>SJYX01008791.1:50173-68046 GCA_006410675.1 Oreotragus oreotragus | reverse complement strand
AGGGGACGACAGAGGATGAGATGGCTGGATGGCATCACTGACTCGATGGACGTGAGTCTGAGTGAATTCCGGGAGATGGTGATGGACAGGGAGGCCTGGCATGCTGCAATTCCTGGGGTCGCAAAGAGTCGGACACGACTGAGCGACTGAACTGAACTGACTGATGAAGTGTCACAGGCTGCAGTCCATAGGATCCTAAAGATTTTGACATGACTTAGCAACTAAACAACAACAGTGAAGTGTCAAATCATAACAGTGAACAAGACACACATACCCTGAAAGTGAAAGCGAAAATCGGTCAGTCGTGTCCAACTCTTTGCAACTCCATGGACTATAGAGTCCACGGAATTCTCTAGGCCAGGAGACTGGAGTGGGTAGCCTTTCTTTTTTCCAGGGGATCTTCCCAACCCAGGGCTCCAACCCAGGTCTCTTGCATTGCAAGGGATTCTCTACCTGCTGAGCCCCAAGGGAAGCCCACACGCACACTGTGGCCTCAGGCTTTTCACGTCCTGTCTTATGCTACAGCGGAGCATCCCTCCTACTAGTGCTATACTTGGTCAGTTGTGTCTGACTCTTTGAGACCCTATGGACCGTAACCTTCCAGGCTCTTCTGTCCATGGCATTCTCCAGGCAAGAATACTGGAGTGGGTTGCCATGCCTTCCTCCAGGGGATCTTCCNTACAGCGGAGCATCCCTCCTACTAGTGCTATACTTGGTCAGTTGTGTCTGACTCTTTGAGACCCTATGGACCGTAACCTTCCAGGCTCTTCTGTCCATGGCATTCTCCAGGCAAGAATACTGGAGTGGGTTGCCATGCCTTCCTCCAGGGGATCTTCCCAATCCAGGGACTAAACCCAGTCCCCAGCATTGCAGGTGGATTCTTTACCATCTGAGCCACCAAGGAATCCCTCCCTTCTACTAGACTGTCAGCTATTTCAAGACAAGAAGCGTGCTTTGTTTTTTTTAATCACCCCTCATGTGTTAGACAGAATCCAATACATAGTATGTGATAAACATTTAATTTGGTGCCAACTCAAACCACCCAATCACCCAACCTGGAAACTACAATTAACTAAATTTCTCACACCCTTTCACTTTCAATCGATAAACTGGTCCTCTCAATTTGGCTTTCTAATTAACACTAAACCATCTCCCCCACTTTAAGTTTGCTCTTCCATTTTCACTGTTCCCTTCAAATTACTTTGGGTGAATTAGTGTCTGTACTCCAAGTCTCATTTATCTCTAGCCTATCTCCTTCACTGTTGGACTAGTTCTTCATCTGAACAGAAACAATAATTTAAAATCCCGGTTTAAACTTTTAATAGGTCCCACAGACTTTGCAATAAAATCTCAACTCTTTTTAAACTATACAAGGTCTTCCTTTGCCGGTCCCTTTATTCTTTTGATTGAAATGTTTTAATTTTTGTTGTCTATAAAACTATGATCAGGAATACACAAGAGTAAAGACTGTAAAATATTGCAAAAAGGATGACTGCTTCTTTAGAAACTAGTTCTCTTGCAGAAAAGTCTTTTTCTTCTCCTTCATAAAGACCAGTAAATGAGCGTGTAAGTAAAACCAACAAAATATGCAGAAGTTTTTCTTATTCACTTTTTTCATTTGTTTCTGTGTCCATTTTCTTTGGCCTGACAATTGCACTAATATAATTCACAACAGTACACAAAAGTAAGCTTATTCAATGTCTTTGTGATTTAAGAAAAACAAGAACATATTATTCCATAGAAAAGAAAGCAATCTCTATGAGGAGCTGTACAGAGAAGGATGAATTTCTCTTCATTATTTAAGAGAACTTGGCTTCTTTGTTAAATAGTTTGACATAAGTAGATAGTTTAAAATGAACAGAAGATCCTTCCACTGCAGGTAACAGCCTTATTTATCAGAAATGTGCAAAGCGTATGACAAGAAAGCAGACGATGTGTTCATCTGGAACACTGAGTACATAGAGGGGTGTGCTGGAGGTCGGAAGAGTCTGAGGAACACGACTACAGAGGACCTTGAACATCCAAGTGGGCACTCAAAATATAAAATGCTGTCTAAGCACCATAAGAGGATTCTGAACTGATGTTAATGAGAGTGTCTTAAAGAGATTACAGAATCCTGGATATGGGGAAGAATTGCTTGAAGTGGGTTGAACTAGTGGCAAAAAAACAAAAACAAAATTTAAAAAAACCACCAAAATAAGAAGGATACTGAACTACAAAAATAAAGGCTCTTTTTGACAGTCATTAAAATAGAATTGATTCCACCACTGTCTTTCGGGCAGGGTGGCTTAATGGAAATATGGACAGGACAAATAATGACCAGGCCTGAAGCCAGGAAAGATAGGAAGGCAGCCATGGAGGCCAATTACAGTGGTCTTTGCAATCCAATTGCTATCATTAAGTAGGATGTGATTTTAGTGGCTTCACTCCTGTAAGAGCTGTGTGCATCAGTGTGATCCAAGGTCTCATATCCTCCATCTTTCAGGTTCCATAGACTCATGTCTTCTCAATGAAACATTACTTCTATTTGTAGTATAGTGGCTGTCACATTTATCTCTAATTCAAAGAGTTATTCTTTGTGATGCAGCTTTTACTCACTTTCGATCTGCTTAGATAAAGTCATTGCCAGTGGTTGAATGACTTGAATGTGGAGGTCAGTAGTAAATTTCTAGCACCCTAACAATCATTCAGGAAAGAACTAATTGGTCTCACTGACTCGGATTCTGTAAATCTTTTCATCATTATCACTACGTTATCACAGACAGCTTGACATAGCTTTATACCACAACATGACTTATTTATTAACTTTTTGACTACAAAAAGTCTCTGTGATTTGAGTTTCAAATTTATGTAAAATTTAGTATAAGAAAAAATAAAGTCAATTCATTTGAAAAAAAATTATGTATACTGCATTTGTAAAACAATTTTAAAAATGAAACAAGTTGAGGTTAACAAAGAAATGAGAAACTCTGTAGAACTTTTGGTCATGTTTAGATTTCAATATTCTCTCTTTTATAAAAACCTCTGAAAAATCTGAATAGAAAAGAGGATGTGGAGTTTTAACATTCAGTTCAGCTCAGTTGCTCAGTCGTGTCCAACTCTTTGTGACCCCATGAATAGCAGCACACCAGGCTTCCCTGTCCATCACCAACTCCCGGAGTTCACTCAAACTCACGTCCATCGAGTCCGTGATGCCATCCAGCCATCTCATCCTCGTCGTCCCCTTCTCCTCCTGCCCCCAATCCCTCCCAGCATCAGAGTCTTTCCAATGAGTCAACTCTTCACATGAGGAAGCCAAAGTATGGGAGTTTCAGCTTTAACATCATTCCTTCCAAAGAAATCCCAGGGCTGATCTCCTTCAGAATGGACTGGTTTAACATTAAAGAATTATAAATTCAAGGCAAGATATGAAAAGCAATTTCTTTAGTCATTGGGAAAAAATCAGTTGGCTTCCTGGGAAACAACCAGTAACAATTAACTAAATCTGCTCTCAAGATTGGCAAAAATGGTTGTATTCTCAATATGTCATAATAAATATACAACTCAAAATCTGAATGTGTATGGCATATACCAGAAATTCAATAAATGTATGTTAATTGAATAAAGGAAAATGTGGCTATAGCAAATGACAACAACAACCAAAAAAAACCCTCCAATATGACCACTGCAACACATATCTTCCACACCAATCTCTTTTATCAGGCTCTACAAAGATATAAAATTATAATATTAACTTGATTAAAAATCATTAAAAAGATTTAAAGAATACAAAGACATATCATGCCCATGGATTGGAAAATTGAAATTCTTTTAGATATCAATTACTTTCAAATTTGTCTACTGATCTAATATAGTTGTAATCAAAGTATCAACTGGAGTCGTAAACATAGCAGTCTGATCCCAAAACTTCTATGGAATGTATCTATGCAACCCATATGACTTATAATAAAGTGCCAAGAATATTTAAAGACTTCCTATGAATAAATAAGGCAAATACAAATGACACAATAGAAAAAGTTGGCAAAGGACAGAAATAGGTCTTTCAAATTAATGGAAACATGAGTGGCCCATAAACATGTGAAAAGCTGTTATTAATACACATCCAATAGAGCAGAAAATATTTAATGTCTAAAACCAGCCAACATTGGTAAGAATGTGAAGTCATGTGAACAAGACCACAGAACTGATGGTGATAAAAATTGCTACATATAATACTTGGAAACAGTTGAGCAATGAGTAATCAATTTAAATTGTGCACACCCAGTGTAAAACAGATAGCTAGTGGAAAGCTGCTGTATAGCACAGGGAGCTCATCTCAGTGCTCTGTGATGACCTAGAGGGGTGGGATGGGGGAGGGAGGAAGGATCAAGAGGGAGGGAATATATGTATACATAGAGCTGATTCACTTCACTGTACAGCAGAAACTAACACAACATTGTGAAGCAATTATACGCCAATAAAAAACAATTTTTTTAAACAACTAATTTGTGTGCACCTACTAATCCTGAAATTCGACTCCTGCCTATACACTCTAGAAAAACCATTGCATATGGACAAGCAGAAGACACGAATAAAAAGCACAGTGAAAACAAAAACAGTAAAAGGGCCCAGATAACCAACACCAATGAAATCTGTGTTCTCCAGTAAGAAGTTCAGAAAGCAGGAAGCATGCTCTGTTTCTTCCCACTGGAAAGGAAAACCTCCACGGGGTTTAAAGCCAGCTGTTGTTTAGTTGTTAAGTCGTGTCCGACTCTTTTGCAACCCCGTGGACAGAGGGGCCTGATAGGCTTAGAGTCCATGGGGTTTCAAAGAGTTGGACATGACTGAGTGACTGAGCACATACACACAAACAAAAGGGTAGAAAATGAAGAAAATAAACATTCACATTATGGTTATGGGCCTCTATCCTTGTTTCTCTGAGTTCAACCTTAATGGGAAAAATCTCAAATACCGAGTACCATAGAGCACATGCATTCTTGGGTTTTACTTTCACCACTGGAAATGGAAAGAAATGAAAGGCCAGGTGCTTCTTATGTTGCAAAGCCCTTCCTAGGAAGTGAGAACAAGACAAATCCGAAGGAAGTCTTTACACCACCTATTCAAATCAAAACTCAATAATTTTCTTATTGAACATTACAGAGAAGCACAGTTAAATTTTGCCTTATTCCCCATCTGCAGAATTCAAATTTATTCATGTTTTTCTTATTTTTTACCATGAGTTTCTTCTAAGAAGAAACAATTTTTACAAAGAACAAAGTTTCACTAGATTTTGTCCTTGTGAAATGAGTTTTCAGTAGAATAAAACTCATTATTTTCTAAATCTTTTTTATATATGGTTAAGTGGACTTCTTAAGGTGAAGCCTATAACTTTAACTGATTCTCATAAAGATTATGATTCATAAAAGGTTAAAACCATAGTTCTATAGTTTCGACATTAAAGATCTTTAGAGAGAGTTCATCTAACAAATGGAAATGGTAAAGAAGTTTAAAGAAAATCATCAGGTTGAAAAATCATATCAACAAAATTTCCACTCACTACCATATGTATATTTAAAGAATTATTTGATACAACTTTCAATTTATGAGACATCTCCTGAAATGCCTCAGTCACAAATAAGAGTACACAGCATAGCTTAATGTGCTTTTTAATAACACACACAGCATTTCTATTGCTGCTGCTAAGTCGCTTCAGTTGTGTCTTGACTCTGTGCGACCCCATAGATGGCAGCCCACCAGGCTCCCCCGTCCCTGGGATTCTCCAGGCAAGAACACTGGAGTGGGTTGCCATTTCCTTCTCCAATGCATGAAAGTGAAAAGTGAAAGTGAACTTGCTCAGTCGTGTCTGACTCCTAGTGACCCCGTGGATTGCAGCCTACCAGGCTCCTCTGTCCATGGGATTTTCTAGGCAAGAGTACAGAGTGCGGTGCCATTGCAAAATACCTGGAACATTTTCCAGTATTTAAAATCTGCACATTTAGTAGTTCATGAAGAAGTGACAGCATTGAAAGTGTTTTAAGTGTTTCAGAGTTCTGACTCTTTATCATTAATCCTCATTATCAAGCTGTCCAAAAGATACACTGACAATGTGTAACAAGAACTCTGGCTAACTTGCCTTAAGCTTCGCTGTTGTACCACCCAGTTTTTTACTTTTTCCAGCAGTGCTTTTACTAAAATCATATTCAATTTTTGACAGTAAACTTACTTTAACTCTTTGTAGATTGGCCTTGGTCATCTCATTAACATCAATTAAATTTAAAAATCCTTTTGATTAAAACAGACTTTTGTATAGTCTGATGGTGTCTTATATGAATTTCATAAGGAAACACTGGTAACAATCACCAGATTCTGTAACACTTTGTACCTCACTATTCCCAAGACGGATTTCTGAATTTTCATTCATTTATCAGAATCAGTTGTGAACTCATAAAGTGTGCCCTTTCATTTAGCTTAATCTATGATATCCAAAATCATGAGAAAACTCATAAATGCATAACCATAGAATAAATTTATCATGAATGCTACACTATGAATATATATATTCAACATAAATTTCATATATGTTCTATATCCTTCCACCTATTTTTATTAAACTGATAATTTGTTATTAATCTTATGTATAGAACCATATATATTGCCATTTGTAGAATATCAGTCAGGTTGAAGTGACACTATTAAAATAACATGATCAGTTGCACATACCAAAGGCCATCACTTAACAGTTTTTGATATTCATTGATTTGATATTTTCCACACTGAATTTTAAGTCAAAACTTCCTGTCAACATTCAAAAAAAATTTATAATTTTTAAACTATAGCTGAACTAATTAAAAAAACTGATTTATATTGTGCCATTAGTATACTTTTCAAAGCTCTATTACTTTTAAGACAATAGCAAATAAAAGATTCCACCTTCTGGGAATCTGGGAAAATTATAAACTATACCGCCATCCTCATTATTTCTAATTATCATGGTTTGACTTTGACCCCCAGGGATAAATAATGTTACTTTCTGCTCTCTATAAAATGTCAACACTAGCTAAGAATATAGAAAACATTAAACTTCACTAATTGTATTTTCACTAATTAAGCTTCTATACGATGGCAAATATATTTTTCTGTAACCGATTCAGATATTGGGCTTCCCTGGTAGCTCAGCTGGTAAAGAATCCACTTGCAATACAGGAGACCCCAGGTTGATTCCTGGGTCGGGAAGATCTGCTGGAGAAGGAATAGGCTACCCACTCCAGTATTCTTGGGCTTCCNTTTTTCTGTAACCGATTCAGATATTGGGCTTCCCTGGTAGCTCAGCTGGTAAAGAATCCACTTGCAATACAGGAGACCCCAGGTTGATTCCTGGGTCGGGAAGATCTGCTGGAGAAGGAATAGGCTACCCACTCCAGTATTCTTGGGCTTCCCTGGTGGCTTAGCTGGTAAAGAGTCTACCTGCAATGCAGTTAAAAATAAAGATCTTTTATTTTTAGTTTCACGTCCTATGCTTCTCATCTAAAGTGCAAACAGTTTCTTATCTCTAGTCAAAGCTCAAAAGGAAAAGGCATATGTCAAATATCTTTGCATGACATGTATATGAGGAAAGATTCTAAAGTAGATTGAGCGCCTGCAGTGGGCAGTCACACTAGCAGTCACACTGGAGCACAGTTGACCCTCTGAAGTCCATAATCCAATTGTTCTGCTGATCTGGACCAACTATGTTACAAAGTTATGAAAGAATAGATGCATATATTAAATCATTCCAAGAAGTATCTGAAATTATAGAATATAGGGGAAGCCCAGGAATTAAACTAGACAAAGATTATCTAGATGGTTGAACGGGAAAAGCTTGGGTCCCAAATAGATTAAAATGATGAGATTAACAATAGTTTCAGGGAAATTTCTAAAATGGTTTTATAAAGTATACAGAGTGGGTGATTTTTAACCATTTAGGAAAACTATTCATAAGTATATCATTTGTTAAATAAGTTGCCAATTTGCAGCATACTATTTCTATTGCAATCTTCCTAAGCGGTGTCCAGATTGATCGCTGTAGAACTGGGAGGCGGCAATTGCTTTTCCTGGAGCACTTTGCCATATGGTCATTACTGTGTATTTAGCTGAGCTTGATTTTAAATTTCACTTAAAAACTAATAAACCGCCAGCAATTTTTTTGTTTTACCATTTTAGAGACAGCTACCTGCACTCCTCCAAATATTATTGCACTATTTCAATTGTTTGAGTCAATATTTTCCCATCTGTGTGTTCTCTTCTAGATTAACCCAGCTAGAATGTTTCTTTCCCTTACTGTTTTTAAGCTTTATTCAAGAAAATGAACATTTTTTTCTTACATATACCCTCAACATTTAAGTCAAAAGGGAAAGTTTTAAAGGAAGAGAAATTTACTCTTCAAATGAAGAGAAACAGATTGCAGAATATGATGAGGAACGAAAGACAGAAAATACACCAAGAGGAAAGTTTTGGAATATTTGAAATAGAAAAATTACCACAGCTTTCCCCCAACTAACCAACCCAAGTTTCCCAATCCAACCTATGATTCACTGCACTTTGGGATAAAGCAATCCCCTTTGTCTTCTTTGTCCACCTTATCAAATGGCTTGGACCTGGGCATCTCTCTCCTTTATCCAAGAAGTGCACATTTTCACATTAATTGCCAGCAGGAGAGTTTGAAGAGAATAGGTCCAGATGCTACCTTTTCTGTTTACTCATGGAGAATACAAGTGACATAGAGTCCTTAAATCTTACAGATGTCAAGAGCATGCAATATAAGGATAGAATATGAGAGTTTCTAAGGAAGGCAGGCAGAGGGAACTGGAATTGAACACGTTCTGTCAATTCCATCCCTAATGATTCCATTCCTGGTTATTGAAGTCTTGGAATAATCACCTTTTCCAAAAAAATCATCAGAGAGAAATTAAAAACTAATTCTAACAAACATTTTAACAAAATAGCAGGAGGAAAACAAAAGAAAAAGGGGATTTACAATATTTCATTTGAAATTAAGAAAACAGTAGCATGCTACTTGAAAATCTTTACAATGCTGCTTTCATCTTTTAACTCAGAGTCAGTAAGCTAATTACAATTATTTTGTATTTATCATATGAATTAAGCCATACAAAATAGTAGACTCATGTTACCCATTCATTCTAGCATTCGGAAAAGAGAAATCTTCTTTAGGTTTTAATAAATGCAAGAAAGACAATCTAGGGAGATACTAAACAGTTTCGAGGCAAATATTAAGTTTCTTTATTCCACTGGAAATCTGAAAAAAATGTTTTCCTGACAGTTCAATTTTAATTTATATATTTTTAATGTGGTTAACAGACCAGCAACATCAGATGCACCTTCTAGGAGTTTAACAAAAAAGCAGGCTCTCAGGCCCCTCCCAGATCTACAGCATCTAAACTAGCATTTTAACAAGATCAGATCCCAGGATGATTCATATATATATCCAAGTCCAGAAGAACTGCTCTGTTTACAAGAAATGATTTATGAGTAGTCCAAGTATAACATTTGTCATTCATGAAAACTTTGACAAGAGTTGCCAGTGTTAAAATATTCAGCTCAATAAACCCACAATACACTTTACATATTAAGTGAATGGGTTCAGAATGTAAATCAACATAGGAAATAACGCAAATCATTTTATTTTATGTCTTCCGTTATTTGACTCTCACAGAAGAATTGAGTTACTATAATTGAAGACTTGAGAACTGGCCAGTGAGGAGTGCTCTCAAAGTGTGTTAGGTTTGAAAGTGAACCTAGACGGCTGTACTAGTTTCTGACAACTTCTGCATTTGGATATAGCTAAGTCCTCCCAAGCTTCTCTGTGCCTTGGTATTTCCACTCTGAAGAGCAGCAGTGCAGTATTATCACAGGCCTTAAATACCTGGGTGAAATCGACCTAGACTGTCACTACAGATGTTTCCAGGATGGGGGAAGGGAAGGAGAGGACATTAGATCAACCTTTCAAATGAAGAGTCATTCTAGAATTTTCTAAAGAAAACAAAGTTGTATGATACTACAATGAGATATAAAGGAAACATATGTCCTATTCTCAAAGTAGTTAAGCTCATTGTTTAATCTACATCATTATGTAGATCAATCATGGATACATCAATATTTACATCAATCTATTATCAATATCAATATGTTAAATTCTTCCTTTAGTTTTATATCACCCACCCCGCTATACTGTGTTGTACTTAGGATATATTTGCATATTTATAATTTACAGGTCATAAGAGACAGCTGTCTCTGAATAGACTATACTTTTATCTCAATGACAGTACCCAAATGTTTAAAAAAAATGATACTACAACCAATTTGATGCTTAACTGATAACAAGTTGGTCAAAGAGTACAAACTTCGAGTCTCAAGAAAAGTTCTGAAAATCAAGTGTACAGCATGGTGTTTATAATTAATAATATTCTAGCATATACTTGAAAGTAGCTCAGAAAGTGGATCTTAAAATGTTCTCACAAAAGAATGAAATGGTAGTTAGGGGATGCGATGGAGGTGTGAGCTAAAGCTTGGTGACCATCATTTTGCAATATGTATATACCAAATCAACATGCTGCACACCTTAAACTTTCACAATGTCATGTATTAGTCATAAAGTATTTTAAAACTGAAACTCAGCTTCTAATCATCTCACAATTGAAATTGCCTTCCAAATCCCAAGATTCTTCAATACCTTCCTTGTTAACCAAGAGTCACCCTGCCAGAGGTTTGGCAATGGCGGCTGTAGGGGAACTGATATCCAAGAACAGTGCCCTGATCTTCACCATGTTGGATTCACCTGATCTTACTTATAGTTCACGGTCCATGAATCAGTTTCCCAACACAAAACAATATACAAAAAAGCACTTTATAGTTAGACTGTTTAAATAAAGGAGACTGATAATAAAAATAAAGAAATTATATTTCCACAAGCAATTATCTTGACATTCAAAGTTTTTGTTTATATTGCAGTTATAGACTGAATATCTCCCCTCCTATGCTGAAGACCTAATCCAAATGTGATGGCATTTGGAGCCTCTGGGAGCTAATTAGGTTTAGGAAAGGTCATGAGGGTAGGGCCCTAATCCTGATTCCATCAATTGGTATCCATACAAAAGGATATCTGAATTCCAGTTCCAGTTATAACTCTTCCACTTAAAATTTCAAATGTGATAAAGTAAGGAGAGTCCACCAAGTGCCTCATACATTCTCTTTGTACTTTAAATGTTAATGGCTTTGGATAATAATTACAAGTCATTTAAACTCATAGGGCATCATTATTTCATATGGAAAATGGATTTGCTATAGTAATGCACATCCCCTTTCTGTCATATGCAATGTTAGGACCAATAAAAAGAGACTTCAAAACATGAAATGATATTATTAAAGGTGATGTAGGTCTCCTTATTAAAATAATTCATTTTATCGTAGTCTGAACATTTTCATCAATGTATAGAATCTAGAAGCCAAATCATCAATGCTTTCTGTACTTTACTTCCCATATCAGGCATCAGAGTATATTAAGGCAATGACATAAACTGAGAGGCAACTGTAAAGGAAAGGTAATATTATGTTAGGTAACCAGACTGAAAAGTTATAATGTGAAATAAGGGTAAGTAGGTTTTCATCTTTCCTGAATGTTAGCCTGCTGTGCTGTGCTGTGCTGTGCTCTGCTCAGTCCGTAAGTCCTGTCTGACTCTTTGTGACCCCATGGACTGTAGCCTACCAGGCTCCTCTGTTCATGGGATTTCCCAGGCAAGAATACTGGAGTTGGTTGCCATTTCCTTCTCCGTGGAATCTTCCCAACCCAGGAATTGAATTCATGCCTCCTGTATTGGCAAGTGGGTTCTTGTACCACTGAGCCACCAGGGAAGTCCTAAATATTAGCATAGAAAACCCCAAACTTGGCTGACCAAGTAATTTTTAGAAAAAAAAAAAAAAAGAACAACATAAACAGTATTTTGAGAAATACAATATGAACACCAGTGCTTAAGGTTTGCTTTTAAATTCTGAATTGAAATGAATGTCCTCAACTGCATCAAAGACATTGTCTCCAGAAAGCTTTACTTCTTTTGGCAATAACACCCTCATTTCTAAAAGTACACCTGCAGTTAGGCTGCGAGCGCCTCGGAGGCAGACTTGGCATCTCAGCTATCACTCTGTCTGATATAATGCAGAGTAGACATCAGCAGGGTAAACGTAACCGTGCTGAATGAGCCAACTGACTGTGTATCATTATTTGAAATATGCTGTCCCGATGTTTGTCATAAACCATCAAAATATCCCGGTAATTGCTTGTGCATCCAAAGCCTATCTTGAGACTGCCAAGGAGAGGCAGAATATCCAGTGTCAGCTTATATATTAGGATCACTGCTAGGAATGTTCATTTCAGTTCACTAAGGATTTGTGAGGTTCCTGCTCTGTCTTTTCAGTATACTAGATGCTATCAGAAAATAAAAGAATATAAATGTCATGATTTTTGCCCTTAAGAGGAACTTGTCCATTTCTATCCCCACCTTTATGTGCCATTACAATTATTTGCCAAAGACGCATATCCCTCAATCTTCCATAGTAAGCCACTGCTGCATTTTCATTAGGGAACCCAAGTCATAAAAAGGGCAATTCTCATAAATGTGAGGCTTGAACAAACAAGGGACTGTAAAGGATCTAGCAGAGTCATGGTTTTCAGAAAGCAAAGCAAGGAAGAAAGCAAGAAGTAGCACTGAAACTAAAATAGCAGGTGAGAAGGAAACCACCTTACAGGAGAATGCCATGGAAGAAAACCTGCTTGGCAAACAAGTCATCTCTATCTCATGGGTAGCGGGAAACTTGTTTCTTTCTTTCCGGTCTTCTGATGCCAATTTAGAAGATACCAGATGAAGAAGATTGAGGGCAAGAGAAGGGGGTGACAGAGGATGAGATGGTTGGGTGGCATCCCTGACTCAATGGACATGAGTTGGAGCAAACTCCAGAGATAGTGAAGGACAGGGAAGCCTGGTGTGCTGCAGTCCATGGGATCGCAAGGAGCTGGACAAGACTTAGCAACTGAACAACAAGATGTAAAAGAGAACGGGACAGGAACCATGAAGAGATGAAGTGCTATCTGATTAGCCAGGAATTTAGACAATAAAAAGAATAAGAAGAAATAACTTGGTTAAGCCAAGGCATCTCTCGATTCTAATTTTGCTGAATAGTTTGACTAAAGGGAGAGGGTTTTCATCTAAATTAATGGCTAGCATTTACATTTTAATGGAACTTTTTAGAAGGTGTAGTAACCAAGATATTCAGCTATTTCCTTAGGGAAGGGACTCAATTCGTTTCAAAACACAAAAGCAGGTAAAATCAAGAACCCATTCTCCTAAGACCAAACAAAGTAAGCCTATTGGAAAAATCAGTTCAACAACAAATCAATAACTATTTCTAGATGAGAGATTCTTGACATCTTAAATTATTTCACCTTCACTGAGGGAAAGAAATTAGACATGTTAGCAAAAAATAATAATAATAGTAATTTAAAAACTCGGGTAGTTTAAACATCTTCAATTAAAACTCAACTACGTCCTGGCTGGCTGCCATGCTTTTGTTTCCATCTCCAAAATTGTTTTCTTTTTTTAAAGTCCAGACTTTAAAAGACTTGGGGTTTTTTTTGACCCCAAGACATGTGGGATCTTAGCTCCCCAACTAGGGATCAAACCCACACCCCCTGTATTATAAGGCGAAGTCTTAACCATTGGACCACCAGAGAAGTCCCGCCAAGACTGTGTTCTAAAATCCAAGACAGGTGGACCTGCTGATAAATTTGCCTGCTTTGTACTAAGCTACTGGGGATCTATAGTTGCTAATCTGCCACTTTGTTTGTTTTATTTTTAGGCATGACCGTGACAAGGAGCATATTGATACAGTTTCAGGTTTACTTAATTGAAGAAATACAGAAGATGCTAAGTATATTAATCTGAGAGTTTTCTCTTGCATGTTGATAAACAGCTGTCTCCTGTTAATTAGTAATTTTCATAGGATGAAAGAACAATAATAACATGGCAAAAATTATGTTACTATAGGAAGCCAAGTATTTTGAAAACTGGTTGTTATAAATCCTCTGTTTTTCACACAGAAGGTAAGAAGGAAAAGAAAGGAATATAGTTACCCCTTTCCTACTAATTGTGCTAAAAATGCAGGCAGAAGTCAAATAATCCTTCCCAGTTTTCTCAGTGAGTCAGATGCAAGTTCACAGAGACTGAAGTAAACAGAAAAGAGACCAACATACAAGATAGCTTATTTACAGCAAAGTGAATATGTTTTTAATACTGATAAATAAAAATCTGAATTCCTGTTGATAGTTTCCACTGGGCCAATACATTCTCCCTCTTGAAATTTTAATGCCAATTCAAATATTTGCCAGAGAGAAAGAGAAAAATCAAGCCTACTTGGATTGATATGAAAACTTGGGGTCATAGATTTGTTATTTATGAAGGCATAAGTCCTGGAAAGCAAGTTAGTATTTGTCTCTTTTTCTGCAGGTGAGAGAACAGAAAGGCAGATGACTCTTTAGCTCTAGGAATGAGGAAGCCTGGAAAGGAGGAGAGTGAGACCCTTAGGTTGGACAATTCATTCGGTACTGCATGGGTGCTCTTAGTCATCCATTCCCCTTGACCTTCCTTACTGTCATCATTTCCTGAATGTTTGAAACTAATGGAGCCCAATCTCAAGTAATTCTAAATTTTCTGGCCTCAAACCAAACCTGGAAGAGAGTTAGGAGAGGGAAACTTCTAATGAGCCCGAAGATAAGTGAGTCATAAAAGGACAGAGAGTAAAGTGTGGGCAAAAAGTTTCCATCTTTCTAGTGCCTCTTCTTTTTTCATCTTTCTGAAAGCAGTAGTGCTTTACTGCTTAATAAGTTGTGGAACTCCATACACATCAAAGAAAAGTATTACATAGGTATTTCTAGTTGGGCATCTGTCTCTCCAGATGAGGTCAGCAGTTATCACTGGAAAAGTCACAGAGAGTGGGAGGTGACAAATACAAGACTTTAAGAGCATTAAGGCTTTGTTACTGAGGATTCTGCAAAGTTTCCTTGGAAAGATCGTGAACACAATGGTCTGTGCCCAGGATATGAAGAAACAGTGCACATAATTAGAAAAAATTACAACTGCCACCTTCTGCTTACAAACTCAGAATCCAGTTACTGGGCAGCTGTTACAGACCTTAATTTTTGAAATACTGATGCAATTTAAATGAAATCTCTAACTTCTAAGAGTCCCAAACTGGGAGAACTGTCCCAATAATCTCATGGGATGACAGAGTGTCTGTCACTAACCCAGGGTTTGTGTTTATGTTCATTTCCCTGCAGTGTGCTTGCAAAGGAAGCAGGACTGGCTCTGTAATAACTCAGGAGGAACAAATTGTGCCTACCCTGAGTCAAGGCAGTTAATGTCTTGGCTAGAAAAGTGAAAAGATGGGTGACACTCCATTAATTATTTCCATAGTACTCAACACCGTAGCACATATGCTCGTTAGCCTAATGACCACCACAGCTCGGAGAATATGTGGGTGGTTGACGATATATCGGGGGCTGTATACTTCCTGCCATGAAGCCACACAGGAAGTGGAGGCAGAGAAGGGAAAAGGCTAATAAATCAGGCAAAGGAGAAAAAATAAGACACTTCTGGCATGGTCTGTGGTGGAAGGAGTTAAAAAGGACAGGTGCACACTGGAAAACTCTTAATATTATCACTGGCCACTGTGAATCCAAAGATATCTTCTGAAAGATTATACTTCATATTCAGACAGAAATCATGTTACTTTTGAAGTAACATTAGGAAATGGTTGCCATTCTTACCTTATTTCCTTATGCTGGCTTCAGAATGTGTACATAATCAATATGAAGATTCCTCCCATCCCAGATACTAACATTCAGAAGAGAAGGTAACTTTAAGATTCCAAAGACAACCAGAGGACAAGGTGAAAATTCCTGAATTCAAACTGTGGAATGAGAGAGATATATTCAGCTTTCTATATATATTGATCATTACTTTAAGTTTTATTAACTTTAGAAATTACAGAGGGAGGGTCATGATTATTTTAATTTCCAATTCTCTTCTCACCAAGAAAAGCTTAAAAAATTTTTTTACAAATATCACACTATTCTAGGACCCAAAATATACCAAGTTCATTTATTCCTCAATAATATTGTTTCCCAAAGCATTTTCCATGGAACATTGCCCCTCTTCAGTACACAAGATAAAAAGATTTCATCTTAAAATAACTTAAGAAGTGTTTGAACCTATGTAAAGATACACAATGACCATGAAAATATTAAAAGCTCTGAGAAGTCCTGCAGTTAAAAAAAAAAAAGTTTTCAACAGACGCCCCCCCCAAAAAAAAAATCACAGGAAAAGATAACTACAGATCATTATCTCATAAATATAGATGCAAAAATTCTCAACAAAATCCAGCAATATATAACAAAGATTATACACCATGATAAAGTGGGATTTATCCCAGGAATGCAAGGTATGTTTAACATTTGAAAATCAATTAATGCACTCTTATAATTTATTTACATAAAACATCTAAACTGGACAAATTTATAGAGACAAAATGTAATTAGTGGTTTCCTAGGGCTGAAAAAAAATGGGAAGAAGATCAGGTGCAAGATAGGTGACTACAGAAAGGGATTTCTATTTGGGGTGGTGAAAATATTCTAGATTGATTGTGGTGATGGTTTTAGAACTCCAGTTAATATGCTAAAAGCCATTCAACTATGTACATTAAATGAATGAGTTGTTTCTTATGCGAATTACATCTCAATAAAGGAGTTACCAAAAAAATATTTTCACACTTTTTATACATAATCTTATTAACAGCCCTTACATTCCTTTGTCTTAAAAACTTCTACTTGTTTATTAATAATAATAAGCCAAAATGTCACCACCACTTTAATGCCTTCCATGATGTCCTATTATAAAAAGCAAATGACTTTGATACATTTTGACCATGACCCACCTATGAACTGATGGATGCTTAATCTTAGTACATGCAGCTCATGGCCTTATTTTCTGTTGTATTTTATTCTGGTCTAGTCTGGTCCACTTAATTTTTTAATGTTTTTTATGACCTATTACATTAATTTCATAACCCCTAGTAAGTATAATTTGAAAAATACTATTCAAGATAAGTACATTGGTCCCTTATCGTACATTTTAAGATAAATATCCCTTTATGTGTCAGTTTGCTATAGTGAATATTCTTATCTTAAATTAGTATAATAGGATAGTGCAGTCATTGTCTATATTTTTTCATTCATCTCTTTTTTAATTTTGGAGTTCTGTTTTTCTTTTCTGAGAATTCTAAAATTGAACTGCACAGGGACATAACATTTTATGTCTGAGAAATATTACTATTTGGAGAAAAGACTCAACCTCTTATTTCAAAATGATACTTAATTCCAAGCACCATGCTGCATTACCAAGACAACCAACCTCCCTTCCAACATGCTCTGTGAAGTGATGTTTCACTACTTTATCTGCTGTTCCTATGATTTTCTGAGTGGTAACTCAGTCTTTCCTGAGTGTTATGTGATCTAAACAAGCCCCATAGTGTCTTGTTCCATGCTTTCAGTTTCTTTTTAATGTGGACAGACTGGAAACATAGGGAAGGTAATCTCACCCTCAGGTGAGATCTGAGACAAATGGCACTCACTGCAGAGGTGGCACTAGTGGTAAAGACCCCACCTGCAAATGCAGGAGACGTAGGAGACACAGGTTTGATCCCTGGGTCGGGAAGATCCCCTGGAGGACGGCATGGCAACCACTCCAGTATTCTTGCCTGGAGAATCCCTTAGACAGAGGAGGCTGGTGGGCTAC
>SJYX01008791.1:13677-29676 GCA_006410675.1 Oreotragus oreotragus | reverse complement strand
CGCCGAAGAATTGATGCTTTTGAACTGTGGTGTTGGAGAAGACTCTTGAGAGTCCCATGGACTGCAAGGAGATCCAACCAGTCCATTCTGAAGGAGATCAGCCCTGGGATTTCTTTGGAAGGAATGATGCTAAAGCTGAAACTCCAGTCCTTTGGCCACCTCATGAGAAGAGTTGACTCACTGGAAAAGACTCTGATGCTGGGAGGGATTGGGGGCAGGAGGAGAAGGGGACGACCGAGGATGAGATGGCTGGATGGCATCACGGACTCGATGGATGTGAGTCTGAGTGAACTCTGGGAGATGGTGATGGATAGGGAGGCCTGGCATGCTGCGATTCATGGGGTTGCAAAGAGTCGGACACGACTGAGCGACTGAACTGAACTGAACTGAATTGCATTATATGCAAGTATATTTGATTATACAGGCAATTTATTTCTATTCAATATTTGGATTATTAAACCAAGAGATTATTCATTAATAGCTTTATCAAGTGAGCAATCTCATTACATTTAAAATATTTTTTAAGTCTAAGTTAATAAATATGCTTAAAAAATTCCATCCACATGATAACCCTGAAAATATGTAACTATTGGAAAATGCTCGATTAGTCAACAAGTTAAAGAGTAGCCTTTTGTCTTCAATGATAAAAAGTCTTGATGTTAATGGTGAGCTGAATGTGGCACACATTCTATATGCTTATTAATGTTTGTACCGGGTGTTTGCTGCCAGCAACTGGCATTGTAATTTGCAGAGTCTCTTGCTCATAAAACAAAGAATTTCAGAAAAGTGAAGTGAAGACAATTAAGCCAACACAACCCCCTTGTGAGTACCAGGCACCTTGTCATCCCGCTGGTCACATGCCTGTGAAGCTGGCTCTGCTTGTAGCCCTTTGTTCGTAACTTGTATGCCAGCAACATTGTCCTACACTTAGCCAAACGCTGTTCAACAACACACAGAAGAAACTCTGAGCTACATAAATGTGTTCCACTCACAGGCAGCCATTTCTCCAAGTCCACAGTACCTACCAAGTCCCATGACATGGAATGTGTGAGGAAAAAGTTAGAATGAGAAAAGAGGCTTCATTTCACTTTAAACACTTTACATTTGCAAATTTATCAGAACATGTGACCCTATAAACCCATTTCCAGAACCTCTTCTAGAAGCTTCGCTTGGTTTTCTATAAGTGAAGAATATTGAGGCAAAATCTTAGAGCTTTATGATAAATCCACAGCTGAGCCTGGATGTAGGTCATGGCCACAAGCCATGATTTTAATGAACACAGATATTTCCACAGCAGAAAGGGTTTTTTCACTGTCCACTTTGGGGTCACTACTGTTTCCACCTGCTGCTTGAGGAACCCAGTAAGTCAGTCTCGTTCATTGACCTTTTAGGAGCCAGAAGAGAAAAAAAAGAGAGACATGAAGTCAACACAATGGAATAGGCTTCCCCACCCCATCATTTCCACAGTGTCTCTGGAAATCTTTTGACTTGGGTCCAGGCACCCTGGATGTCTGAATGCCAAGGTCAGCTAAAGGATATAACTCTACAGTCTTATACGTGCTTTCGTGCTCAGTCATGTCTGACTCTTTCTGAGTCAGACTGCAGCCCACCAGGCTTCTCTGTCCTTGGAATTTCCCAGGCAAGAATACTGGAGTGGGTTGCCATTTCCTCCTCCAAGGATCTTCCCAACCCATGGATGGAACCCTAGTTTCCTGCAGCTCCTGCACTGGAAGGTGGGCTCTTTACCACTTGAGCTACCTGGGAAGTCAAAGTCTTGTGTAGTCGCTTAAGTATCCTACCTCAGAATTATAGTCAATATAAACTTTTCTAACCACTTTCCAGTTGTTTGTCATAGGACTTTTCAATGTTTGACACTGAACCTCAGAGGTGGCAGTGAGCATGGACCTACACGACTGATGGTTTCCCTCAGAAGACATCAGCCCTTCATTTAAACTTCCATCAGATCTCAGCCAAATTTGGCATCTCTGATATCACAGAGCCCAGGAGGGGGCACTTCTTGTAGAGATCCCAAGAAACCCTATCTCCCCAAACTTTACCCCCGACATACCCACACACCCCTTTATACCCTCTCACCAAAAGGCTGACTCACAGGTGAAGGTTTTGTAATTTGGTCTTTCTTGTAAAATCTCAGTGAATCATATTTCATTCATGTTTATCAGATCTGTGATATGCATCTGACATAAACATCAATGAGACCACATTATTCAGAGAGCCACACTACTAACAACCAATAAAGTGTTTCTGAAACTGGTTAGAATGAAACTATTCCGGGAGGTGCTCCAGTGCCCCAGTTTGACCTCCTAAATGGCCCTGGCAATGGCTTCCTTTTTCATTTGAATGAGATCAGATTTTTCAAAATACTCAAGAAACCCTCCTTTTAACTCGACAAGAGAAAACAATAAAATCCTTGGCCACAACTTATAAAGCATATAATTAAATATCTATTAAGTCTTATCAGGTTGCTATGATGAACTAACTGCAATGACTTTATTGGTCCCTAAATTGCTGGTTTCTCCCTCTTTCTGCCATTCATCATTACCCTTTGTCACCTTATTTGTTCTAGCCAATTTAGTTCATTGATTTTCATTGTAAAGGCTAGAATACTGCCAGCAATTTGGGACTTTCACAAGTTAGGCCATTCCATGTTAACTGGTATCACCATCAGCTTTATAGTTGAGAATATAAGATACAACCTTTTTCTTCTGAACATGTCTGTTAAGGAAGAGGCTAGATCAGCAAACAAGAAGATTGAGGCCCATACTTTCCAAATAAGTTTGCACTCTGAAAATGTGCTATTTTGTTTGCAAAGGACTTGGAAACATGAGTTTAATTTTAGTATTAAGCCAGCATTCAACCAACAGCCTTTGAGCACCTGCTAAGAACCAGGTCTTTTGGCCAGAAGTAGTTGAGGATTCATTGGTGCTGATCACTAAATAAGATTTTTAAAAATCTAAGTGCTCAAGTGTGGGTTTATATACAACATTTTGTTGTTGCTTAGTCACTAAGTTGTGTCTGATTCTTTTGTGACCCATGGACTGTAGCCTGCCAGGCTTCTCTGTCCATCTTTCCAACCCAGGGGTTGAACACATGTCTCCTGCATTGTAGATGGATTCTTTACCATTGAGACACTAGAGAAATCCCTTGCTTTTCTTTACTCAACATTTATACACCCATTCATATACTGGTCCAGCCAGGTGTTTACCACACCAACTTTGTGCCAGAAACTGTGCTGTGTTGGTAGATGGCTCTCAGCTAAGAGACAGACCCTGCTTAGGAAGGTCTCAGGCTATTTAGAAAGCAGTTACTCCACATGAAACACAAAAATGACTACAATAAAGCATTCTATCTGCCATAAGGAAAGAATCTACAAGGTTCTGTAGAAACCTGAGGAAGTCAAGGATGATTTAATGAGGAGCTTTGTTCTAAAGGATGATTTGCAGGACTTCCTGGTGGTTCAGTGGTTAAGACTTTGCCTTCCACCCTGAATATTCATTGGAAGGACTGATGCTGAAGCTGAAGCTCTAATACTTTGGCCACCTGATGCAAAGAGCTGACACATTGGAAAAGACCCTGATGCTTGGAAAGATTGAAGGCAGGAGGAAATGGGGATGACAGAGGATGGGATGGTTGGATGGCATCACTGACTCAATGGACATGAGTTTGAGCAAGCTCTGGGAGATAGTGAAGGACATGGAAAACTGGCGTGCTGCAGTCCATGGGATTGCAAAGAGTCGGACATGACTGAGTGACTGGACAACAGCAAGCAGGGGGTGCAGGTTCAAACCATGATCAGGGAACTAAGATCCCACAGGCCTTGCAACCAAAAAAAAAAACAAAACAAAACAAAACATAAAATAGAAGTAATATTGTAACAAATTCAATAAAGACTTTTAAAATGTTCCATGTCAAAAATTTTTTGGGGGAAAAAAAAAAAAACCCAAAAGTTTTGCAGAGCAAGTAGAGGGAAAGCAGAGCTTAGGAGTAAGTGGGGGAGCCTGAAAACAAAAAGAATGGCGGACATGAAAAGCCAGAGTCATAAGAAGACGTGTGAACACAAATGAACAGAATCAGAAGACAGTCAGTCAGTCAAACTCAGGCTCAAATCCTGGCTTTTCCGCTTACAAGCTAGGCAAGTCACTTTATTCCTCTAAAACTCATTTTCCTCACCTGCAATACAGGGTTATTATGCCCATTCACATGAGTGTTGTGACAATTAAATAAAACAGTATTTTCCATTTCAATCACGGTATCTAAAATATGATAAGTGCTCACAGAGTGTTAATTCACTTATTTTTCCCTCATAAGAATCAGAAAATCATTGAATAATTTCAATCATAAAGACATGACATCCTACAATCAGGCAGGACTTTTTTAGGATGGTTTTGGAGAAAGGAGTATTTAGGAGAGGATAATTGTCATGAAAGAAAATGAATGTTTGAACATAGAGGAAGTAGTGGAGATTGAAGATATTGAGAGGTGGAATGACAGAAGATAATAGTCAAATAAATCAGGAAAATGAGAGAGCAGTGGGGTCTCAAAAGACCATGAAGTCAACTGCTTAAAAAACTGGTTTAATGGTGGAAAATATAGGGAGTTGATTCAGAAGACTGACATCATGAAATCAATTCTGGAAAATCTATTTTGAGGCACCTGTGGGATATATATGTGGATTCAATACAAACATAGCCAATGGATGTTTAGACAGTAAAAAATGATACTTAGGGTTTGCAATTAGTAATGAAATTAAATTTTAAGGTATAAAAATTAAAATAAAATTTTAAAAGTGAAATTCTAAGGTATAGATAGTGTCATCTAGGGCAAAGGAGTGCCTGGAGAGTCCCAGGGATGGGGGAGCCTGGTGGGCTGCCGTCTATGGGGTCACACAGAGTCGGACACGACTGAAGTGACTTAGCAGCAGCAGCAGGGCAAAGGAGTCTGAATAATTTAATTATTTCCAGCTGCCCCAGATAAGAAGGTATTCTCCTTACGCCAATTATGTTGAACTTACTCTGTGATCCTGGTAAATCAGAAGCACTGATTTAATAAAATGGATTAAATGTGTTGACTACAGGGAAGTTCACAACTTCTTTCAGCCCCTTCCTTCCCACACTCACGTCATCCCCAGTCTGTCTCCAAGAACTGCTGAGTTAAGAACACTTATCAGCCTTGTTCTGAAGGAGGAGGTCAACAAGCGTGTGCTTGGCTGGCCCTTAGGAGTCTGAATAATTTAATTATTTCCAGCTGCCCCAGATAAGAAGGTATTCTCCTTACGCCAATTATGTTGAACTTACTCTGTGATCCTGGTAAATCAGAAGCACTGATTTAATAAAATGGATTAAATGTGTTGACTACAGGGAAGTTCACAACTTCTTTCAGCCCCTTCCTTCCCACACTCACGTCATCCCCAGTCTGTCTCCAAGAACTGCTGAGTTAAGAACACTTATCAGCCTTGTTCTGAAGGAGGAGGTCAACAAGCGTGTGCTTGGCTGGCCCTCCCAGCCTTCAGAGCACTCACAGTGCTGGACACCAGAGAAGCTCTTGTTCTCCAAGGTCCTTTCTCTTTGGATAATGTGCTCTCCTTGCATCCAGGCAAGAGAGCTGAAGGTAGCACCCCTAGAAAGGAATAGCAAGTAAGAAAACTCTGGACTGATGTCACTGCTCCCTCATTCAGTTCTGAGCTCCTTTCTGCCTTCCACTGATGAGCGTGCCTTGGATTGGGAGTCCCTTGCATACACTGTGCAAGAACGGAGCTTTCAGTTTGAGCTCAGGCTGAAATGATAGGTAAAATAGGTATTTTGACTGACTTACATTCCGTTACTGAGGCCAACGTAGCCTAAGGAAAGGAAAGATCCCTAGGTTAAACCATAAACTCCCTCTGGGTTGGGCAAAGCCCTGTACCTCATAACACGTACTTGAACTTGCTTTTTCCTCAATGGGAACTATGTGAAGGAAGATTTCAGATAGTCCTATGGTTATGACCCAATTCCACCCTGTTTTAACCCCAACATCCCCCTTTCCCCAAATGGTTATGGATTATCTGAACATGAAAGCCATCCAAATTATTCATTTAGATCTTTCTGTGTAAAATTTCAGTGGCTACTGCTTTTAATTCATATCCATGTAAGTTGTATATAGTGAGACACCATGACATCATTCCCCAAGTTTAAGATAGAATTAGTTTGAAAGAATGCTGCAGTTGAGAGTACTATAATCAGATTGCTCCTTTGGACTATGTCAATTATAGTAGCTTCTTCAGGTTCATGTCACAGATCGTTATCCTCAGCAAACTGGACCTGACTTGAAAATAGGAAATCACTTATCTGTATTTTTCAACACTAATTCTGGGACTGTAATTTGGAATAAAAGGGAATGTTCAGAATTTGGAAACAAATTTTAGCCTTAAAAAAAAAATTTGAACATGGCCTATGGTATCACACAGAGTCTCTACTCCCTTTTCTAGGGTTAGAATAAATAGTTCAACCAGAGAGTAACCTAACGCTATACACAACTTTAGGGTTTCTACTCCTTCTCTCTGGAATGCTGTTTCTACTCTATATTCTGCCATCTCCAACTAAGTCAATCAAAGAACTGGAGAATACTGCTAAGGCCCAACGTTTCAGCCTAACTACTTAATGAAAGAAAAACATTCCCTAAATTGATATACAAGAAAAAATACAAAAATAGAATTTCCTCTTGGGTTTTCACTGTTATTTCTAAAATAGTTAACTTCAGAAGCAATGTTGACCTCAGTTCTAAATTTAAGCACTGCTTCAGTATTAGTCAAATGGATAGGGATAATGGTCATGGCTAATCGTTAGTATTAATGGAGTTCTACCATATGCTAAGCATGCTCTAAGTGGCTGATGCTGCTATCCTCATGGTAACTATAGTTAACCATAGTGTACTGTATATTTGCAAGTAGCTAAGAGAAAGTAGATCTTAAAAGTTCTCATCATAAGAAAAAACTGTAATTCTGTGTGGTGATAGATGTTACTTAAAATCATTGTGGTAATCACTTTGCAATAGATATAGCTATATATCAAAGCAGTATGTTGTACTCCTAAGACTAATGCAATGTTATATGTCAAATATACCACAACTAAATTTTTTTATTCAAGTGTACTATTTCATTTATCTTTAATCATTTGACATATCTGGCGTTATCTTCATTTACATAGTGAGGTGCCTGGCAGTTTACAAATCTGATTATTATTGAGCAGTCTTATATTGGAAGCTACACTCTAATTATTTTAAATTATATGTGTGTGTTTAAAAGTACCACATATTTCATGTAATTTCACCTTGTTGAGAATTTCTATTGTCTCCTTGAAGTACAAATTACAAACAACAAGGCAACATTTCATTGGTTTAAATAATAATCAAAACCTGGATAGAGGAGGCTTTTAGAAATAATTCACATTTTAGATTCTAACAATGCAAGTAGGAAGGCATGAATTTTAATAACCCTCATCACAAATTCTTAAAATTTCTGGTCTCAATATTCCTTTATATTCTTAAAAATAATGAGAATCCCAAAGTGCTTCTATTTCTACACATTACACCTATAGCTATTTAGCATCTTAGAAATTAAAACTGAGAAAAGTTTAAAGCCCAAGAATACAGAAGCACATGTTCTATCAGTCACATGGCAATGGTGTCATTATATCAAACGACCTCTAAAAACAGCTTTGATCTCACAAATCCTCTGAAAGGACAACATTTTGAGAACTGCTTATTGAAAATCTATAGTTCTTAGCTGGCTATTCTCCTCAATAAACTTACTGATTTAAAGAGGAAGGGATTCTATATGATTATTATGTGGGAAACAGAGATGAAGTTGATCTTCCAATTTCCTTTTGGTCTTTCTTTTAAGATACAAAGGCCTGACCACAGTGGCTAGTTCAGGATGTGTTAGTTCACTGCCAAACGTCAGTGACTGCACTGATTACTGAAGTTCTACTCAGTGACTGTTCACAAAAAGGCTTAATCAATCATACTCAAGAGGTGAGGTGACAGAATAAACAATGATCTCTCTGAGTATGCCCTCCGCAGGCACCAGGGCTATCTCTGAGTCAGGGCTGGATTTAGAAGCCTGAATACAGGGAGTGTTCATGCCTGGTTCTATTTAATGAAGTCAGGGATGACAAAAGCCAGAAAAACAAGCCACAGTCAGCCAAATAGGGTTGAGAACCAGATGACAGGAGGAAGAAATTAAAACTTAAGTCTAAGACTATGTCAATCATATCTCAACAATAATAATAATAAACTAAGAGATGATCTAGAGGCAACATTAGATTTAAAGACACAAAAAAAGTTTGAATTATTTAAAAATATAGTCAGAGGAGGAGCTAGGGTGATAATAATTGTCATGTATTCATGGATGAATTTTATCAGTCAAAGGCACACACGTGGGTGTGACAGACTAGCTGGAGGGTAGAGTTGGTTCCATGATGTTAAAAGTGAATAACTGACTTGGATGAATGCAAAGCAAAATCCTTGATTCAATGAGTATTTTTACTTTGATCAATCACTTTGCCACTTAATCTATTTTTAAAAAAGTCAAAATATTTTTCCTTCTAAACCAGGTACATGAAGGGCTATCAGAGAACAACAGAAAAAGCTTTCATTTTAAAATTGTCATACTTTTGCTTTTCATCAATTTCAGGCACACACACGCACACACACACACACACACACACACACACACACACACACAGAGTCATAGAATGAGTAATAGCTAACATTCCAAAAGCATGGGTTTTTATATCAGGATAAATCCAGTAATCACCATCAGAANACACACACACACACACACACACACACACACACACACACAGAGTCATAGAATGAGTAATAGCTAACATTCCAAAAGCATGGGTTTTTATATCAGGATAAATCCAGTAATCACCATCAGAAGTCTGTAATTTCTAAATTGGGTCACTTCATTATATTCCTTAATTTTTTTTTACATTTATGTAAGTTTAGCTTATGAAATGGTAGTATGAAAAAAAATTAAAAGAATGAAATGGATGCTTTCCAAGTTCCATTCCCAGCTCCCAACAAATGCACGCAAATAAACATCCTGTTCTTCCTCAAGTGCTCACCTTTAGATGGATGAGCCTCTGCAGACAAGATGTATGTGACACATGACCTTTATGAAACAGCAGAGGAGTCATTGTATCAACAATCCACGACTCTTCAAACAGCAGCAAACATGTTGACTAGATGTCAGTCATTCCCAAGGGCCACATTAGACAGTTTTCTGGAGGTCAGAGACAAATAATCAAGCATATGCCACAATTTTACATTCAAGTTTTTACTGAAGCCACCCAGAGGAAGCAATTCACTACGGAGCAAGTTTTTCCTTCTTCGCTGGGATTTCCTTAAACATAAAATTAGACAAACATTTTGAAGAGGCCAAATGAGAATGAAAAGAAGCTTCCCAGGTAGCGTCAGGTAGCAGTCTTTCCATCACTGAGACAAGGAATATCTCTGATGGAGGACACGGTGCTTTGAAGCTCCAAAAGAAGAAACCCTCCTTATCTTCAGAACATGTAGCTGAGTTGGTTCCTGAATCCAGTCTCTTTGCCCAGATAAGGAATTGCATCCTTCATGTTTTTATTATGAAAGTTTCCCTTGCTTCTTGATAGAGTCCATAATAAATAATTTTTAAAAACAGGTCAAATTACGTGTCATCTAAAAATTCTACCAGCCAAACATCCTGAAGGTTAAATAACAGTCCACAAGAGGACCCTCGGCCTTTGACAGTTCTCTGAGTTCGGTCCTCGTATATGCAACTTTTTGCCTTACGTTAACTCCTTCTAGTCCAAGGAGAAGGTTTAAAAAAATACTAACGAGTAAAGAGAAAAAAAGGTAAATCTAACCCAAAAAGTTCTGAGTTCAGAAACAGGTTCAAGAGGTAAGGAATATTTTTAAAAAGTCAGTGGGGGTTGGGGAAAGGAGGGAGAGGGTGAGCTAAATGGAGAGAGTAGCATGAAAGCATATACACTATCATACGTAAAATAGTTAGCCAATAGGAATTTGCTGTATGACTCAGGGAACTCAAACCAAGGCTCTGTAACAACCTACAAGGGTGGGAAAGGGTGGGAGGTGGGAGGGAAGTTCAAGTGGGAGGGGACATATGTATAGGTATGGCTAATTCATGTTGATGTATGGCAGAAATCAAACCAATATTGTAGAGCAATCATCAATCAATTAAAAATAAATATAATTAAAATAAATTTTTTTAATCGATGCAACACAGGTTTGATCCTGGTCAGGGAACTAAGATCCCAGAAGCTGCAGAGCAACTAAGCTCTCATGCCACAGCTACTGACCCTGCGTGCTGCAACTAAGACTTAAATAAGCTAATAAACTAAGCCAAAAAATAAATTATTTAAAAAATATATTTACCCCAAACTCTGTCGCCATGTCCTTTAGTAAAGGCAATAGAATATGCGGAATAGCAGGACAATAGATGCTACGGATATCTTCTTTGCAGAAGGGCCCAAAAGTGCCAGTGATATCTCTGCTCTGAGATGACGACAGAAAGCATGTGTAGCGATGATAACCTTGGCCAAGACTACTTAGAAAGGATGCCTTGGGACCCTGCTGCCTGCGGACACATATCTCTCCTTCCACTCTTGTCCTAAAGTTGAAACTTTAACATCAAGAAATTACATTAAGTAACACTAAGAAGAAACTTCTTAAACTTTAGACCTCTGTTTGTTATCAAGGTAGAAGCTGGTTTTCTATTCAAGTTTGCCTCATGCTTAACAAGACAATTTCAGTGACTTGAAAAGGCAGAGGCAACCCTAATGATGTTAAGGTTCCAGAAACATCACAATAAACACCAGTGAAGGAGAAAGACATTTGGAATTAATGTGACAAAAATATTCTATTTCTGTTGTGGCTCGAGCCATTGAATGACAGTTCAGTCTTTTTGAAAAATTTGCTATTCACCAAGGTCACCTTCAGACAGAGTCTATTACTGTTTCCCATGATTGTTTCAGATAATTGCAGCTGTGTAAAATGAGAAAGCTATTTCAAAATAGGTGTTCAATGGATGATTATTTTTGGTAACATACATTTATAATCAGGTAGGGAAGTGATAAAGAAAGATAGGTGATGACCTGAATCAATAAAAATACTGGACTCAACCAAGGCTTAAATTTCAGCTATTTCTTAGGACACTCTTTTCCTATGAAATACCCCAAAATGTGTGAATTCCCTCATATTTTTAAAATATCAGAATAGTTTCATTAACCACAGATAAAACCTCTCTTGGCCTCAGCATTCCACATGAGCTTTTCTTTCATTTTTTCACTCCTTTTACACATACACACACACACACAATAATGCAAAAGAACTGTGCACACAGTCTGTCTCTTCTTCATCTTGCATTTCCTTCCCAGCACATACTGACCTGGGCTTCAGCCTCAAGCCCCACTAAAATGGTTCTTATAAAGATTCTCAACGGCCCTAGGTTGCCAAATTAGAGAACACTTGTCTTCCTACTACGTACTTCCAGCAGTATGCGGTAAAGATGGCCATTTCTCCCTCTCTGGGGCCCTCTCTGTTCAAGACTTCAGTGTCACTCCACTTTCTGGCTTTCCCACTGCTCCTCTGGCCACTCCTTCTCAGGTTCCTAGGTTGACTTTTCCCCTTTACAAAATTCCACAAATAGCATCCCTCAGCGTTCATTCCTAAGCCCTCTCACTTTTCCTCTATCTACAGTCTCTGATTCAGGCCAGGTGGCACTAGTGGTACAGAACCCGCCTGCCAGTGCAGAAGATGAAAGAGATGTGGGTTTGATCTCTGGGTTGGCAAGATGCCCTGGAGGAGGGCATGACAACCCACACCAGTATTCTTGCCTAGAGAATCCCATAGACTGGGGGAGCCTGGTGGGCTACACAGTCCATCTACACAGTGGCTCCCAGACGTACAATACATCTCTGATCTAGACTTGTCCTTCTGAAGCCCCAGATTCATTCATCGATAGACAGGCAGGTAGATGATGAGAGAGAAGGAGGAAGAGTCGCAGTTCCACTTTGATGTCTAGCAGGTGTCTCCAATGTGGAAAGTCCAAAGAAGTGAGTCTAAAAGGCAAATTACTCAAACAACTCAAATTTCCAAATCTGTTTCTCTCTCAACACATCCCACTGCCAACCATACAGGCAATGATGCAGAAAACCATAATTTTTACTTCCTTTCCCTTATCTTTCATGTCTCACCCACAATGAATTTATCAGATCACCAAGATCACTTCTTAATGTCTCTCTCTACTTCATGCATTTCCATTGCTACCATCCTAACCAAGCCATCAACATGTCTGGCCTGAAGTTAGAAGGGGAAAAAGCTTGAGAGTTATCTCTGCTTCTACTTTTTCACTCTCACAAATGCATTTTTTCTATACAGAAATCACAAGTCAGATCATGACATGCCTTTGTCCAAAAAAATTCTCTGCTCTCCATTACTAGAGTAAAATAGAATAAAACTAGAATAAAATCTCCCATCATAGACCAAGAATCCACTGGTTCAGCCTCTGTCTCCTCTCCCATCATTCTCTCCGTTATTTGTTACCTTCCTACCATACTGGCTCTATTTCTTACCTTCTAGAAAATATCCCTGAGATTTTTCCTAACTCAGGGCCTTTGCATTTGATGCCTTCTTTGCCTGGAATTCTCTGTTCACCACCATTTTATGAGAAGTATATTAATGTATAGTTATTTCACCACGTAGCTGTTTATGCTTTACAAATAGTAGATTCCTAGAGGAAGTAATGATGTTTAACTTGTTCTCATGGAATACACATAGAAGGTCTTTAGTGCCTGGCACAGCATAGGCAATCAGTAAACAGTCACTTAACTCTTTAAGATTTAAACTCAGGTAGCATAATCATAAAGCATTAAGATTTTATACTAAATTGAACACATTTCTGTTCTTTTTCCTTTTTGTGTGACTGCTTTAATATCTTATTAGTTGAAAAGCATAAAAATTCAACCTTGATGGGCTATATGACTCAATTATATGATAAACAGATAATCACAGATCCCTCAATTATATGATAAACAAAATCATCACAGATCCCTCCATCTAACCCCTATGTGGCTTTAGGAAATTAGAAGAATGGAGGATAAAGTGGTTTTGTATCACATAGATGATCAATACTGAATCAATAATCACTGATAGTTACACTACATAGGGGTACTTCTCCTATAAGGTATTTGATACTAAACTCTCCAAAATATAGGCTAAATAAATGAGATCTGTCCTTTCAGATGTTTGAAATAAACCTATAGATATTATATATTACTTATACACAGACTCAGAATATGAGACAAGTAATAGAATCAAAGGTATTCAGAATATTTAATGAAACAGCAAATGAGGAGACTAAGAGGGGGAAGGTTAATTCTCTTCTAACTTTGTTTTTTCGTAAGATAATTCCAGGTGCTGGATGATAATGAAAAAGAAGAAGTTTTTTGAGAAGAATGAAACATTATAGAATAAATGTATGACCATCCAGAAGTCTTGATCAGAGGAAGGACCAGACACTGTAGTTAAATAACTACTACTCCCAGAAAAAAAAAGAGGGCAGTACTGAAAAATGAATAATTCAGTGAGACCAAGTAAAGAGCATGAGTCCAGAGGATGAAAAATTTTCTCTGATCTGTATGGCATAATAATCTGTTATACAGTTAATACCTTAAAGGACATTTCCATCAGCCTGCAGCTCTCTCTCCCTGCTTTTTAGATACAGTGATATTTCCTATGTCAAGACCATAGCTCCAGTCCACCAGATTGATGCCAGCTCAACATTCAGAAAACTAAGATCATGGCATCTGGTCCCATCACTTCATAGGAAATAGATGGGAAATGGTGGAAAAAGTGTCAGACTTTATTCTGGTGGGCTCCAAAATCACTGAGATGGTGATTGTAGGCATGAAATTAAAAGATGCTTACTCCTTGGAAGGAAAGTTAGGACCAACCTAGATAGCATATTCAAAAGCAGAGACATTACTTTGCCAACAAAGGTCCGTCTAGTCAAGGCTATGGTTTTTTCCAGTGGTCATGTATGGATGTGAGAGTTGGACTGTGAAGAAAGCTGAACACCAAAGAATTGATGCTTTTGAACTGTGGTGTTGGAGAAGACTCTTGAGAGTCCCTTGGACTGCAAGGAGATCCAACCAGTCCCTCCTGAAGGAGATCAGTCCTGGGTGTTCTTTGGAAGGACCGATGCTAAAGCTGAAACTCCAGTACTTTGGCCACCTCACACGAAGAGTTGACTCGTTGGAAAATACTCAGATGCTGGGAGGGATTGGGGGCAGGAGGAGAAGGGGATGACTGAGGATGAGATGGCTGGATGGCATCACTGACTCGATGGACATGAGTTTGAGTGACCTCCCGGAGTTGGTGATAGACAGGGAGGCCTGGCGTGCTGCAATTCATGGGGTAGCAAAGAGTCAGACACGACTGAGCGACTGAACTGAACTGAACTGATAGGCATAACTAGGACCTACACATCTAATGAGAGTTGTCAGGCCATAAATCTATGCAGCTTCAATACCACTGCCCACTTGTCTGCTCAGAGCCCCTTTCCATGCTTGTTTTGATGTGATTTTATTCACCTGGAGTTAAGACATATAGTAGAATAAGTGAAAAGCCTTAAGGTATCAAAAGGAAAACAGAGAGAATAGGATAATTAGTCCCGATTCCTATCAACACTAAATTATTAATAACCTCAAATTACCACTGCATTAGCAACTGTCATTTGATGCTTCTGCGTGGCCAGACTACATATTCTGTACCATGAAAGCAATTACATGGTATTTCCAGTAGCTTCAAAACAGAAATAAGAAATACACAACTGGAAAATTTTATATGCTTATTTTTTCTGGAGAGTTAGAATTTTCAATAACCTTATAATTTGTATTAAAAGTACCAGGGAAAAATGATACAGGTGTAATGAATATCTTATTCTCTCTTAGGAAACAGTCTAAAAACAACCTGTCAAAAAAAACAACCCTAGTCTCTTATGGGACAGCTGTAGTAGCTACTCTGTTGCTGCTGCTGCTAAGTCACCTCAGTCGTGTCTGACTCTGTGCCACCAGGCTTCCCCGTCCCTGGGATTCTCCAGGCAAGAACTCAGTGATTTCAAACTCTTTCTGTCAGTTTCAGTTCAATTCAGTCTCTCAGTTGTGTCCGACTCTTTGCGACCCCATGAATTGCAGCACACCAGGCCTCCTTGTCCATCACCAGCTCCCAGATTTCACTCAGACTCATGTCCATCGAGTCAGTGATGCCATCCAGCCATCTCATCCTCTGCCGTCCCCTTCTCCTCCTGCCCACAATCCCTCTCAGCCTCAGAATCTTTTCCAATGAGTCAACTCTTCGTGTGAGGTGGCTAAAGTACTGGAGTTTCAGCTTTAGCATCAGTCCTTCCAAAGAACACCCAGGACTGATCTCCTTTAGGATGGACTGGTTGGATCTCCTTGCAGTCCAAGGGACTCTCAAGAGTCTTCTCCAACACCACAGTTCAAAAGTATCAATTCTTTGGTGCTCAGCTTTCTTCACAGTCCAACTCTCACATCCATACATGACCACAGGAAAAACCATAGCCTTGACTAGATGGACCTTTGTTAGCAAAGTAATGTCAGGAAGCAACAGTTAGAACTGGACATGGAAAAACAGACTGGTTCCAAATAGGAAAAGGAGTATGTCAAGGCTGTATATTGTCTCCCAGCTTATTTAATTTATTTAATTTATATTCAGAGTACATCATGAGAAACACTGGCCTGGAAGAAACACAAGCTGGAATCAAGATTGCCGGGAGAAATATCAATAACCTCAGATATGCAGATAACACCACCCTTATGGCAGAAAGTGAGGAGGAGCTAAAAAGCCTCTTGATGAAAGTGAAGGAGGAGAGCAAAAAAGTTGGCTTAAAGCTCAACATTCAGAAAACGAAGATCATGG
>SJYX01008791.1:0-11368 GCA_006410675.1 Oreotragus oreotragus | reverse complement strand
AGCTGAGCGCCGAAGAATTGATGCTTTTGAACTGTGGTGTTGGAGAAGACTCTTGAGAGTCCCTTGGACTGCAAGGAGATCCAACCAGTCCATTCTGAAGGAGATCAACCCTGGGATTTCTTTGGAAGGAGTGATGCTAAAGCTGAAACTCCAGTACTTTGGCCACCTCATGCGAAGAGTTGACTCACTGGAGAAGACTCTGATGCTGGGAGGGATTGGGGGTGGGAGGAGAAGGGGATGACTGAGGATGAGATGGCTGGATGGCATCATGGACTCGATGGATGTGAGTCTGAGTGAACTCCGGGAGATGGTGATGGACAGGGAAGCCTGGCGTGCTGCGATTCATGGGGTCGCAAAGAGTCGGACACGACTGAGCGACTGAACTGACTGAACTGATTGGATGGATTGGAACAGATTTTAGTTTTCTTTCTAACAATTGAGCATTCTTGTATACAAGATGACCTAAATCTTTTCAAAGAGGTATCTTTTTCTTTAACATGATTAACTCAACAAAGATTGAGCTCTGACAAATGGAACTATGCTAGTGATAAAAATACAAAAATACACAGTATCTACTCTTAAGAAACTTTCTAAGTTTCTTAAGAAAGAGTGAAATTTCTTTCATTATTTTTCAATAATTTTCAATTATTTGCTCAAAAAAAGTCATCTAACATATAAAATATAATTCATATTTAACCCAAACTTCCATATTTTTGTTGTCTTTAATGAGTTTTAGAAATGACTCTATATTAACTACTTAAAGAAATTTTTAAATTCAGAGATTCCTAATAAATGTCCTAGGGGACATCATTCACCTCTTCTACATGTCAACTATCATGGCAAGGGGAAAAAATACTGCAACTGCAGAAGTGAAACATAGTCAAAAAGTTTTCTTGGTTATGAAACATTCCAGAGATTCTAGCATACAGATATGCATTATAAATTTCTCAACAGGAGAATATCTTCTCTGGCATTCACTAAATATATTTTGCAGTGAAATTATATTTCATTGAGAAAAAACTCACAGAAATCAAATCTAATAGAGCATATTTTGGAACTCTAGATAAGGTGCAGTTTCATTGGTTCCAAGGTGAGTCAACAAGTATTCATATATATTGACCAATCTACATTTACCAGTGTGTCTTGTAATTCTCTACATATTTAGCTTAATTTTCATCTTTTAAGAATGAGTCTTCATATATAATTTTTTTCCCAAGGCTCTGTTTTAATGAGTGAATGGATCATTCACAATGATTTGAATTTGATTTTGGCTTATACTATATTAACTGCTCCCTTAATACTCAAAAATAGTCTGTCCTATTAAATTTGTTGTTGTTCAGTCACTAAGTCATGTTTGATTCTTCAAAACTCCATGGACTGCAGCATGCCAGGCTTCCCTGTCCTCCACTACCTCCCAGAGTTTGCTCAAGTTCATGTCCATTGAATTGGTGATGCTATCTAACCATCTCATTGTCTGCCACCCTCTTCTCCCACCTTCAATCTTTCCCAGCATCAGGGTCTTTCCCAGTGAGTCAGCTCTTCGAGTCAGGGGGCCAAAGTATTGGAGCTTCAGCTTTAGCATCAGTCCTTTCAAAGAGTATTCAGGGTTGATTTCCATTAGGACTGATTAGTTGGATNTTCTGAAGGAGATCAGCCCTGGGATTTCTTTGGAAGGAATGATGCTAAAGCTGAAACTCCAGTACGTTGGCCACCTCATGCGAAGAGTTGACTCATTGGAAAAGACTCTGATGCTGGAGGGATTGGGGGCGGGAGGAGAAGGGGCGACAGAGGATAAGATGGCTGGATGGCATCACGGACTCGATGGACATGAGTCTGAGTGAACTCGGGGAGTTGGTGATGGACAGGGAGGCCTGGCGTGCTGTGATTCATGGGGTCGCAAAGAGTTGGACACGACTGAGCTACTGAACTGAACTGAGAGTGTAGCCCATCAGGCTCCTCTGTCCATGATACTTTTCCAGGCAAGAATACTGGAACGGGCTGCCATTTCCTCCTCCAGGGGCTCTTCCTGATCCAGGGATTGAACCCATGTCTCTTGTGTCTCCTGTATCGGCAGGCAGATTTTTTACCACCTGCTGCTGCTGCTGCTGCTGCTAAATCACTTCAGTCGTGTCTGACTCTGTGTGACCCCATAGACGGCAGCCCACCAGGCTCCCCCATCCCTGGGATTCTCCAGGCAAGAATACTGGAGTGGGTTGCCATTTCCTTCTCCAGTGCATGAAAGTGAAAAGTGAAAGTGAAGTTGCTCAGTCTGTCTGACTGTTAGCGACCCCATGGACTGCAGCCCACCAGGCTACTCCATCCATTGGATTTTCCAGGCAAGAGTACTCGGGTGGGGTGCCATTGCCTTCCCCGTTTTACCACCTGGGAAGCCCTAATTAGAGCAATTCATATATTTATTATATGTTATATATGACATATAATGAACATATAATAACTAACATATCTAATTTAATAGGTCAGACCACCTAATTAACATATCTGATTCTTCATATATAATTTGAAACTATAAGAGAATCAGTATTCATTTAAGCAGATGTCTTTCTGCTATCCTCTTCCTTGAAGAATTTCTCTTCCAAGTTTCCATGAGTCAAGATATTATAAAATGTGGAGAAAAGAAATGTCAGTAAATGGGGAAAGAACCGTATTTTGACAAATGCAAATAATTATGCAGAGATTATTTCAGTTTTTCAATAGAAGAATGCAAAACCCACAAGAAAGAACTGGAAAATTCTTCTTCACGAATAACCACTTCATAAGAATAAATGGTTGGATGGCATCACCAACTCAGTGGACATGAGTTTGGGCAAACTCTGGGAGATAGTAAAGGACAGGGAATCCTGGTATGCTGCAGTCCATGGGGTTGCAAAGAATCAGACATGACTGACTAAACAACAATAAGAATATATATCATATGAATATGATATGTGAAAATAAAATTATGTACAGAGTTCACTGCTTACAGTGCCAGTTTTTTCTCTAGAATCTTGGGAAGATCACTTCATCTTCTTGTGCCTAGATCTCCATACTCACATAGAAGCGGGAGGAAAGTAAAAACTTGTAAAAACTCTGACATTCTAGGTTTTATTCTACTATATCCATAGTAAATTTTACGAAAGACCAAGAGTGAAAACATGCTCTTAATACATGGAAAATTTTACCTTCCAAGACATCTCACTGGATACCCACTGAATATATTGTTGTAGAAAGTCAGCTTTTATCATGAAACACAAACACAAAATTAGTTTAGGAGTTCAGTGTGAACTCTGAGATGGCTCACCTAACATATGTTCTAGAAAGACAATCCAAAGGAATTTTTTTTCATGTCTAAAATAGTAAATTCTCAAAGTGTTTAATTGGGCAAAATATTACAATGACATCACACAACTGCATTCTGTTTTTATTCAAACTCTTGGCAACACCCCCATCACATCATGTTCTGAAAGTAAGCTGAGGGGAAAACATGGTGGCTGCCCAGACATAACTGGATAAAAAACAGATGCAAGGCAGACACAGTGCAGAGCCTGACAGCACATTCTTTTTTGCAGAACAATTATGGAGGGATCTGTTCTGAAAGAACAGGTTTAGACCGCATCCTTGTTTTATCTGATGGATGAAGGAATGGCAGCGTTTAAATCGTGAGAATGACAAAGCTATCAAATGGCCCTTATATGCAGGAGCCGTTGCTTTAATGATGTCATGGACAGGGCTGATTAACAGCATCCACCCCTAAGGATACAGCTGTAAGCCTGAAAATTCATCCCCCACCAGAATGACTTACTGTCCCAGCTCTGAGCACAAGGGCCAATCTGAGCAGTATCATAATAGCCTAGTCCTCGGGAAGGAGTCGGGGTGGGGGTGGGGGCTTTGAAGAGCACAATTTTTCTTCGGCCCTGGCACATCTGTGCTAGTGGCAGAGTGACTGTCCTGGCATGAGTCAGAATGCATGTGAGTCATCTGTATAATAAATAACACAACTTGATTTCATTGAGCTTCTGCTCACTTCATTACAGCAAGAGAAAAGTAAGGAAAATTTCTGTCTTCTGTCAGGTTTTCCCCAAATGATCAGTCACTGATGGCTCACATGTCCCCATCAGGTCTGTGGGAGACGAAGAAGCTGCAGCTTGTTCTGCCAGCAACCCAGGCGGGAGTGCGGTTGCCAAGCACACGGGCTCCTGCAATGATTTACCACTTCCAAATGCTACACTTGACAACAAATCTAGAAAACATCTCCTTCGCAGTGCGAAGCTTCCAGAGCAGATCTTGTGTCACCGCTGCCTGGCTTTGCTCTCTGCGTGAAGGACTGGTTGGTTTTAGGCGTCTCTTTTTCAGAGCTGAATCCCATACTTTGGACTCTGCATTCCAGGTCTCCTTCCTCTTTCTTGCTCAACTAAAAGACCTAGTTCAAACTTAAAATCCCATTGAGTTAACCGGTTGGACTCCCGGCAGCTGAGTTCAGTGGGAGCAGTGGGGGAGAGCAAACTAAACGATGCATTTGTTAAATATGAATGGGTTGTTGTTGCTGTTGTTGTTTTGTCGCTAAGTCACTAAGTCTGACTCTCACAGCCTCGTGGACTGTGGCCTGCCAGGCTCCTCTGTCCATGGAATGCTCTGGGCAAGAATACTAGAGTGGGTTGGCATTCCCTTCTCCAGGGGATCATCCCGATTGACCTCATGTCTCCTGCACTGGCTGGTGGATTCTTTACCCTGAGGCACCAGGGAAACCCAGGACTAAGAACAAAAGCACTTCTCTGAGGATAGAGACCCGGAACACGAGCAGGACAATGGGAGAATCTCTGCAACTCAATGCCTGCTCTATAGGAGGGGAAAGTGAAAGATGTCACACAGCCAGTCGGAAGCAGATCATAATTTTCAAACTGAGAAGATAACACCTGAGAGTTATAAATGAGTTTAGCAACTGTCTCACCCCCTCGTTCATGTGATGCAAAAATAGTCTCTACGGTAGCTTCACAGGCACTCACGAAGTCACTGAGTCATTTCAGTGACCGGGGAACTCACTAACTCACAAAGCAGCCCACCTTTCTGACAATCAATTCAGATGACTAAAAGATATTTCTCAGAGAGAACTTAAATCTGCCTTTCTCTGAAGCTTCCTCACAGTTATTCTCATTCAGGCCACTTAACCAAACTGGCTGAGAGAGTCAGAATCTACTTCAGCGTTTACGCTGCAGTCCATTCTGGTTCTTGCACTTTGAATTATTCCAGGTGGTCTGTGACTCTGATCAGCATCCATCTGGCCCTAATAACCCTGCTCCTGGCTCTGCTCCTGACTCTGCTTTGATCAACCAAAGAATTCTCTCTATAGATTCAGCTGGCTGGCCCATCAATAGGACCAGAGTCTCCGTTCAGTTAATGAACCCTGTGCAGAAATTTGACACCTGGCTCTAACGTCCATCTTCTCTGTCTGGGCACGGCTCTGCCAGCTACTGTACTTCTTTCCAAGTCCTACAATCCACCCCAAGTCCAATGTGCAAATTGTACATTCCAGTTTGGTTCATTCTAACTGCTCTGTCTTGAAAGCTCTCCCCCACTTCCTGCTGACTCTTGGTGTAGATAATGAAAGACTACAGAAAGACTATACCCAATCTTGGGAGAGCTACAAGTAAGCAAAGATTTAAAAGCAAGGCAAAAAGAAACTTATGGCAGCCTGAATTCAGGCCATGAAAATAGATGATGGGTACAAAAGCTACTAAAAACTAGAAATTGTAGAATGCAGTAACTGAACTGGTGATCTTCACTGAGGAGTGTGTATGTGAGAAAGAAAGAATATGCAATTACAAGGCAGAGTAGAGTCATTCATCAAAATAGATGATACTGATATCCTTTGGTGTAAATTAATGATACATTTTTCAATGTGATTGATTTGAAGTGACCGGGGACCTTTCAAATCAAAGTATTTATTAAACCTTTGGAAATATGGGTCTGGAATTTAACAGAGTTCTTGATTAAATTCAAGAATCTTCAAAAATAAAGAATATGTTTTCTTTAAGATACTGCAGGAATTATATTTACTGTAAAAAGCTCAGAGAGATGACAATGGAATCCTTTAGAATTACAAATTTGACTTTTAAAGACTGGGAAGAGAAAGAACAGTCCTCAAAAGGAATCAAGAATGAATGGTTAAGGACTTTCCTGGTGTTCCAGTGGCTAAGAGTCCCCACTCCCATTGCAGGAGCCTGGGTTTGATCCCTGGCCAGGAAACTAATTCCACATTCTGCAACCAAGAGTTCTTATGCCACAACTAAAGATCTCACATGCTTCAACTAAGACCTGGCACAGCCAAATGAATAAATTAAGCTACTTAAAAATGAATGAATGGCTAATAAGAGGAGATGGCAGAAGAAATGAAATTTTACTTCATGAAAATCAAAGAAGAAAGTGGTTAGTAACAAATGTTTATCAGAGTGTTCAATGCTACCGTAAAATAAAGTTCTTCTTGGTAAGATAGATGCCAATAATCTTAACGGTGGAAACTCGTTACCTTCCTCTTTCTCCTGGGCACACAAGCAGAACCATTTTTAGCATCACTCGCAATTAGGTACTGTCATCTGAGTGAGCTCTGACCAATAAAGTGTGGGCAGATTTGATGAACAGCATGCCCTGTCTGACCCATAAAAATGTTACATGTAAGCCTCACTCAGCAAGAACATAATGATCAGGTCCTGAGTCCCTGCAGATGTAAAGGCTCTGGGTGTCAGAGGGCAGAGGTGGGGAGTTGGGGATGAGAAGGCACCTGGGAACATGATTATGAGTGGTAGGACATGAAGAGTTCTGTTTCACTCTAGATATAGAAACCATACAAAACAAATCTAGTTCTGGTTTTGAGTCAAAAGGGCCTTACTACTTAAGTAGTTGCTCATTTATTCTATCATGAACGTGAAAGTGTTAGTCGCTGAGTTGTGTCCAACTCTTTGCAATCCCATGGACGGTAGTGCACCAGGCTCCTCTGTTCATGTGATTTCCCAGGAAAGAATGCTAGAGTGGGTTGCCATTTCCTTCTCCAAGGAATCTTCCCAATCCAGGGATCAAACCCAAGTCTCATACATTGCAGGTGAATTCTTGATCATCTGAGCCACTAGGGAAGACCTTATTCTATCTTACCTCTATCTATTTATCATATATCTCAGATTTTAAACTTCCTTAGAGTTTTCTGATTTTTCTAAAATATTTCTTTCAATAACTCATGTAAATGTTGACAAATCGCATTATAGAAACCTGGGCTATTATTTGTTTTACAAGCCACCTATAAAATGAAAGGGTATTACAAGGGTTTAAAAAATGAGTAAACTGAACAATTTAAGTGATACAAACAAACACTTCCAGTTAACATTTCTGGACATGATTTCATGATCGTGTAGTCCGAGGGTATTCATCTTTTTTTTTTTTTTTTTTAAATGTTGGAGCCTAACTTCCTCCATATGTCAGTAACATTCAGAAGATCTAACAGAGGATTCTAAGATCCTAGAGAAAGAAGGAAGGACAGGATATAAGGAGTCCATGATCCCAATCATCTTTGGAGCATTTATCACCCCTTCGAGAATCCTCTTTTTCTCCAACACCTCCCATTGGACTTCATGAGAACAAAAATAAACTTCTGTTAAACTACTGAGCTTTGGGCATCATAAATTTCAGCTACTAGTTTACCTTTGGACAAGAGGAGCCTGGCAGGCTATGACATGTCTATGACATGTTGTAAAGAGTCAGACATGACTGAGCATACACAGATTACTTTTACTATTGCAAAAACATTCAAAAGGCATTTTCAATGCACTGGTCATCAGTCAGGAAAGGTAAAACACAGCTAACCTTGCCAAGTACCTTGGAGACTTCTTGACAAATATGGTTAAGATTTGGATCCTCATGCCAAAAAGGAAAAGAACAGTGATGTTTAGAGTTCAAGTAGTGCTTCTGGTTTTTACATGCTTTGTCAGGCTCCTGTTGTCCAAATGTAACCTAGTAGCTGAAATTTATGATGCCCAAATCTCAATGGTTTAACGGAAGTTTATTTTTGTTCTCATGAAGTCCAATGGGAGGTGTTGGGGGAAACAGAGGATTCTCAAAGCGTTGGTAAATACTCCAAAGATAATTGGGAACATGGACTCCTTATATCCAGGGGCTCAAAATTAATTTTACAGGCCATAAAAACAAGACTACCAAATCTTGCTTCCTCAGCAATACTAAGAAACCAAACTGAGAAAAGGATGCTGGTCCCAGGGCAGCTTGCGATTGGATAATCTTGGGGGAAAGGGGTAGTCGGAGAGCTAGAACTGCTTCATGGAAGGAAGTGGAGTATGAACACTTCTTGTATCCACTCAGTAATTTTTTTCAGTGCCTACTATGTGTTGTTCCAGGCAATGGGTATACGGTGGAGAAGAGAGAAAAGTTTCTGTCTCCATGCCTCGTACATTTTGATGTATTCTACATTCCTACATCCTTCACAATAAGAAAACTGAGTGAACTCCAATCACGAGTAGATCTTGGAGTAGTAGAAAACAAAAAAGCAAATAAAAGTTGAGGCCAAGTGAGAGCTAATTATTCAAGAATAACTAGTTGCTAATATCACCCATGTCCTTTTGAACAGAAATCCACAAGAATAAGAACCCTCCACCTGACAGGAGTGGTAGATAATCAGAAAGGCAAGAGACTAGCTTTTTCTTCATGGGTGTTAGAGCCTCCAAAATTGGTATCACGTCCTTTCATTTTGTGTGTCTGTTAAAAGATTTTCATTCCAGCTGAAGTGGGGATAGGCTAAAAGGAATTTTAAAAGAGTTTCTATAAATTAACAAAGTCAATAGATCATTCTGCAACAGCCAAAAAAAATGTATGTGTATGTCCTGTTCATCATATTTTGAAAGAAAATATCTTGGTGATAATGTAACCGTTTATTAAGTTGTCTTAAAGAATTATTCTTAATGCTTTTATGTTTCTATCTTTAAGTGCATGTGTGTGTGCTCACTCAGTCATGTCAGACTCTCCCAGACCCTATGGACTGAAGCCTACCAGGCTCCTTTGTCCATGGGATTATCCAGGCAAAAATACTGGAGTGGGTTGCCATTTCCTTCCCTTCTCCCAGGGGATCTTCTTGACCCAGGGGTAGAGCCTGCATCTCTTGTGCCTCCTGCATTGCAGGCGGAGTTTTTACTGCTAAAATCAAAGTGTATAAGTAGGAGCACATGATATAAACATTCAAAATCTTACCATACCAAGAGTGCTAATTTTCTAATACAGATAGATAGCTCTCTTTCATAGATGATAGGTGTAAATGACTGATTAATTTATGCATATGTATCAATATGTGAATATGTACATACACACAAATATCTATGTGTCTATTCACATATACTCTGCTTATAGAGTTGGGAGGGCTTCCCTGTTACTCAGACAATAAAAAATCGGCCCTTAATGTGGGAGACCCAGGTTTGATCCCTGGGTCAGGAAGATTCCCTGGAGAAGGGAATGGCTACCCACTCCAGTATTCTTGCCTGGAAAATGCCATGGCTCTGTCCATGGGATCACAAAGAGTTGGATACAACTGAATGGCTAACATTTTTTTTCTCACTTACTCCTGTCAAGTCTCTCTAAAACCTGCTCCATTCAAATTCAAATAGCTATTTTTTAATGACAAATTCACAAGGAAAATAAAACAATAACTTTTTATTGTTTGATGCAATTAACTGGTCTCCAAATCACAGTGTGGAAATTTTATCAAAGGGGCTATAGAACACAATGCCATCACTTCTACAGCTGCCAGTTCAGCTCCTTTAAACGTCACTTGTTTGACGATCTGGGGGAGACTATGTCCTTGGGCCAGGTTTCTTGTTCTAAGGACTTAAGCCTTCATATTCCAGCACAAGGATAATTTCTGATGCAAATCCATCTGCCTATTTTCCTGATGGGAAAAGAAATTCAAACCTTTCCCATTAAACTGTGAAATAAATTGATTAATAAAAAATGCACTTTTCCTAACTGAGAATTAGGGCTTAATGTAGTCTAATTAGTTTATTTTGAAACAATTACACAAAATGGTGATATCAAGCCCAGAAGAGACACAACTTGGATAATAAACAAGAGATTAATGATCAGACATGTATTTGATGTTATTGAATGACTGATGAATGCAATGAAAGCTAAGGATGAGCAGATAACATGAGTTTGCAATTATAAAGTGTTACTTTAGGATACCATATTCGAAAAAAAGAACTGTACTATGTATTTCAAATTCTATACTATTCTACCACCTATTCTAAAACATTTTGTGTGTGTGTGTTGTGTGTTAAATCACTTCAGTCATGTCTGACTCTTTGTGACCCTATGAACTGTAACTCACCAAGCTTCTCTGTCCATGGGATTCTCCAGGCAAGAATACTGGAGTGGGTTGCCATGCCCTCCTCCAGGGAGTCGTCCCAAACCAGGGATTGAATCCAAGTCACTTATGTCTCCTACATTGGCAGATAGGTTCTTTACCACCAGCACCACCTGGGAAGCCCTTTACTGTTTACTGAACTTTAAGTTAATGGAATCACAGTATGTATGCCTTTGTTTCTGGCGTCTTTGATTCAGTATTGTGTAAGTTTTAGTCTTGTTATTCAGTACAACTATAGTTTGTCCACTTTTACTTCAGCAAAGTAGTCCATTATGTGAATATAATAGATATTATTTATATATTATTTTTGCATATTTTTGTTGTTATCAGTTTGGGACTAAAAGTTATCTGTATTCCCACACACTTATTTTAGTGATTTTATGTAGTATTTCTGTTGAGTAATTACCTGGGAGTGGGATTCTTTAGTCTCTATAGGTAAACAGCTTCCCAAAGTGACTGTACAATTTGCATTCTTATTTGGTATTATTCAAGAGTTTCTGGTATTCCACATCTTCTTCCTCTTTTTTGTCCTAGTCATTCTCATGTTTGTGTACCTCCTTGTGAATTTTTAATTAATTTATTTATTTTGCTGTGCTGGGTCTTCATTGCTGTGTGTGGGCTTCCTCTAGCTAAAATAAGCAGAGGCTACTCATAGAGGTGGCAAGAATATACAGAAGAACTGTACAGAAAAGATCTTCACAACCCAGATAATCATGAGGATGTGATCACTAATCTAGAGCCAGACATCTTGGAATGTGAAGTCAAGTGGGCCTTAGAAAGCATCACTAAGAACAAAGCTAGTGGAGGTGATGGAATTCCTGCTGAGCTGTTTCAAATCCTGGAAGATGATGCTGTGAAAGTGCTGCACTCAATACGCCAGCAAATTTGGAAAACTCAGCAGTAGCCACAGAACTGGAAAAGGTCAGTTTTCATTCCAATTCCAAAGAAAGGCAATGCCAAAGAATG
>SJYX01008790.1:127396-177179 GCA_006410675.1 Oreotragus oreotragus | reverse complement strand
AAGGGGGAGTCCTCCAAGCTTCCACTGCAGAGGGCAGGAAATCACTCCTTGATCAGGGAACTAAGATCCTGCATGCTGTGCAGCTCCACCCCCCACCCCCACAATAAAAGAAAAAAAAATGATGCTTGGTAGAATGATTCCATATTACTCTTAAGGATAGAAGTTGGGGGTGGGGGCGGGGAGAAGACAAGGGTATTAAAACTGGTACATAGGTTCTGGCCTGGAGATCAAAGTACCTCAACACCACTTCCATCCTGCTGTGTTCACACTGATGTTTCTGGAAGCCAGATCTGGAGGTTAGCCTGGCCCATGTTGCTGTTAGCACTATCTCCCTAGGGTACCAATTCTCACCTTCCCATTCTGCTCTGACATTTCTTTCTTCCAGACACATTCCTGTACCGAGCCCTCCTTGCCAACCTTCTCTTGGGCCAGGTTCTCCTTTCCCATATAAACAAAGTCTACTGTTGACCTCATCGTGAGCACTCCACCTCTCTTCTGCCCTCTGTGGAAGAGCCCATCTCCCCTCTACTGGAAGCAGAGCAGGTTGACCTTCTTGGCCTTCTTACTGCTTCCTAAGAGAGACCACATGCCACTGGGCTTTGCCCCCTTCATTCCACTTCTCTCTGGAGCTTTCTCTGCACTCCCTGAAGTCTTTGGTGCTTGGTCTCCAGTTCTTTCCTCTCTGCCCTTAGTCCTGCCACCATCCTGGACTTCATGCCCACTTCAACTTTCATGTGCCTAGTCCTGCCGACACCATTGGCAATGACAGTCTCTTCCTTCCCCTCCACCCTACGCTGGCTGCCTGCCCCACGGTTATAGCTTGTGCCTGTCCTTGCTTTGTCTGGCCTGTCTCTATGATCTCAAGCTTTGGCAGGATATTCGGCAAGATGTCTCCTCCAGGACAGAAGCTCTCCCACCGTGTACTCCTGTAGTTCCCAACCTTGCACAGCTCTTGACAATTGCATTTTTACTATTCTGCATTTACTTCCATCTCTGATCCAACTCTCACAGCCCTTACGCCAATGATTCTCTTCCCACCAACCTTCCTGATTGCTTGTCTCTCCCTTGTACTCAGTCAGCCAGACTCCACCCTGGAGCAAGACTCCCGATTCATCCTCTCTGGTTCCATCCATGGGTCCTGTGGCTTGATGCTGAAACTGAGGTGCTTTTTCTGTCCGATGATCCCTCCACAGCTTGAGGAAATTTCTCCCATTCCCCCTTTTCCTTTTCGAACTGTTTACCTCAACGTCTTGCTCACTCTCTACAGAAGCCTTACTTTAAAGCTTTAAGAAGTCCTTTAAGAAGTCCTTTCTGCCTGATTGAGACTGAGGCTGTCAAGCAGAGAGTTCCGTAACTTACTCTTCCATGTTCATGTCCATCTGGCTCCCTTTTTCCCGTCTTAGGAAGTTCAGTTCAGTTCAGTCACTCAGTCGTGTCTGACTCTTTGCGACCCCATGAATCCCAGCATGCCAGGCCTCCCTGTCCATCACCAACTCCCAGAGTTCACTCAGACTCATGACCATCGAGTCTGTGATGCCATCCAGCCATCTCATCCTCTGTCATCCCCTTCTCCTCCTGCCCCCAATTCCTCCCAGCATCAGAGTCTTTTCCAATGAGTCAACTCTTCGCATGAGGTGGCCAGGGTACTGGAGTTTCAGCTTCAGTATCATTCCCTCCAAAGAAATTCCAGGGCTGGTCTCCTTCAGAATGGACTGGTTGGATCTCCTTGCAGTCCAAGTGACTCTCAAGAGTCTTCTCCAACACCACAGTTCAAAAGCATCAATTCTTCGGCACTCAGCCTTCTTCACAGTCCAACTTTCACATCCATACATGACCACAGGAAAAACCATAGCCTTGACTAGGCGGACCTTAGTCGGCGGGCGCTTGCGAGAGCCGGGCCGGCGCACTCAGCGCGGGCCGCTTGCGAGAGCCGGGCCGGCGCACTCAGCGCGGGCGAGAGGAGCTACCCCACGTCCGAGGTCAGGGGCAGCAACCTAGAGTGCCAGGCTGCGACGGCGCAGGAACGGCCGAGAGGAGCTACCCTGTGTCTGAGGTCAGTGGCGGCCGGGAGGAGACACCCCGCGTCTGAGGTCAGGGCGGCGGCCGGGAGGAGCTACCCCGTGTCCGAGGTCAGGGGCGGCCAGGAAGAGACACCCCACGTCCGAGGCCAGGGGCGGCCGGGAGAAGCCACCTTGCGCCCGAGGCCAGGGGTGGTGACCCGGAGGAGCCACCCTGAGCCCGAGGCCAGGGGCGGCAGCTGGGAGAAGCCACCCACGCCCGAGGCCACGGCCGGCGGCCGGGAGGAGCAACCCGAGGAGCAGGGGCTGCGCAGGCGCAGGAGGGCCTAGAGGAGCTGTCCCACGTTGAAGGTCAGGAACTGCGGCGGTAAGGAGATACCCCTCGTCCAAGGTAAGGAGCAGCCGTGAAGAGACAACCCACGCCCAAGGTAAGAGAAACCCAAGTAAGATGGTAGGTGTTGCAAGAGAGCATCAGAGGGCAGACACACTGAAACCATACTCGCAGAAAACTAGTCAATCTAATCACACTAGGACCAGGGCCTTGTCTAACTCAATGAAACCAAGCCATGCCTGCAGGGCAACCCAAGGCGGGCGGGTCATGGTGGAGAGGTCTGACAGAACGTGGTCCACTGGAGAAGGGAATGGCAAGCCACTTCAGTATTCTTGCCTTGAGAACCCCATGAACAGTATGAAAAGGCAAAATGATAGGATATCAAAAGAGAATCTCCCCAGGTCGTTAGGTGCCCAATATGCTACTGGAGATCAGTGGAGAAATAACTCCAGAAAGAATGAAGGGATGGAGCCAAAGCAAAAACAATACCCAGTTGTGCATGTGACTGGTGATAGAAGCAAGATCCGATGCTGTAAAGAACAATATTGCATAGGAACCTGGAATGTCAGGTCCATGAATCAAGGCAAATTGGAAGTGGTCAAACAAGAGATGGCAAGGGTGAACGTCGACATTCTAGGAATCAGCGAACTAAAATGGACTGGAATGGGTGAATTTAACTCAGATGACCATTATATCTACTACTGCGGGCAGGAATCCCTCAGAAGAAATGGAGTAGCCATCATGGTCAACAAAAGAGTCCGAAATGCAGTACTTGGATGCAATCTCAAAAACGACAGAATGATCTCTGTTCGTTTCCAAGGCAAACCATTCAATATCACAGTTATCCAAGTCTATGCCCCAACCAGTAATGCTGAAGAAGCTGAAGTTGAACGGTTTTATGAAGACCTACAAGACCTTGTAGAACTAACACCCAAAAAAGATGTCCTTTTCATTATAGGGGACTGGAATGCTAAAGTAGGAAGTCAAGAAACACCTGGAGTAACAGGCAAATTTGGCCTTGGAATGCGGAATGAAGCAGGGCAAAGACTAATAGAGTTTTGCCAAGAAAATGCACTGGTCATAGCAAACACCCTCTTCCAGCAACACAAGAGAAGACTCTACACATGGACATCACCAGATGGTCAACACCGAAATCAGATTGATTATATTCTTTGCAGCCAAAGATGGAGAAGCTCTATACAGTCAACAAAAACAAGACCAGGAGCTGACTGTGGCTCAGATCATGAACTCCTTATTTCCAAATTCAGACTTAAATTGAAGAAAGTAGGGAAAACCGCTAGACCATTCAGGTATGACCTAAATCAAATCCCTTATGATTATACAGTGGAAGTGAGAAATAGATTTAAGGGCCTAGATCTGATAGACAGAGTTCCTGATGAACTATGGAATGAGGTTCGTGACATTGTACAGGAGACAGGGATCAAGACCATCCCCATGGAAAAGAAATGCAAAAAAGCAAAATGGCTGTCTGGAGAAGCCTTACAAATAGCACTGAAAAGAAGAGAGGCGAAAAGCAAAGGAGAAAAGAAAAGATATAAGCATCTGAATGCAGAGTTCCAAAGAATAGCAAGAAGAGATAAGAAAGCCTTCTTCAGCAATCAATGCAAAGAGATAGAGGAAAACAACAGAATGGGAAAGACTAGAGATCTCTTCAAGAGAATTGGAGATACCAAGGGAACATTTCATGCAAAGATGGGCTCGATAAAGGATAGAAATGGTATGGACCTAACAGAAGCAGAAGATATTAAGAAGAGGTGGCAAGAATACACAGAAGAACTGTACAGAAAAGATCTTCACGACCCAGATAATCATGAGGATGTGATCACTAATCTAGAGCCAGACATCTTGGAATGTGAAGTCAAGTGGGCCTTAGAAAGCATCACTAAGAACAAAGCTAGTGGAGGTGATGGAATTCCAGTTGAGCTGTTTCAAATCCTGGAAGATGATGCTGTGAAAGTGCTGCACTCAATATGCCAGCAAATTTGGAAAACTCAGCAGTGGCCACAGGACTGGAAAAGGTCAGTTTTCATTCCAATTCCAAAGAAAGGCAATGCCAAAGAATGCTCAAACTACCGCACAATTGCACTCATCTCACACGCTAGTAAAGTAATGCTCAAAATTCTCCAAGCCAGGCTTCAGCAATATGTGAACCGTGAACTCCCTGATGTTCAAGCTGGTTTTAGAACAGGCAGAGGAACCAGAGATCAAATTGCCAACATCCGCTGGATCATGGAAAAAGCAAGAGAGTTCCAGAAAAACATCTATTTCTGCTTTATTGACTATGCCAAAGCCTTTGACTGTGTGGATCACAATAAACTGTGGAAAATTCTGAAAGAGATGGGAATACCAGACCACCTAACCTGCCTCTTGAGAAATCTGTATGCAGGTCAGGAAGCAACAGTTAGAACTGGACATGGAACAACAGACTGGTTCCAAATAGGAAAAGGAGTACGTCAAGGCTGTATATTGTCTCCCTGCTTATTTAACTTATATGCAGAGTACATCATGAGAAACGCTGGACTGGAAGAAACACAAGCTGGAATCAAGATTGCCGGGAGAAATATCAATAACCTCAGATATGCTGATGACACCACCCTTATGGCAGAAAGTGAGGAGGAGCTAAAAAGCCTCTTGATGAAAGTGAAGGAGGAGAGTGAAAAAGTTGGCTTAAAGCTCAACATTCAGAAAACGAAGATCATGGCATCCGGTCCCATCACTTCATGGGAAATAGATGGGGAAACAGTGGAAACAGTGTCAGACTTTATTTTTTGGGGCTCCAAAATCACTGCAGATGGTGACTGCAGCCATGAAATTAAAAGACGCTTACTCCTTGGAAGAAAAGTTATGACCAACCTGGATAGTATATTCAAAAGCAGAGACATTACTTTGCCGACTAAGGTCCGCCTAGTCAAGGCTATGGTTTTTCCTGTGGTCATGTATGGATGTGAGAGTTGGACTGTGAAGAAGGCTGAGTGCTGAAGAATTGATGCTTTTGAACTGTGGTGTTGGAGAAGACTCTTGAGAGTCCCTTGGACTGCAAGGAGATCCAACCAGTCCATTCTGAAGGAGATCAACCCTGGGATTTCTTTGGAAGGAATGATGCTAAAGCTGAAACTCCAGTACTTTGGCCACCTCATGCGAAGAGTTGACTCATTGGAAAAGACTCTGATGCTGGGAGGAATTGGGGGCAGGAGGAGAAGGGGATGACAGAGGATGAGATGGCTGGATGGCATCACAGACTCGATGGTCATGAGTCTGAGTGAACTCTGGGAGTTGGTGATGGACAGGGCGGCCTGACGTGCTGGGATTCATGGGGTCGCAAAGAATCAGACACGACTGAGCGATTGAACTGAACTGAATTTGCCTTGATTCATGGAGCTGACATTCCAGGTTCCTATGCAATATTGCTCTTTACAGCATCGGACCTTGCTTTTATCTTCTTCCTCCTAGGAAAAGAGCTACCAATTCCTGTTTATTAAGGCTTTAGATTTGTGCCCCCCTGCTTGCCCCCACCATTCCACCATTTTCACTTGTATCTTTACTCTAAGCTCATAAAGTTGCTCAGACTTCCCCATCTGAAAATCAAACTAAACAAAAAACCCTCATCATCCTCTCTCTCCTTCCTGCAAAGGTAAGTCTGATCAGATCTCTTCTTTTGTTACCTCTCATTCCCTCTCTCATCTGGTTTCTGCTCTTATGACTCCACAATGAATGAGTCATCAGTTGAGCCCCATGTGGGCAAAACAAATTGGCAAGTCCCTTCCTCTTTTTCTTGTCCTCCCTGAACTATTTGATCTGCTGGTTGTCCCTTCCTCCTTTGACTTTGCCTATTTGTCTATTCCTCTTTACTGTTGAATCTGTTAGCTCCTTCTGAGTTCCCTTTATTGGCTCCCTTTGGACTTTCATCTCCTAAACGCAGAGCTGCTGCAGTCTGCTCTTCCCACTCGGACTGCGTTCCCTGGCTGCCCCGTCTGCAGTCATGGCTTCAATTACCAGCACGTACTGAAAATCCACATGCCTCTAGCTTCTGTTCAGGCTTCTCTACTGAGTTCCGGACCCATGTGCCCAACTGCCCCCTGTAAATCTCCCTTTAAGTGTCTCTCAGGCACCTCAGCGGGAAAGGCAATGGCACCCCACCCCAGTACTCTTGCCTGGAAAATCCAGCGGACGGAGTAGCCTGGTGGGCTGCAGTCCATGGGGTCGCTAACAGTCGGACAGACTGAGCGACTTCACTTTCACTCTTCACTTTCATGCATTGGAGAAGGAAATGGCAACCCCCTCCAGTGTTCTTGCCTGGAGAATTCCAGGGATGGGGGAGCCTGGTGGGCTGCCGTCTATGGGGTCACACAGAGTCGAACACGACTGAAGTGACTTAGCAGCAGCAGCAGCAGCAGGTACCTCAGATTCAGCCTCTTCCTAACAGCATTCATATCTTTTCAGCCAGACTTTTCCTTTTGGACTCTTTGTGAATATTGTCATTATCCGGGATCCCAGCCTCTTTTCACCACTTCTAGGGATGGGGGAGCCTGGTGGGTTGCCGTCTATGGGGTCACACAGAGTCGGACATGACTGAAGTGACTTAGCAGCAGCAGCAGCAGTCAGTTATCAACTGTACAGAGATGGGGTGGAGGGGTGGGGGTTATGTTCACTGGAATCCTGGGGAAGCTGAGGGATGGAAATTGACTTGCTGGGGCTGCTCTCCTGAAGAGATGCAGTGGACTGGAGAGCTACATACAGTGGGGAGGACCACATGGTGGGAATGGCACTTAGAGACCTGGCATTGGGAAGGGTAGCTGTGAGTGATGATGCTTCCAACCAAGCATCACCAAGGGCTGAGATATTTGGAGTTCTCAAAGAGAAAGGAACAGAGTTTGCCTGCCCAAACAGATCTGAAGAGATAGCTCAGGATGAGAGAGAGAGAAGCCCAACAGAGGAAGATTCAGAAGTGGGAGAGACAAGAGTACTCAGATCTCTCAAGGATAAGGAGGCTCCAAGTGAGTGTGGTTTATAGTATATTTTTGCAGTTTCTACCTCTTAAGGTCTCCAACTGGATCTTCTTTTCCTCCAGTCTACTGCTAATACCCATGTCTTACTAAGCTACTGGTTCTTTTAACTTTTGGAAAGCAAGTTAAAAATTCTTTAGCTCCTCAAACAAAGTCTTTTAGGTTATAGTCCATGGTTACTATCTACCTGTTGTTGCTATCTACACTATTTTCCTTTTCTTTTGAGCCTTTCTTTTCTGTCTTTTCAGGGAAGTTCTTCCAGCTCTTTAAAAGCACCAGGCATTCATATAGGGGATCCATAGTCCAATATTTGTAATATCCACTCCACCCCATTCATCCTCCCATTTCTGCTTTTCCTTTAATACTCAGGTCAAGCACCATTTCCCCAAAGGCTTTTACAATCCCAATGTGATTTTTCCTGGGCTATCATAGCATCCTACACAAAACATAAAAATACCCTTTACCACATCTCACTGTAATCAATCAACCTGCTTCTCTTTCCTGGTAGTTACTGGGTACTTCATGAAGGCAGATCTCAGTCTATCTGGCTTTCTATATCCACTATTTAGCTCTTGAACAGTACTTGATATTTCTAAATAAATAGTTGTCAACCATCAAAGCTTTAAAGTGTAGCAGAAAGCTACTTAACCTATTAATATAAACCTTTTAACATTTAAATAGCAGGCCATTTAATAGTATCATTTCACATGTTAATTGTGCATCCTCGTTCCTGAAGGTGTGTGTGACGTCGGGGCCCATTTGTCAGTGGGAAAATATGAACGTTTAAGAGTGCATCTCGTGTGTGTGACGTCGGGGCCCATTTGTCAGTGGGAAAATCTGAACATTTAAGAGCGCATCTCCAGGAAATATCTGCCCCACCGACGGATCTCAAGCAGTCCGACATCTGCAGAACCAACCAGATCAGCGTCCTTCTCCTGGCCTTGACCTACAGGGCACCTATAGCTACTAAGAGAGGTGGGCCGACACTTCTTCACAGATGCCTTTCATGACATCCTTGAGTGGGGGATGTTCGCCTCCACACTCTCTCGGAGCATCTTATTTTCTCCCTCTGCACGGATCACAGCTTTAATTGCATTGGTGTGATGAATGCCTGTCTCCCTCTCTAGATCGTAAACTGCACGAGTTAAGCACCCTAATAAGTTCCTATTCAACTTGTAATGCCCGAGCCCATTAGGACGCCTAAGGCGTCACTGCTATGCCACAGATATTTCTGCGATCGGCGTTTCTGAGCCCTAGTGGGGCGCCCGCCCCCGCGCTCAAGCGGGCGGGCAATATGGTCCCGCCCACTAACGGCCTCAGGGCGAGGCCGGGCGGGGCGCTCTCGCGGGGACAGTTCCCGGGCTCGCGTGGGCGCGGCCCCGGGCGGGGGAGGCGCAGAGTACGGGCAGCCGCGCGAGGCCGGGCCTGGCCAATGAGCGCGGCCGGGCGGGGCTCGCCGCCGGCGGCCCGGGAGCGCGCGGGGCTGGGCGTGCCCACGGGTGACGCTCCGGGCCTGGCCGGCCAATGGGCGCGGGGTGGCGGGCGGGCGGGCCTGGCGGCCGGGGGCTCTAGGACGCTAGCAGGAGGCCGGCCGGACAGACTGACGTTTGGCTGCAACGCGGGAGGCGCGTGGCGGGGATGGCGCTGGCGCAGGCCTGGAAGCAGATGTCCTGGTTCTACTACCAGTACCTGCTGGTCACGGCGCTCTACATGCTGGAGCCCTGGGAGCGGACTGTGTTCAGTATCCTGCCCGGGCCGCGGTGCGGGTGGGGGCGCGGAGGGCCGGGGCGGCATCCTTTCGGGCTCCGGGCCTGGCAGGCGGAAGGGCGGAGGGCCGGCCCCGCGGGAGCTGCGCGCCGCTGCGCGCCGGACACGCCGGCCGAGGTGTGGGGGCCGCGCGGGTGCCGTTCCTGCGGTTGGGAGCGGGCCGGGAGGGCGAGAACTCCTGAGATCAGCGGTCGCGGGTGAGTCTCCCGACCGGAGATAGAGGCGTCTTTATTACTGGAGGAGATCCCCTAGGGAGACGTCGCCTGGGTGTGCCCTCGCCTGCTCTTCGGCCGCGCCAGCCGTCGGTTCGGTCTCCTGTTCCCGTGGGAGGCGGGGACCGGGTAGTGGAGCAGACCGCTCCCGGCTTGAGCGCTTTTGACCTTTAGCTGTCCCTGATTTAGCTGGCTTCGATCCTAATGAGAATGCTAACCAGTTTATCAGCCTTCAAGTGAGGTTGTGAATTTGTATTTGTGGCATCCCAATTCAGTTTTTGAAAGCAGCTCTGTTAATTGTACCTTTTTTGATCTTCGAGGTGGTTAGTTTTAAAAGTGTGTGTTACTCATTAATTTTCTGTTTGCACAGTCCGGAACAGTAGAGCCCGAAAAGGGATTTATGGTTACTTGCGGATAGTGCTTGTGTTTTCGTAGATAGCTAATAACTACTTGTTAATGACTACTGAGCGTTTACTACCAGCCAAACTGGGCTAAGCAGTTTTCCTGTATCTTAACTCATCTTAACTTTAATAACCACAATGAATAACTCATGGTTGTGAAGAAAGGCTTCCTGAATCTGTGTTGATGTTCCTTGATATTATTCTTGCAGAACAAATATTAATAATGAGAACTTTTTAAAAAAGAACTTGAGGACCAATATGAGACAAATACTTGACAAAGCATGCATGCTTCATGAAGGGCTACTCCTCTTCAATGAGGTTTAGTTGAAGTAGCTTCAGAACAACTTTGCGAATACATTGTTGCATTGTGGTAGAGTGAGATAATTTCATTCCAAGCCTTAAAAGTGTTTATTTTTATTGAACTAGCATAAGATTGTACTCAAAGCTGTCTTCTGTTTCAGCACTTTTGAGGCATCTTAGCTGCTTTACGAGGACATTTAGTTTTATTATTGTTGGCATTTCTTTCCAAACCTGGAATTTAAGAACAAGAATGCATATTTTGGATGTAAAATCTGAATGTAAAGCATGCTCTAGTTTCCTGAACCATTTACTTGTACCTGTAGTTTAGCTAGGGTTTTTTTTTTTTTTTTAAGTTTAATTTCACGCTAAGTGTAGGTTGGAGTGCATGAGGTCATCCTTGTAAAGTTTATAGTAAAATAGAGACCGTCTCTTGACCGTTAAAATTACTAAAAAGTGAATTTAAACAGTGTTGTAGTAAATTTAAATTCTTTAAGAACTCAGAAGTTGAATGTAATGCCCTACTATCAGAGTCTACACTCTTGATTTTACTCTTGAAGGCTTTTTTGACCTATAGATAAATGCTACAGTGTCAGTGGTGTTAAGGCTTTTTTGTACTATGTTGCAATAGTAACAATGTCCTGTAAATAGCTCCATGATGGCTTTGGGGGCCTGATGTGGAGAAATAAATTATGAAATTGTCTGTAGTACCTCTGTGAATTTTTGCCTTTGAAGCATTTGACTTCTCATTGGTTTATGTAATCACATGATTTCAACTAAAAACCAAAAAATAATGAGATCTGCAACAACCAGAAAGAGATCTGCTGGGAACTTTTGATTTCCACCTCTTGAGGGGAAGCTTTAACATGTTTCAGAAATCCCCTTTCGCTCTGGAAGTCATCAGTGGGAAAGGAAAAGACCAGGTTTTGTAACCAAGACCTTTGGAAAATTAACAGATACTTTGTTAACGTAATATAGAAGTGTACATAAAAGTTATTTTAGCCTTGTTTTTTAATTAAAAACTAAATAAACATATTTTGTTATCACTGGATTATATTTGCCACCTTTCTATGGCTTCTTATGTTTCCATGGCATTTTATACTTCAAGTTTATTTTAAGCAAAATGTGGGCAGTTTTTTGGTGTATGTTTGAAATTAGATTCCCCCCTGAGAGACCATGATTTCTTCAAGGAAAGAGTTCTTTTTGTTGTTGTTCAGGAACACGTTACTGCACCCAAATAATGCTTGACAAATATTTGCTTATATGTTGCAGAAGTGCTGATTTTAAGCCACCTTTAGAGTAGCTTTGGAACTGGACTGTTTCTGATGAACAACATTCAGTTCTCATATTCAAACTTAAAGAAGTAGAAAAAACCGTCAGTTGAAAGAATTTCTTTTATTTTGGAGAAGTTTACAAAATTTGCATTGTCCCCTCATTTGTAAAATATGTACATTTGTTAAATTATTTGTTCCACAAGTATTATATACTTTCTAATGGCAGGTACTATGTGCCACCTGGGAAGCCCATTCTAGAGAGTAGAGATTTACCTGCAAATAAAATATGAAAGTATCCTAATGCCACTAGATAAATAAATAAAAATATAGATTATTAGGTTCTCATAGATGTTATGGAGGTAAAACAACAGAGATGAGGACAGGAACTAAAGAAGAGGTCATGGTCTTTGATTTTAGCTAGAGTGGTCAGGAAGGAGACATTTAGAAAGATTTAAGCAGGAAGATGGGGGAGCCTGGTGGGCTGCCGTCTGTGGGGTCGCACAGAGTCGGACACGACTGAAGCGACTTAGNGGAGGTAAAACAACAGAGATGAGGACAGGAACTAAAGAAGAGGTCATGGTCTTTGATTTTAGCTAGAGTGGTCAGGAAGGAGACATTTAGAAAGATTTAAGCAGGAAGATGGGGGAGCCTGGTGGGCTGCCGTCTGTGGGGTCGCACAGAGTCGGACACGACTGAAGCGACTTAGCAGCAGCAGCAGCAAGCAGGGAGAAAGTCCCAGGGGATTGAGCATTCCAGGTAGCAGGAATGGTAACCATGCCCTGAAGCACCAGCATGTCTGATGTGTTTCATGTTTCAAGGATAGCTGTGCGATTGGGGTGAGAAAAGTGAGGTGAGTGGCAGGAGAGGTCAGATCCAATGCGGTAGGGCCTCCTAGGCATGGAGTGTGAGTTCTGGAGGTGAAGGGAGGTGCTCATACCTTTTGAGTAGAGTCACTCAGATCCAGTAACAGTTTTCTCACTGACATTTTATCTCCCTGATATTTAAATATTGGATAAAGTAGGAAAAGAAAACATAGGAATATACATTTTTCCCTTTCCTCTTGAGACTTAAAGCTCTTTTCATTCTTAGTGAAAGCCATGCATACACATACATACACCCTAGGAATGGGATTTTTGAAACTTATTTTAATTAAAAATTTTTTCAATGTGCTGAGTTCTTCTGAGTTTCCAAGAATATGAACTTCAGTTTTTCCTTCGGGGAAATTAAATCCAAGTTCAGGAAAAACTAGAATTTACACATATTCTCAGATTCCCCCTGCTCCCCTCACCCCATTCAGCTGAAAGACCTAGGCAGTGAGTGCTTTGGGACCCAGGGCAGGAAGAGCTATTAAATTGCAGAGGGAGGTATCTGAGGGTTTGGCTGCATTTCTCCCACATCAGAAGGTGTGGACTGGGTGTAGAGATGTGTTAGGATGGTGAGTGAGTATGCCAGGCTGACTGGCTGGAACACAGATTTTTTTAAGGCAGAATAGGTAAGAAGTACAACTGAAAAAGCAGGTTGAGGCTGTTTATTAATTGGACACTCTGTGTGTATACTTTGTTCCAGATGCTGGCTCTAGGTGCTTTTTCTGATGTGTCAGTGAGCAAATGAGGCAGAGATCCTTGTCTTTGGGAACTTTTTTAATAAGTGAACTATGTGGGAATTCTGTGGTGGTCCAGTGGTTAGGACTCTGCACTTGTGAAATATATAGTGTGTGAGGTGGTAAGCATTACGGAAAACAAAAGTAGGTTTAAGGGGATAAGAAATGTGTGGATAGGATGGAGTTACTATTTTTAACGAAGATATCAGGAGAGGCTTCATTGTGAAAGCATACTTGAGAGTGAAGACATGAAGGAGCTGAGGGAGTTAGCAGGGTAGACATCTGACAGAAGAGAGTAGCTGGCAGAAGAGATGGCAGTTGCCGAGTCCCTGAGTCCGTAGCTGCCTGGCGTGGATGAAGGCCGTCCCTGAGGCACGTATGGCTGGAGCAGAGTGAGCGCTGGGGAGAGTAGTAGTCGGTGAGGTCAGACTCATTGGAAGTCCTGGAGGTCTTTGTAAGAAATTTGGTTTTTAAGTTTGGTAAAAAGGGGTGCTTTTGGAAGATCTGATAGAAGAGTGATCCAATCTGACTTTAAGAAAAATTATTTATGTGGCTGCTCCAGGTCTTAGTTGCAGCATGCAAGATCTTCAGTCTTTGATCTTCACTGCAGCAGGATTTGGAATAAATTAGAGTGGCTAGAGGACGGAAGGGTGGAAGCAGAGGTTTTGGATTGAGGTAGGCTTTGAATGATCATGAAAAAAAGAATTACTTAAAAAAAATTTTTTTTTTCAAATTAAAAAATTAATTTAAAAGTTGTAAAAAAATTTTTTTATACAACTTTAAAGGTTGCTTTCCATTGACAGTTATTACAATATATTGGCTGTGTTCCCCACATGGTACAGAACAGCCTTGGGCCTGCCTGACACCCTGTAGTTTGTACCTCTCACTCTCCCACCATTGTTTCCCCTCCTCCCTCCCAGCATTTTGTTATTCATTTATTGATTTGATTGCACTGAGTCTTAGTTGTAGCATGTGAAATCTTGGTTTAATTGTAGCATGTGGAATCTAGTTTCCTGACCAAGGATCTGGCCTGGACTCTCTGACTGGAAGCATAGAGTGTTAGCCACTGGATCACTAGCGAAGCCCCAGCATTACGTTTTCTAAGCTGTGTGTTCTTTTCAGTGGTGGCTCAGATGGTGAAGAATCTGCCTGAAATACAGGCGACCTAGGTTCGATCCCTGGGTTGGAAAGATCCCTTGGTGAAGGGAATGGCTACTGACTTCAGTATTCTTCCCTGGAGATTTCTGTGGACAGAGGAGCCTGGCAGGAACCATGGGGTTGCAAGGAGTCAGATACGACTGAACTACTAACACTTTCACTTTCATGTGTTCTTTTCAGTAGTGACTAGAGTATTTTCTTAGATTTTTGCTGTATCCTCAAATGTCTAAAGCTGGACCTGAGAAAGATTTTTCTTTACATCTGAATATATTGGAATAATTAGTGTGTTTGAGAGTTTAGAAAATAAATGAAATTTATTTTGAATTATAAATGAAAAATAGTTTATACATCCTCATGGATCAAAACTCAAAAGGTGCAAAAATGTAGATGGTGAAAGTCTTCCTTCCACCCCTGGCCCAGTCACCTTGAGGCAACCATTGTCGTCAGTGGCCTGTGCATCTTCATTCTGTGAACACCTGGAAGGTAATAGGTGTGTTTTGGTGTGTGTCGTTTGGTGAAATCAAAGCTTTTATAAGCCAATAGAGAATTGTTTGAGGAATATATTTTGCTATGCCCTTTTGGAGGTACTAAATGATTGATATGGTTCCCTACAATTAAGTGTCTCTGTTTTTTGTATATTTTCTATATAAAGTATATTTTGTAAATAAGCACAGCACACAAAACAAAATTGACAAAAAAAACCCCTATATATAGGCCAGTGGGTACCATTGTCTGTCTCTGGTAGAGCTTTCTCTGAGCTAGTCGGTAAAGTATTAAAACCCTAATTCACCAAGTGTCTTCTACTAGAACTTGTTTTCTCTTAATGAGCTCCTTTCTTGAAGAAAATGTTTGTAAATATAGAACCATCTGATGATTTAAATAGGTTTCCAGTAAAAATCAGCATGTGATTAGGAAAAATTCTTAATATCAGAAAGTTACTTTTAGAAAAAAATTGTTGGTAAATAAGCTTACTGCCTTTTAGAAAGATTTTATCAAGGTACTTTCAAGTCAAATATGATTTCCAAATAACCTCCCCGAAATAACCTGAACATTCTGTACTACCTTCCAACTTAGGTAGGGAAAGAATTTCTTCCCAACAGTCTTCAGTCTTTCTTTTGTATTTTATGCCATTTCCTTTTTGTCTTCCTTTTGTAGGAATGAAGGCAGTTTTCCACTGTCAGGGAGGGGGCTCAATGAGGAAACCAGAGGTCGGAAAAACTGTAACTGATAAATTAATACTTCCAATTCTCCAGCCCAGTGGTGTTCAGACTTTTTGTTTGTGTATCCCCTAAAAGATACATAGCACATATTATGTATCCTCTCACTCATTTAAGTTGACATTGGAAATCTTTTGTAGTAAATTTAGATAATAACAGGAGGGGTTTTTTTTTTTTTTTTGCTATTAAAAAAATACTGTGTATTTTTGCTAAAACCTTAAAACTATGATTTTTTCCCATATACAATTTGTAGACAATGTTCATCACATGTCTGATTTAGCAAAGCTGGTCCTCACTCTGAAGCCAGGTAGGTGAACTCAGTCTTAAATTTCTGTCAGAAAAGCCTCAACATCTGACGTCCCTGGTGGTCCAGTGGTTAAGACTCCACACTCCCCATGCAGGGGGCATGGGTTTAGTCCTTAGTCTGGGAACTAAGATCCTGCATGCCCTATGGTGCAGCAAACAAAAAAAAAAAACCACAAAACTCAGTGTCATTTTCCTGTCCAAATGATTTTATGTAAACACCTTTACTCCTGTCTCACCTGTTATTGTTGCTGTTTTATTTGTTTTATATTTAAAAATTTCTGTTGTTGCTTTTTTATTTATTTTATCTGATAACTAGTGGTTCATTCTCATCTACACTAACTCTAGGCTTATGCAAGTGGTGACAGGTACATAGGTAACTGATGCATAGAGCTTATTTGGTGAATTTTTAGCTTCATTACGTTTTCTGGACAGCCACACCATGACACGTGAATACAATATGGGACATTCCTTATCCCTTTGGCCAAGCTTTATTAAAACCAGTATCACTGCTCACATCTGGACTTCTTACTTCCTTCATGTCAGATTTCTGGATCTCTTTCATGCCTGAGGGTCATGCTTCTTGAAGCTGACTCCATGGGTGCACTTGTGAATTCTGGCAGTGGGTTCTGGCCACTGCCTCAGTGATGGCAGAATGGCCCTTCTCTGTATCCTGTTTGCTGGAGGCATTTTGTGGGGTCCAGATTGGAAAGGTGTCTCATTTCCAAATTCATGTTATTACACAGATAGATGAGGCTTGGAGCTGTGCCAGAAATTTGTAACTTGAATGAAATAAAGTACAGAGTAAGTTAGTTACCATTCCTTTGTTTGCTGTCCCAGATGTTATTTTATAGCCTGGGGAAATGCATGATTGTAAGATTCTGGAAGTAAAGTGGGAGACGTGAAATTGTAAGTGGGGAGGGCGTGATGAGAAGGAGAGTTCTCAGATCAGCTGGAGGAGAGAAAACAGTGGAAGCTGAAGATTTATAAACTGATTCCCCTAACTGAGCCAAACCCTTTGAAAAGTTGCTCCAGGGCTCCAGTGCTTTAGTATGAAAATCGCTGCTCTCGCCTGTTTCATACTGCCTGGCTATTTGGCTGGCTACATGAGAATGTTAGACTATCCCTTATCTGTACTCCTTAGGATAGTATTTTCCCTTAGTGGGGAAAAAAAACAAACAAACAACTCTTCTTTTGAGAAAGGTGTCCCAACCCCAGCTCAGAGTTTGAGTGTTGTTAACGTTTGTGATGCTTAGGGGTAAGGATAAGATAAATTCTTTAGATAAAAAGCCCAATGCTCAAATTTAATGATTAAAGCTACATGTTCCAGAAGATCTACTTAATGGAGGATGTATACTTTTCATGAATTGCAGTGCTTAAAAAAATAGCAATTATGGAATGAGAGGAAGTATTTATGATCAAAAGTTATGAAAAGAACTATTACTGATACAGGAATTTTGGCATCACATGATGTTGTTTGCTTGCAAAGTTGTGTCTGACTCTTTTCGACCCTGCGGATTGTCGTCCACCAGGCTCCTCTGTCTATGGGATTTCCCAGAGAAGAATACTAGAGTGGGTTGCCACGCCCTCCTCCAGGGGATCTTCCTGACCCAGGGACCGAATCTGTATCTCCTGCATTGGCAGACGGATACTTTACTGCTGAGCCACCGGTGAACCCCATTACGTGTTGCATATGTTCGTGAAAAAATTCTCAAATAAGGTGGTTTATGGGAAAATACCATTGGCGCAGAGATTCCTCAAAACTGATGCAACTTCTAATGAGAACAATGATTAGCATTTGGGGGGATAACTTGGATAGCCAGGGCAAGCAGGCTGGAGCCTGCCAGGCTCCTCTGTCCATGGAATTTTCCAGGCAAGAATACTGGGGTGGGTTGCCATTTCCTTCTCCAGGGGATCTTCCCAATCAGTGGTTGGAACCCACGTCTCCTGCACTGGCAGGCGGATTCTTTACCAGGGAGCTACCAGGGAAGCCCATGACATCCTTTACTATGGCCCAAGAATATCAAATTGGCAGACATACACCGGACTGTATCTTCTACTTGCTTTCATATATGGCAACCAGAGTATCAAAAGTAACATATTTGAGGGAAAAAAACCCTTTTTTTTTAACATTTAGTGGTGTTCTGAGGCTGCAGGATTTTAGTTCCCTGACCAGGAAGTGAAAACCTGCACTCAGCAGTGAAAGCACGGAGTCCTAACCACTGGGCTGCCAGGGAATTCCCCAAATAAGCTTTCTTAGTGTTTCTTTTCCGGGGAAGGCAATGGCACCCCACCCCAGTACTCTTGCCTGGAAAATCCAATGGACGGAGTAGCCTGGTGGGCTGCAGTCCATGGGGTCGCTAACAGTCGGACAGACTAAGCGACTTCACTTGCACTTTTCTCTTTCATGCATTGGAGAAGGAAACGGCAACCCACTCCAGTGTTCTTGCCTGGAGAATCCCAGGGATGGGGGAGCCTGGTGGGCTGCCGTCTATGGGGTCACACAGAGTCGGACACGACTGAAGTGACTTAGCAGCAGCAGCAGTGTTTCTTTTCAAGGTCAGGAGACAAAAACTACAGTAAGAAAATGGCAACCCACTCCAGTATTCTTGTCTGGAAAATCCTGTGGACAGAGGAGCCTGCTGGGCTACAGTCCATGGGATTGCAGAGAGTCGGACAAGACTGAGCACGTTTCTTTCCGTGGTCAAGGGACAAAACCTGCAGTAGTAAGCAGCTTCCTTTCCGTAGCATTGTTTAACAGCCGACACCTGCTTTCCCTTAGAACTTTGATTGCTTTTCACCAAACAGCCTGTGGTCATACTTTGTCAGATGCTTTGTTTTCTTTCAGATGGTTCCTTAAAATAAATTAGATTTATCAAAACTTTTGAATCTATCTAAGGATAAAAGTCGGAGAAGGCAATGGCACCCCACTCCAGTACTCTTGCCTGGAAAATCCCATGGAGAAAGGAGCCTGGAAGGCTGCAGTCCATGGGGTCACTGAGGGTTGGACACGACTTCACTTTCACTTTCACTTTTCACTTTCATGCATTGGAGAAGGCAGTGGCACCCCGCTCCAGTACTCTTGCCTGGAAAATCCCATGGATGAAGGAGCCTGGAAGGCTGCAGTCCATGGGGTCACTGAGGGTTGGACACGACTTCACTTTCACTTTCACTTTTCACTTTCATGCATTGGAGAAGGCAGTGGCACCCCGCTCCAGTACTCTTGCCTGGAAAATCCCATGGACGGAGGAGCCTGGAAGGCTGCAGTCCATGGGGTCACTGAGGGTTGGACACGACTGAGTGACTTCACTTTCACTTTTCACTTTCATGCATTGGAGAAGAAAATGGCAACCCACTCCAGTGTTCTTGCCTGGAGAGTCCCAGGGACAGGGAAGCCTGGTGGGCTGCTGTCTATGGGGTCACACAGAGTCGGACACGACTGAAGCGACTTAGCAGCAGCAGCAGCAGCAAGGATAAAAGTAGCATTTAAAGAGTTCATTTTACAAAAGGAATTTGAGTAATAGAAGATTGGGTTGACTAATGAAGATTGAAAAATGACATTTTAGTTGTTTTTCGATGTGACCAGGGCCATCAGAGGCTGAAAACAGTGAAACTGTTCCCTGAAGAGGAATAAATCATACCCACCGGAACAAAACCTCTGCTGTTTTCCCAGTGAGGAACTAGCTTTGGTTTCTCCAGAGTCTTGCGAACAGGTTGCTAAGGTAGGTGGTGATAGTGTGAGATTACTGGTTAGGGCAGGAATGTTAATTTCTGCAATCTTCTGATGTACTGTATTTTTAAAGCATTTCCTGTTTTGTTTTTTGTTTTTTTTTTAGGTTGCTGGGAAAAGGCCTAGGGTAGCCAATTCCTTGTATGAGCAAAACGTCTTTATTTATTTTTTCTATCTAGCTGGGAACTTACCAGCTCGTGATTAATTGGGGATTCCTGTTAACGAAAACAGAAAACAATACACAGATATACGGTTTCACATCCATTTGCTTTTTAATCCACTGAACCCGTAAAATATTTAAGTTATGTCCAGGTTTATAAATAACCTCTAGTTTTTCACTCAGCCCTTGAACAAACATTTATTGGCAGTTCCTGCACAATCTTGGCACATTATATGCTCAGTTCTTTTTTTTTTTTTATTTTTAATTTTATTGAAGTATGGTTACTTTACAATGTTGTGTCTCTGCTGTGTAGCAGAGTGAATCAGCTATATGCTTGCTTACATCCTCTCTCTTCTTGATTTCCTTTCCATTTAGGTCACCGCAGAGCATTGAGTAGAGCTCCTCGTGGCTATACTGTAGGTTCTCAATAGTTATCTACTTCATACATCATCTGCTCAGTTCTTGATGATTGATGAAGTCCCGGCGTTGTCTAACAGTGCACTTCAGCTAGAAGCAAAGAGCGGCTGGGGCACTCCCTCTTAAGCACTCAGAAATCAGTGGTAGAGGCAGTTACATACACACAGAACAGAAAAGACTGTTTTTAGTTCTCGAGGTTTTTGGTTTGTTAGTCTAGATTTTACTAGCTTAGTTCTGTATTGCTTGAATCATGGAGCCTGCTCTAAAGCATGGACCTGGTCAGTCTTGGGCAGCTTACTGAGGCTTGTGGAAACAGCAGTAAGGGCTTGGTAAATGGAGAGTTGGTTGTGGTCTAGTCGCTCAGTCCTGTCCAAGTCTCTTTCGACTCCTTGGACTTGGCCCACCAGGCTCCTCTGTCCATGGGATTTTCCAGGCAAGGATACTGGAATGGGTTGCCATGTCCTCCTCCAGGGAATCTTCCCAACCCGGGAATTGAACCCAAGTCTCCTGCATTGGAAGACAGAGTCTTTGCCACTGAGCCACCTGGGAAGCCCAAATGGAAAGATTACTCTATCACCTTGTATATTATGTAACATTATATATAGATTATGTCACCTTCTAATATGTGTGTATTATGTAACACTGATTATTTACATTTTCTGTGTGTGTATCTGTGTGTGTGTGTATCAGTGTCTCAAATAGAGGATTACATTAGGTGACTGAGAAATGGTGCCTAAATGCGTCCTCCAAGCAAGTGGAATCTGAACATGTTGATGCAGGAAGGGATTTCATTTTATGGAGAAGAAACTTAGGTTCAGAGAGGTTGTGATGCCCTAGTCGTGTCTGACTCTTTGCGACCCCATGGACTGTAGCATCCGTCCATGGCTCCTCTGTCCGTGGGATTTTCAAGGCAAGAGTACTGGAGTGGGTTGCTCTTTCCTTCTCCAGGGGATCCTCCCAACCCAGGGATCGAACCCCGGTTTCCCACGTTGTAGGCAGACGCTCTTACTGTCTGAGCCACCAGGGAAGTCCATACTATAAATTAACAACAAGTTAATAGCAGAGTGACCTTGGGCAATTTCCAAACAGAGGTCTGAGTCATAGTGTTAAGTGCCCAAGCTTTAAAACAGTAATTTCAATAAAGATCATGTTACCTTTTGTTGAAGAATAGATTTATATCAACCCTGAAAGGTAAGTTATGTATATCCTCATATTATAGATAAAGAGACTAGTAATCAGATAGTTTTTGGCACAATCAGGGATTGACAGAATTGCAGCTCAGACCTAGGTCTCTTCTAGTGCTGTGGTGATTCCACTATCCATTTCTTGAACTTTACAGTGTATCAAGGACACTTTAAAATTTGAGAGGTGTGTTAAAAGAATGCAGTGGATTGAGAAATCTACTCAAGGACTCAGAGCAGATAATAGCTGTTATATTCTAGATAGTATACTTTTAGCTTTGTTTGGGAGAACATTTCTAAGGAGATGAAGGTCACATGTTCCCCAACCTTGCAAATGTCACAGTAAAACCAAGGCCTAAGTGTGTCAATAGAATGCCATTATAAATGGTGCCAAGCATAATCTCAGGGAATATTCAACTCAGTGTTTTGGAGCTATTTCAACTACATGGCTGAACTTGCTTAAATTACATTTGTAGAAAGCTTTCATAAAAGGCATTTCTTCTTTTTTTGCATGTTTTGCAAGGTGATTATTAAGGCCAGTAGAAATTCCTCATGGTCCCATTGTTTTATTTGTTCACTTACTATGAGTTTCATCGTATAGTTAAGTCAGTTTTAAGTAGTCTCTTATTTAGTGGAGGGATAAATTAGGAATTTGGGTTTAATAGATACTACTATATATAAACTAGTTAAGCAGAGATCTACTGTATAGCACAGGGAGCTATATTCAGTACCTTGTAATAATAACCTATAATGGAAAAGAATCTACAAAAGAATCTATCCGTATATCTGAATCATTTAGCTGTGTACCTGAAATGTTGTAAACCAACTGTACTTCAATTAGAAAAATATTCTCTTCCAGTTGAGCTTTAGGATAATTTTTGGAAATAATTTTGAAATTTTAATTGTATAGCAAACTTACTTTTAGAGAGTTAGTTATTATTATGATTCTGAAGATACTTAGGAGAGCTGGGGTCAGAATATAGAAACTTTTTTGAGGGAAATAGAATAAAAGTTTAATAAGTGGCTCTGGATAAAAATTTAGGGTTACTATTATTTCACGCAGCTAATAAATTGGCATTTGCATCTTGGTTCAAGTGACTTTTGGTAATTTCGTTTATTTTGGTCAGAATTGAGAGTTATTTATTCTGTTTCTAAGAGCTAAGACTTTCTGTTTATTTCCTAATAACAAATTAGGTCCAATGATGCCTAACAAACTTTGTCAAGGAAGAAGATCCTTCAAATAAAATAGCTTTTAGTCTAGTATGATATACAGTTAAATTTTCCTTTGCAATTTTTACTTATTAAAAAAAGTTATTGGCTATTCCAGAATACAAAAAACCCTGTAAAGGATAATATAATGAAAGTGTGCCCATACTACCAACTAGTTGAAGGAAAACATTACTAATACATTTGAAGCCCCTTTATGCCCCTTCTTGCCGGTCTCTCTTCTTCCTCTTCCCATTTCACCCCATTAAGTATCCAGTACCTGAGTTTTGCTTATATAATTGCCGTTTATTCTATTAAAATTTTTTTTTGTTTTTTTAATTGAAGGATAATTGCTTTACATAATTTTATTGTTTTCTGCCAAACATCAGCATGAATCAGCCACAAGAATAGGTATGTCCTCTTATTCCATATGTATTCATCACAACAGAATGCTATAGAATGTCATGAACTCTAGTGTCTAATATCTTCACCAGGCCAAAAAAAAAAATCTTTTCAAGTTTCAATATGTTCTTGTTTTGTTTAGAAAAAAATCCTGATTTTATATGCAAAGAAAATTTTAAAGATTAGAGAATTTAGTGTTCACAAAATTGACCTTAAGTTTCAGATTCCTATCTTATGTGGAACAGTCTCTGTTAAGCTAAATTTATGCATGTTCCATAACTGATACAATTCCATAATAAATTGAAGGATTATAGTGCCATAAAGAGTAGGTAATATAATCATTCAAATGGCTGTTTTTAGTAATTACTTCTTACTTGAATTTGAGCCAATGACCTGAATTTTATTACTATGTCATTTCACTCGTTTGGTGTAAACACTCATATATCTTATGTAAAAGCTATAAGAAAACAAAAAACATTTTGAAAATATAGATTAGAAAAAGATTTTGTGTTTCTTTGCTGTAGTCACTGTAGAGTTTGTCAGTCACAGGACATATGTGGAATATGTAGAAAGCACTACAGTGAATCCAGGGTCAAATCATGTTTCTTGAGCAATTCCTTTATTCATCACACATTTATTAAGCATGTGTTATGTTAGATATTGGAGATACAAAAATGATTAGACATTGTTCCTATGTTCAAGGAGTTGATAATCTGGATGAGATAAATAAATATACGGATATAAGCACTGTGGCATTTAATAAAGAGTTTGACAAACATCAGGGAGTAATTACTTCTGTCAGGACCTTGGGGTAAGAATGGAAAAAGTGAATGCTAGGGAAAGCCTCATCTAAGAGGAGATGAGTCGCTGAGAGAATGATTAGATTTTATTTGGAGGAACAGGACTTCTCATTCATAGGAAGGCATTATGGTAATGGTGAAGAACACATTTTGGAGGTTTGAGTGATTTGGTTTGGAATTGGCTCCATTGCTTACTCTGATTTGGGGATGTGACTTAAAGGGCTGTCACTGAAGGCTTAACACAGTTCCAGGTGCACACTAGATATTTACAGAATGAAAGCTGCTACTGCTGTTATCTTTGTTGTTCAGTTGCTAAGTCGTGTACAACTCTTGGCGATCCCCGTGGATTGCAGCATACCAGACTACCCTGACCTTCAGTGTCTCCTGGAGTTTGCTCAGATTTGTATCCATTTAGTCGATGATGCCATCTAGCCATCTCATCCTCTGTTACCCCCTTTTCTTCCTACCCTCAATCTTTCCTAGCATCAAGGTCTTTTCCAATGAGTGAGCTCTTTGTATCATGTGGTCAAAGTATTGGAGCTTCAGCAAGAGCCTTTCCAATGAATATTCAGGATTGATTTCTTTTAGGATTGGTGAGGTCTTAAATTTGAACTGGTTGCTCAGATTTGGGGGTGGGCATTGTTACAAAGAGAAGATCTTAATTGGTTCAGATCAGTCAGGGCTTGTCCCTGGAGGTGGGATAGCATAAGGCCCACTCAAGGAACGTGACAGGTGTACTAGCAGGAGGACTGGAGTGGATATTTGGAGAAAATCACGTTAACCGTCTTACACATCAGTGGCAGACAGGGGAAAGAGCCAGTGAAATAGGAAAATGATGTGAGAGAAGGAAGGAGAACCCCCAGGGAAGTACCTCAACCCAGAGTCAAAGGAGTTTTGAAGAGGAAAGATGAAAATGGCGTCAATTCAAATAGCCATTGGGTTTGGTAGGAGGTCATCAGTGACCTGAGAGTGTCTGTAGGCTGGAGGGATAGAAGGCATATGGTTGTGTGGATGATAAACAGTAATGTGGAAACAGCAAGTACATACAGTTTTTTAAAAAAAGAAATTAAGTGGTAAGGACAGGCTGGTGGTTTAAGAAAGAACTGAATTAAGGGGGGGCTAAAAAGTAAGTTAAGAAAATTGTCATGGGTGGACATTACCTACCTGACATCTGCGTCTCCACCAAGGCGGCCAGTTCCACCTCCCCCAGGGCAACCTCCTTCCTGCAAACACCCTTCCTCTTGTGAAGTTCTTCACAGGGACAGCATCACTAACCCAGGCACCCTCAGCAGGGTCATTGGTGTCATTCCAGATGTGACACTGGCCTCCACCGCCATCTTTAGTGACTCAGTTCCAAAGGCCTGTCCATCTTCTTCATAAATCCTGCTTTAGGATATTCCTGTGTCCACGTTGTCAGGGTCAACCATTCTGGGTATTGTGAGGGACACTGAAGAACTAAGAATGTCCACTGTGGCCCTCTCTTTGTCTTCCTCCTAACTCTATCACCACACTGCTCCTCCCACCCCACCAGAAAAATGTAAATCCCCAAATAATGGTTGTTAGTCCTTAAGAACTTGCCTTCCCCATCCCAGGACCCACAGTTTGACCATCCTTCACTTAAAAGCTAAGACTGAATGTAGGCTGACCCCTCCCGTGAAGACTGTGAGATCCCACTATAAAATCATATATATATTTTTTTTTTTCAGGCTGCGCTGTGTGTCATGTGGGATCTTAGTTTCCCAACCAGGGATTGAACCTTTGCCCTCTGCATTGGGAGCGTGGAGTCTTAACCACTGAACCGTCAAGGAAAGTCCCCAAATCATTGTGATTTTAATAGTATTTAAAAAAGCAATCATTGTGGGAGACTTTTCACCCGTGTTTGCTGAATGAACTTAGGGTCTGAGTCAGGTTTGAGCTCTGACTCTAAAGATAGCTTCTTGTGTGGCCTTGGACATGTTTTCTCACTCTCTGATGAGTGGTAGTCAGTAAACATTTCACAGGAAAGCTGATAGCTGTAAAGGTCAAGTGAGATAAAACGTAAAAGATTTGTCAACTAAACTGTTATACAAATATTGGTTGGTAGTAAGCACATTGTTTATTTAAACCCTATCTTCTCTTAGAGGAATGTAAGGTATGCTAGAACTGCCAGTATGTAGAGCTGAATGTATGGAAGACAAGAGGTAGGGGGAGGGGAGGTTGAGGATATGAATGAAGGAGTGACTGAAACACAGTCCTAGTTCAGAAGCAGTTACTCCCCTTAGAAGTCCTTAGGTTTTACATAATTTTTGTTAACAGTGTTTCATGTGGCCCAACAGGAGGACTCCCTGTTGATTTGTGTCTATACAGTTTAAATTCCTTTTGGAATGCAGAGAAAGGACCACAGTGCAGAACGTTTGTGGTTTAGGTTATCAAGATGCTTTTGTTTGACATTGCAAAGTTTAGTGAGGATAATATGTGTTTAATATAGCAGGTGTTACCAGTTTATGTCACTAGTATATCATTGATCTTATCTTTGGACCTAAAGTCAATATCTCACCACATTCTAGCCTAAATAATTCTAAAAATTTTTGGATCAGACATTATTCACGTCGGAAGACCTTTTGCAGTCATTAAATACTGTACAATTTTATTCCTATACATTTCTGTTTCTTAGGTTAACAGTCACTTTCTCTGCTTCATTTTAAGCAGCCTGATGTTTTGAAATAAAACAGGGAGAATAATAGTATGCCCCGTGTAAGGTGACGGTAAAAATAAAATGAGCTTAAAAAATTTAAAATGGGGACCTCTCTGGTAGTCCAGTGGCTAAGACTCATCACTCCCAATGCGGGAGCCGCAGGTTCAATCCTTGGTCAGGGAACTAGATTCCACATGCTGCAACTGAGTTTACGTGTCACAAATACATGATCCCACATTCTGCAACTAAAACCTGAGGCAGCCAAATGAATAAATAAAGTTGTGAAAAACAATTTTAGAATGAGGTCAGGCATAGTTCAGGTGAGCAGCTATAATTATAGTTATTTGTTCTCTATAAATACTTGATGGGGATGAGAAAGAATTAAGTGAATGGATACTTCCACACAAAACAGTTGCTGCAAAAATTGGGGAATTTAGTTTTAGATAAACTGAGAAAAACCAAATGAAGTTTCCTTAACTGTGACTCAGATTCCATGCTGGTTTCCATCGTGGGGATGGCACTGTACACAGGATACGTCTTCATGCCTCAGCACATCATGGCGATACTGCACTACTTTGAAATTGTACAGTGACCAACATGTGACCAAGTCAAGAAGCTCCTTAGGGAAGACCCATCACCTGAAGTTGGAAAGAGACTTCATCAGATGTCATAAGAAACTCTCCTAGATGTCAACATAACCAACCCTATGAATATAAAGACTAAAATTCATGAGTAGAACAGGAAAGCGATCCTGACTCATGTGTTGTGTTCTTTATTTTTAATTTTAAAAGAGGCTCTTGTATAGTAATTTTTGTCTATTTTAACATTGTAGTCATTTGTACTTTGATATCAGTATTTTCTTAACCTTTGTGACTGTTTCAATATTACCCAGTGAAAGCTTTTCTTAATGTAACTTTGAGTACATTTTAATTGCCTTCTATTTCTAAAACCTAAAGTCATTAGTTGGGCTTTACTGTTCTTGCTATTGTATGGCATACATATCTGCCTGGAAATATTTATACTCTTGACCAAAGTTTTGTAAGAAAAAAATTCAAGATTTGGGGCAAGGGGGCTGGGGAGGGAGGATATTTTATTGAGAACTATTTACAAAAGACTTATCTGTAAGTTTGAACTCAGGAGTACAGTTTTAGTTATCTGGACTCTTATCAGCTTTTGCTTTAAAACTATAAAGTGTTTCTTAATGAAAAAGGAAGATCTCGCTAAAGTTAAAATAAGGAACATTTCACCTTTTAAATATTTAATTCATGTGTGAACTCATTTCCAGAAAACTTTGATGATGGTTCATGTGACAAGTGGTAGTTAAGCAGCGTTATTATGTAAGGCTTATATACCATAGAGTTTTTAACAGAAGGTAATGAGCTTCTTCTGAGGGCCACTAGTAGCACTGTACTTCCTTAAATTTAGTTTCATGATTGTAATGGGTGCTGCAAATGCATTTGCACATTGCAATATGATGAGATGAATTGTTAAAAACTATAACAAAAAGAAATGTAAACTTGGTTAAAATCTGCTCACTCTTTGTATTTTTTTTTTAAAGATTTTTATTCCGTAAATGTAAGATGACTACCTAATTTTTTGATGTAAACTCATTAAATTCGAAGAGAGAAAAATCAGCTGACGTAGCAATATTTTTTTTCCCTTGATGGTTAAATATTGATTTAATATTTATGTTTCCGAATTGATTGCTGTGGGCCAATAAGCAGTAAGTATATTTTAACATGTCTGTCAACATGAAAGTATTGCTAATTTAAAAAATTAGACATTTTTTTAAAGCATGCCTCCCAGAATGTTTTGCTATTTTTTTTAAGAAAAATTTAAATATTTTTGGCATCAGATTGTACAGATTAGACTTTTGAAGTGTTTTCTAGCCCAGAGGTACTAAGTAATATTTGAAAGCCTGGTATTTTTAAAGAATCAATTGATAAAATCACCATTAGATAGGAAGAGTGAGGGTAATATATAATTTGAATTTGAAGTGGTTAAAAGTAGATTATCTCAAGTGAAATAATGAATATGAGGATGTAAGTCTGAATTTATTCAGTTAGTGCTCAAATTTGGCTTTCCCTATTGACGTCCTCTCTCCCCTCTTAATCCTTGACAAGTAGCTTCTAACATCAGGATCTCTGCTGAGCTGAAAACAAGAAAAATCAAGAATCATTAGTTGACAGGGATATCCAGGTAATCTGTCTTCGTCCTCTATTCAGAAATCTTTAATTTATCCTCACTCTGCTGAAATCCATTAAATTGCTGTTGTATAGCCAATGGTTGTTATGAAACACTGACCTGAGAGATAGATGGAAGATAAGTTTAGCCTTACAGAGAATTAAAAAATATATATATATTTTTACCTTACAGAGAATTTTGAGAAGAGTCAGAGAGAGAAATAGAAGCAGGTCCACTGAGAGGTAATCAGGGAAGCATATTCTCACCCACTGATGCAAGGGTCTGGTCCATTTGTCAGTAAATAGCAAATGGGGAGATCATTTCACTTTATCTGTTTGCAAGAAAGTATTTATTAGATAATTCTCTATAGGTTGCTTAAGTTTTTGTGTCTTCTAAACAGAGATACTGGCTGTTGCTGGGAGCCAGCGTGAGGAACTCTGCCCATGGCAAAGGTCATGAGGAAGGAGGCTTCGGCATATGCAAAGGCGGGATCGAGCCTCAGGAAACCCCCTGTTCCCGAGCATCTACCCCCAAAACCAGAGTCTACCTACTTTACTGTTTCATGCTCTCACCTACACCTCTGACTTTATGGGGGGCTATTCCCCACCGGTTCTCTTGGAGAAGGAGTAAACTTGCAGCTCCAGTCAATAAAAATTCCTGGGCATGACAAGGGTGTCTCAGGTCAAACCTCTCTGCTGGCAGACTAGCTTGTGTGACAGGATTATCCACACTGCTACCACTAGGAGCACATGATTGTTTACTACCTCTCTGCTGGGGTCCAGCCCCGGTGGATCCAGGGTAATTCAAAGTGGGGACAGAGCGTCCTAGGAAAAAACATTTAATTACAGATATACAGAGAGATTAGAAAAGGATAGTGTAGTAGGAAATATTAGTGGAGAAAAAGAGGATTTTCTGTGGGGACTGGAGCTTGGGAACCAAACAAGAAAGTGATACTTGGGCTATTTCTATGTGTAAAACTAAGTTTTTTGTGTCTGACCCTTGACCTCAGCCTTCTGCCAGCACCCACAAAGCTATGCCAAACTAACTTGTTAGCTTGCAGACCCTTCATAGTTCTTGACACTGTTTTGGTGGTGAGAATGCGATGAAGAGATGTGGTGTCTGCTAGAAGAGGAAGGACCATGGCCCCACAGGCCAGATTCAGAGATGAGACACACCCTGGTATCCAGTAGTAAATGCTCTTGCTCAAGTGTTGGGCAAGTTAGGGGAACCAGGGTCCCCTGCTATCCTACTTGTTAACTAATCCTTTGAAGCTGAGAAGCGAGAGACATGATTGTGCCAATCTGCTTACCTGGTGCCTTGGTGGTTGGTCATGTTCCTCTGGGGAGCTGGAAGAAGGAACCTCGTGATAAAGGGACAGCTCTAAAGACATTGTGTCTGTCATGCTAAGTCAAAGAACCTCCAAATGGAAATCAATGGTGACAACATTGTTGAATTGGTGAATAACATGAGGGCATATTATTCACATTTGGGTGGTCTGGAACAATCCATGTTTATTCAGGTGAACTGAATGCAAAGCCTTGCTTATTGGCTCAGAGCTGCTCTCTCCCTCTGTGCCCCTTCTCCCTGATCCTGGCTTCAGGTTCATTAAAGGTGAGACCCAGTGCACCCTACCTGGGTATGCTGGGGAGTTTCACAGAGGGTAGAGAGTCAAACTTGATGGCTCTGTAAGATATACTTACCCAAGTCATCCTACCCATTCCTGTGGGATAAGAGGAACCTGTGGAGTTTGGACATTTTTTGTAATGCAGAAGGAAAATTTTGACCTTGTTAGGGCTGATTCAGTATACTCTTGTGGCTTCATATGGTGAGTATGCAATTGATGTCGATGTCTATGCTATGAATGCTTGTAAGTGCCAGAGATGATACCCTATTTGGCAAAAGAGGTATGTAGAGAAATACTAGTACCTTTGTATTTCTACAACTCTGATGACCCCTTTGAGCTACAGGTCTCTATGACTAATGATTTAGCCATTTAGAATCTGGCGTAAAGAGACATCTTCCATCTAAGGTGCTTCTTCCATATTTGGACTCCTGGGTCCTTTTGCCCCCTGATAATGGCTGTCTGTTTGAAAAACAGCCAGGAACTTACTATTGGGCTGTTCTCAGAACTGACTCACAAGTAAAGCACAGGGGTAGCCCCAGCTCCTGCATCTTCGGCGCAAAATACTGGTCAACACCTCTGGACTTCGTTCATTCCCGTAGCCTTTCTCAGTCTCTAGGGGCTGAACAAATGCCACCTTCCTGGTGGCATGGACTGACAAGGCAGTTTGGCTTGTTGGCCCTCAGGCAATCCCTCCAAAAATAAGGACTAGATTCAGTTATTTAAACTGAATGGTGAGCCCTAGCTGAGGTATACTAGCTTGCCAGAAGGCCCCTTTGGAGGAACTGTCAACCTATGCCCTTGAATGATGGAGGTCTCACTTGAGGCCAACAGTTGACATTTTCTTTCCAGGGATAACTTACGTGATTTCTGGACTTTATTTCTTTTCTGGAAGCAAGAAGTTAACTTGTGTCCTGAAAAACACCCTTCAGGGCAATCATAAGAGACCTGCCTGCAAGTGTTTCGAAACTCACAGATCATGTGACCCTCAGATGACTGCAGAGATCTCTCTAACAAGGTTCTCCAGAAAGGTAACTGATTTATTACTCATGTATATGTTATGGGCAGTGATCTCTGTACCAGGAGTCATCTGATTTGAAAAGGTAGTACAACATTTCATGATTTTAGTTGAAGTGATCCATGACAGGGCCTTGGCTCTGGAGGGATTTCAGGCTGGTCTCAGCTCATTAAGCAAGGTTGTTATGGAGGAGAGAATTGCCCTAGACTTCCTTCTTAAAGGCCAAGATGGATTTTGTGCGATCTCCAGTACATTTGGCTATGCCTGGATTAATAATGCCTTGGGCTGAGTGGAAAGGTCTTTAATAGAAACATGGTCTAAATTAGACCTTGATAGTTTCGGGGATTTGTTAAGCTGGTGGATTCTCAGACCCTGGGGGCCATGGTTGAGATTGATATAGGATGGCTGCTTCCTGTCAGAATCCTATTTAACAGTTCAGTTCAGTTCAGTTGCTCAGTCATGTCCGACTCTTTGAGGCCCCATGGACTGCAGCATGCCAGGCTTCCCTGTCCATCGCCAACTCCCGGAGATTACTCAAACTCATGTCCGAGTCAGTGATGCCATCCAACCATCTTATCCTCTGTTGTCCCCTTTTCTCCACCTTCAATCTTTCCCAGCATCAGGTCTTTTCAAATGAGTCAGTTCTTCTCATCAGGTGGCCAAAGTATTGGAGTTTCAGCTTCAGCATTAGTCCTTCCGATGAACACCCAGGACTGATCTCCTTTAGGATAGACTGGTTGGATCTCCTTGCAGTCCAAGGGACTCTCAGGAGTCTTTTTCAACACCACAGTTCAAAAGCATCAATTCTTCGGTGGTCAGCTTTCTTTATAGTCCAGCTCTCACATCCATACATGACCACTGGAAAAACCATAGGTATGCTATCTAGGTTGGTCATAGCTTTTCTTCAAAGGAGCAAGTGTCTTTTAATTTCATGGCTGCAGTCACCATCTGCAGTGATTTTGGAGCCCAAGAAAACAGTCTCTGACTGTTTCCATTGTTTCCCCATCTATTTGCCCTGAAGGGATGAGACTGGATGCTATGATCTTAGTTTTCTAAATGTTGAGTTTTAAGCCAACCTTTTCACTCTCCTCTTTCACTTTCATCAGGTAGCTCTTTGGTTCTTCTTTGCTTTCTGCCATAAGGGTGATGTCATCATCTGCATATCTGAGGTTATTGATATTTCTCCCGGCAATCTTGATTCCAGCTTGTGCTTCATCCAGCCCAGCATTTCGCATGATGTTCTCTACATATAAGTTAAATAAGCACGGTGACAATATACAGCCTTGATGTATTCCTTTCCCAATTTGGAACCAGTCTGTTGTTCCATGTCTGTTTCTAACTGTTGCTTCTTGACCTGCATACAGATTTCTCAGGAGGCAGGTCAGGTGGTCTGGTATTTCCCATCTCTTTAAGAATTTTCCATAGTTTGTTGTGATCCATACAGTCAAGGGCTTTGGCATAGTCAATAAAGCAGAAGTAGAAATTAAATGCTATGCTAGAGAAGTTGATTTGGTTCTTGCCTCTGTTGATTAGATTAGAGTGACTATTGGAGCAACATAATTATGTATAGAAACTAATGTATGTGTGGAATGGATATTGTTGGGGTATAGTCCTCTGTGGGCCTCTCACATTTCTGCATGTCTTGTGAACAGTAGTTCTGACTGGTTTTGTTCTAGACCAACCATCTTTCCAAAGATATTTGTTAAAGAAAAGGCTTTGGAAGATGTAGTGTCTCCTTTTAGGGTAAATGATAGGCTTGCTTGGAGCCTTGGATGGTAACAGTGTTCACCTCTGGAGCAGAGAATGGAGACAAGCTTGCTGTCCAGTGTAAAAAGATTTGGGTTCTCGAAGCTCAGGGGTTCTCATCGGTAATGAAACCTGTTGTCTGTATACATGATGTATATATGATGTCACCTAGGCCCTCTTTGTGTCTATTTTAGAATTAGAGCTTGTTTTCTTTTAATAAGTAAATGCTATCCTTCAGTTACTGCTATTGCTGAGGGCAGTAAAGACCAAGCAGAATGAAATCTCAGTTTCTTTAAACTTCTTTACTGTGTTGACCTTGAGCGATGAAATAGTACCACGGTTTAATTAAAGCATAGTATTTTTTCTTGGTATTTGCTTTCTTGATTTGTCAGCTTTCAGTCTTTGGAATATATACAAAGTCTCAATCTTGTTTTTATTTTATTTTACTTTTATTTTGTTGTTACATGGAAACTCTAGTTTCTATGATTCTTAAATATTCATTTGCCAAGGTTTTTTAAAACCATATGTCAAATGTACTTATAGAAACATTTTTACAGTACAAAGTTGAACTCTTTACCAAGCCTGGTTGGTTAAGCTTTTCATGAGAATTGTCCGCTTTACACCCTCCTCAATGAAAGAAGGTTAGTTTAGTAGTCTAGGTGAGAAAAAGAGGGTAACTTGGACCAAGGTGGTGGCCCTGAGGTAGAAAAAGAATATGGTGACTGATTAGGTACAGAGGGGGAAGGGGAGGAGAGAGTCCAAGTTTCTGTCTTGAATAACTTGGTAAGTGGTAATGGCACCCCACTCCAGTACTCTTGCCTGGAAAATCCTATGGACAGAGGAGCCTGGTGGGCTGCAGTCCATGGGGCTGCTAAGAGTTGGACACGACTGAGAGACTTCACTTTCACCTTTCACTTTCATGCATTGGAGAAGGAAATGGCAACCCACTCCAGTGTTCTTGCCTGGAGAGTCCCAGGGACGGGGGAGCCTGGTGGGCTGCCATCTATGGGGTCGCACAGAGTCAGACACGACTGAAGTGACTTAGCAGCAGCAACATTCACTAACATTAGGGGGAAATGATCAGATATAAGGGCAGTCATGCAGGAGTTAGTGAGTTTTAGATGATAAAGGACTTTGTAAGCCATTTCCAGGAGTCTGGACTTAATCCCTAGAGCAGTGAGAGTCACTGGAGAGTTTTAAAGGAAGGAGATAGCAGAGTTGCTTTTTTTTTTTTTTTGGCCATGGACCATGTCTTGTGGGATCTTGGTTCCCTAACCAGGGATTGAACCTGGAATCTCCACAGTGAAAGCATGGAGTCAAACCGCTGGACAATCAGGAAATTCTCCAGATTTACATTTTAGAAAGGGCATTCTGGTTACAACATTAAACATGGATTGGAGGGTGTATTGCTGATCTTGCTCATAGCACCAGTTGTCTCGTAGTTTACACTGTCTGCCCTGTTTGCTGAACCCAGGGTAGGCAAGGTGCAAGGTAAGAGGCTAGAAGAAGACTCAAAGAACCGTGGGAACTGCAGACATGTTTATTCTCGCCTGGCTGGCGTGGCAGCCATACACAGCCTTTGGCCTGGCTGATGCAGCAGCTGGAGCAGCAGCCACGACATAACCATAATATAGCCATCACAGAACCGTAACATAACCTCATATAACATAATCATGATGTTGGACCCATCTAGCCCAAATGCAGCAGCAGCAGCCAGGGCTTTCAGGGGGAAGCGCATTCAGGCACACCACACACAACCCATGACTGAGCGAGTATCCCATGATGCACATGTGCAGTACTATAAATGATCTCAGCAGCGACGTAGTCATTATTTACAAAATGGAGTAAGAGAGCCTGAACACGCCATCTTGGCTAATTTGCTCTCTCTCCCACAGAGGATACAAAAACTCTGGTAGGAAAACTATTTTAGGTGTCTGTTAAAGTAATTCAGGCAACGCATGATGGCCAAACTAAATGTGTTGCGATGGACATGAGAAGCCGATAAAATTGAGAGATGTCAAGGGTAGAGGAGATTTAGAAGTCATGGTTGCTGACCAGATTTTTGGCTGACTCAGTTGAGTGATTAGTGAATTTTTAATGAATTTTGATTCATTAAAAGTTAATACAAAGAGATAAATGGATTTAGCATAAGAGAAAATGATTTCAGTTTTTGATGTGTTAAGTTTGATGTTAGTGAAATATTTGAGTGGAGATGTTTAGTAGTCTGATGAATATGGAGATATAATCAGGAAATGGATATGGGCTGAAGATTGAAGTTGAAGGAAAGGATGAAAGTTCTAGGAAGAGCATAGAAGGCAGACGTTGTTAATCTGGTGTTTGAACTTCTAAAGCTCCTGAAATTATATGCAAAATTATCTCTACATTTTCTGGAGGAGCTCTCCCATGACTTTAGTCAGATTTTCAAAGGCATCATTTGCTTGAGAGGGTTAAGAACCACCGTTAAAATCTATATGTGAAGTTGTTTTTTTTTTTTTGCGTTAAACATGAATTAGACTTAGCAGCAGCAGCATGATAGTATAAGATAGATCGGACCATTGCAAAATGGGGAAAAACTGGCAATAGCCATGAAAATATGTTAACTTTCCTAATCTACAAAAACAGTTTAAAAATCAATAAGGAGTACCATAACCCTTTATCAAAGACACTTGGGACTATCTTTCAAAATTCTGATTTTTTGGGGGTTTTAGAAAGGTAATGGTATATATATCATTTTATATTCCTGGTCAGACCCAGGGCAATATGTAGTTTATCAAATATATTTTTAGCTCTGCATTGAACTATATGAATATTCACAGTAAATGAGGTCAATAAAACTATAAATGCCTTTCAGTCAGTCCAGAGAAGGTTTTGCTGACAAATGAGTTCAGGTCAAGCCAGATTATGCTACCAAATGGTAGCACCCAGACTGACTTTTGAAGGAACAGATCATATGATATCACTTCCACCTAAAACCCATCCATGGCTTTGTTTTCTTTTTTAAAAAAGAGCTAGTTTTCATTCTTAAGAGTTTTCTTTTTGATTTCATCATTAACCCACTGTTTTTTTTTTAAATATTTATTTTTACTTATGTATTTGCCACATCAGGTCTTTGTTGTGGCATCTGGGATCTTCGATCTTTGTGGCCTGTGGGATCTTTAGTTGTCACATGTGCGACTTAGTTCCTTGACCAGGGGTTGAACCTGGGCCCCTGCATGGGGAGTGCAGAGTCCAAGCCACTCTACCACTAGTAAATTCCCCCACTCATGGCTTTCTAATGCATTTGGGTTCAAGTCCCAAATCCTTAATATTTCTTCTTCGATCTTTGTGGCCTGTGGGATCTTTAGTTGTCACATGTGCGACTTAGTTCCTTGACCAGGGGTTGAACCTGGGCCCCTGCATGGGGAGTGCAGAGTCCAAGCCACTCTACCACTAGTAAATTCCCCCACTCATGGCTTTCTAATGCATTTGGGTTCAAGTCCCAAATCCTTAATATTTCTACAAGGCCTGGATGATCCTCGCTCTGTGCTTCACAAGCTTCTTATTGTTCCCAACCAACTACCCATCCGTCTCCTGTGCTTCTTTCCGCCAAAGGGTGTTTACCCAGGCTTTTTCATCTGCCTGGTGAGGGCTTCCCTACCCTTCTTCTAGATTTTGTCTTTTCTACCCAGCAGCACAGGCATCTCTTCCACAGGAAACCTCTTTGGCCCTCTAGACCTGGTGAGGGGCCTTGTGACACAGTGTCACTTAGTACAGTTCCATTGATTTCTGGTATGAGTTGTTGCTTTCCTACTACTCTATGAAGACTTGGAGTGTAGATCTTGCATCTGTCTTGTTAATTTCTATCTCAATATCTAAATACACCTGGGATGAAAAAAAGTTATGTTGTAAGGAGATGGAAATTATTTCCCCTAGTTCCTCTTCCATGAAATTGACCCACACATCCCCTCCTCTTTAAAATTTTAATAGCAGATTCTATAATGGATACTTAAAGCCTATGCTCTTGAAAAAGCAAGACCCATTAAAAATGGAAGTAGCTTTATTTTTCCCCCCTAAGTATAACAAATATGAGCTTATTGTAAAAAAAAAAAATTGGATGCCACTCATCATCTTGTTAAAGTCGTCTTATTACTATCATAAGAATTTATTGTTGAGAATCTGTTATGTACAAGTGTTTTACACATAGAATCCTTAAATCAGCCTTGTGTGGTAGGCATCATCTCTGTCTTACAGATAAGGAAAGCAAGATTCATAATGACTTGCAAAGTCAGATGCTAATAAAAAGTGATGGGCCTCTATGTGTGTGTGTATGTTTGTAGACTTATGCCCTGGGCTACTAGGCTGAACCTCTGTGTGCCATGATATATCTGATTCAGGAGATCTGCAGTGGAGCCTGGAAATCCCTGCTAGTCCGATATGCTGTTCTGTAATTATAGTTCTACAATACCAGACAGTCTCCTTTTCTTAATTTAGAGACAAGTACAAGCAGGTCTGAATTAATTGCTGATTAATTCACGCGGGTGCCAAGTTATTTGTGCCCATTTATTGACTCCTGCCAGCAAATAAGCAGTAAACATAGGCGTTCTCTTGTAGAGATCTACTTGCTAATGCTCTGGGTACGTCCTTCTATGGTTAACATCTGAGTTTGTCTCCAGCCCACTTTTTGGTCCTGGGGCATCTTGCTTCTGGGATTCTCAGGCTTTGAAGAGCAAGGAAAGAGAGATCAGAACTAAGCTAAGCAATTCTGGGAGAGAGAAGGAAGAGGAAAGGGAAGGAGGAAAGAGAATGGGAGAAAGAGAGAGAAGAACTTGACAAATAAAGGAATATTTTAGTATTTTGTGATTATAGAGTAATAGGACTCTTATGTGGCTGATAATTCATCTCTGAAGACAGTTTTATTACAGGAGTCCCAAACATATATTCTAAACATTTTAAAATGTCATATAAAATGAAACAGGACTGTAATGCCATTAGAGGAGAAAGTTTGGAATTGTGCCAAGATGGAAGATTTTTGTTTTGTTTTGTTTTTCATTCTCTGGAATCAAGGTTGTTTTTGGCTTTGAGGCCTTTGCCTTTGGCCACCACTCAAGTCAAAGCTTGACAGAATGAACAGCCCTGAGGCGAACTATCAAATGCGAATGTTCAGTCAGAGTGAAGGTTGGTGTATGTACTTTCAAGGAAAGGCCATTTCAAATATTATCTAGCTGCAGGGTAAAATTGCTGGTGCAAGGCAGTGGTAACCCAAGAACGTAAGTGTCCCATCTTTTTCAGAGGCATTAGAAAGACCAGCAAGCTGATGGTTAGTGCCTACACGTGTTAAAAGGAGAACTTGTACCGAATGGAATACTTTGTAAGTTCCTAAAGGAGTCTGCATAGAAGTTAAATAAGCAGGGTGACAATATACTCCTTTTCCTATTTCGAACCAGTCTGTTGTTCCATGTCCAGTTCTAACTGTTGCTTCCTGACCTGCATACAAGTTTCTCAAGAGGCAGGTCGGGTGGTCTGGTATTCTCATCTCTCAGAATTTTCCACAGTTTATTGTGATCCACACGGCCAAAGGCTTTGGATAAAACCTTTGGTATGACCTAAATCAAATGGTATGACCCTAACTCTTCAAATATCTTCTTACACATACCTGTCAAAATGTCCTAAAATTGATAAAACCCAGTGTTATTAAGTATGTGGACAAATGGGAGTTTTCACTCCTTGTTATTGGAGTGAGAATTCATGTAAGCATTTGGAAGGTAATTTAGTACTATTCAATGTTTTAATGTTTGTAGCATTTGATCTGAGAAGGCAATGGCAACCCACTCCAGTATTCTTGCCTGGAAAATCCCATGGAGGAGCCTGGTAGGCCGCAGTCCATGGGGTTGCACAGAGTCAGACACGACTGAAGCAATTTAGTAGCAGCAGCAGCATTTGATCTGGTAGTTATACGTCTATAAGTTTATCCTTCAGAAAGACTTGCTCATGTTTATAACAATGAGTTATAAGAATCTACATTCAGTATTTTTAAAAAACTTAAAAAAAAAATGAAACAGAACTTAACTGTTAAAAGAAAGCTCGTTAAAAAAAAAGGGGAGGACTTGCCTGATGGTCCAGTAGTTAAGGGTCCATGTTACCAGTGCAGGAGGCGTGGGGCTGATCCCTGGTGGGGGAACTTAGACCACCCCACCTCGTGTATGGTTTAATGAATAATTATGAAGCAAACACTTATATAACCCACACTCATGTCAAAAAAGATAATAATGACAGTTCCCCATAAGCCCAGGTGTCTTTCCCAATTACAGTCCTGCTTCTTTCCTATAGAGATAGCTTCTTTCCTGACTCTTATATCTGTTAGAACTGGTTTGTCTAATATGGTAGCCACCAGCCACACATAGCTGATAAGCACTTGAAACGTAAGTGGAATTCAGATGTGCTTTAAGTATAAAATTCACACTGGATTATGAAGACTTAGTATAACAAAGTGTAAAGTACTTCATTAGTAATTTTTAATATTGGTTACATATAGAAATGACAATATTTTGAATGTATTGGGTTAAATAAAAATATGTTAATTTCACCTCTTTTTTTCCCTTTGTTTAATGTGACTCCTAGAAAATTTAACATTGCATTTATGGCTTGTTTTCATGACTCAAGTTATATTTTCATTGGACAGTACAGCTCTGTAAGTAATCACTATCTTGATTTTTAGATAATGATTTTTTTCCTTTTCTTTAAAATTTTACCACCTGTGTTTGCATCTGTGATATAATATAGTTTCAGTTCAGTTCAGTTGCTCAGTCGTATCTGACTCTTTGCGACCCCATGAGTCTCAGCACCCCAGGCCTCCCTGTGCACCACCAACTCCTGGAGTTCACTCAGACTCATGCCCATCGAGTCGGTGATGCCATCCAGCCATCTCATCCTCTGTCATCCCCTTCTTCTCCTGCCCCCAGTCCCTCCCAACATCAGGGTCTTTTCCAATGAGTCAACTCTGCACATGAGGTGGCCAAAGTATTGGAGTTTCAGCTTCAGCATCAGTCCTTCCAATGAATATTCAGGATTGATCTCCTTTAGGGTGGACTGGTTGGATCTCCTTGCAGTCCAAGGGACTCTCAAGAGTCTTCTCCAACACCACAGTTTAAAAGCATCAATTCTTCGGTGCTCAGCTTTCTTCACAGTCCAACTCTTACATCCATACATGACCACTGGAAAAACCATAGCCTTGACTAGATGGACGTTTGTTGGCAAAGTAATGTGTCTGCTTTTCAATATGCTATCTAGGTTGGTCATAACTTTCCTTCCAAGGAGTAAGTGTCTTTTAATTTCATGGGTACAATCACTATCTGCAGTGATTTTGGACCCCCAAAAAATAAAGTCTGCCACTGTTTCCACTGTTTCCCCATCTATTTGCTGTGAAGTGATGGGATCAGATGCCATGATCTTCGTTTTCTGAATGTTGAGCTTTAAGCCAACCTTTTCACTCTCCTCTTTCACTTTCATCAAGAGGCTTTTTAGTTCCTCTTCACTTTCTGCCATAAGGGTGGTGTCATCTGCATATCTGAGGTTACTGATATTTCTTCTGGCAGTTTTGCCAAATTTGAAATTTATATAAGTGGAAAATACTTTATGGATTATTTCATATCTTGCTTCTTTTGCTTATGTTTGCATAATTATTCCTGCTTCTACATATAACTGAGATTCATTTATTTTCACTATATTATTCCAGTTTATGAATATATGCTACAATTTGTTTATCCATGCTGCTGTGCTAATTTATACCCCTACTAGCAGTGTTTGTGAATTATAGCACTGTTTTTAATATTAAAAAATTATAAATGTTCATCAGTAGGGATTGATAGATGAATTATAGTACATCTATGCAGCAAAAGGCCACACAGTTATTGAAAAGAATGAGCTAACTCTCTGAAATGACTTGGCAAAGTGTCCAGAATACATTGTAAGTTAAAAAAAAAAAAACATGTCACAAATTTGCAAGACAGATCTACAGAATCATCCCATCTGGGCACAAGTGCAAAAGCCTAGAAGTACAAAAGAACTTTTTTCAGCAAAACGATAGGTGGGAGAGCCTTGGATTGTGGGAGAAGGGGGATGAAGAGACGTGGTTGGAGGAGTGTCACCAGAGGCTTTGACCTGGTGATGGGGTGCCCTGTTAGGTCAGTGGAGAGAAGCACTGAGGATGGAAGGACTCTGGGAGAAGACCTCCTCTCAGGCTGTGCATTCATTGCCAGTTTGGGGCATTACTACTCAGCAGGGAGGGTATTCAGCAGGAAGCAGCAGAGGGAGACTTTGGATTTGAGTCCTTAGATAGGAAATTATCCTCTTTAATGTCGTTGTTTCTATTGGAAGATCAGATTTAACTTAAGGCAAAACTTTAATGTGATAACCTGCTGTAGGTATAAGTTTTTTTTTAACTACCTAATTTTTGGCTATGCTGGGTCTTTGTTACTGTGCATGGGCTTTCTCTAGTTGCCGTGAGAGGGGGCTACCCTCTAGGTGCGGTTCTTGGCCTTCTCCTCGCCATGGTTTCTGCTGCTGCGGAGCAGTCTCCAGGCGCATGGGCTTCAATAGTTGCAGCACATAGGCTCAGCTGCGGCTCTTGGGCTTAGTTGCCCCTTGGCACATGGAGTCTTCTCAGACGAGGGATCGAACCCATGTCCCGTGCGTTGGCAGGTGGATTCTTAACTCCTGGACTACCAGGGAAGTCCAGAGGTAAATATTACATTCATGTTTATTTATCATAATTTACCTTCAAAGAATATCAGACTATTTCATGAACAGTATAAGGACATCATCAACACAGTTCCATTGACCTCCTCTACCGTTTTTGATATCATTGCTTGTATTTTACTACTATATATACACTAAGCTTCTGAACTTCTTAATTTTTGCTTTAAAAATTGATGGCCTTTTACAGAAATTTGAAAAGAAAATATATAAAATAAAGGAACTAAAACATTTAAAGCATTTACTCAGATAATTTATCCTTTCTTTTGCTCATTTTTTCCTGCAGTACTAGAGTTCTGTCAGTTTTATTTCTGCCTTACACCTTTATCAAAGTAAAGATTGTGGAAATATATTCTCTCAGCTTTCATCTTTCTAAGAATATCTTTATTTCATTTTCATTTTTGAAAGATATTTTCAGCGAATTCAGTGTTCTAGGTTGACATTTATTTTTCTTTTATTACTTTAGAGAAATTTCTCCATTGTCTTCTGACAAATTACTTCTGGGGAGAAATCAGCCTTTAAATGTATCCTTTCCTGCTTGTATATAATGTATTTCCCCCTTTTCTGCTCCTCTGGCTGCTCTTTTTAAGACGTACTTTTTATTTTTGACTTTTGGAAGTTTGATTTTGGTATGACTAGATCAGTTCTTTGTGATTACTCTGCTTGGAATTCATTGAGAGTCTTAAATATTTGGATTGTTGTCTTTTATCAATTTGGGGAAGTTCTTGGTCAGCCTATCTTCAAATATCTCTTCTACTTCACTTTCTCCCTCCTCTGTTCTAGGACTCTGATTGTGTTAATGTTAGACCATTTCATATTTCCCCACAGATCAGTTATGTCATTTATTTTTTCCCTCTCATTCTTTTTCCTCCTCTGCATTTCAGTTTGGATACTTATATTGATCTAAACTTGGCTCTGTGATACTCTCCTCTACTTTGATATGTGGTTACACCCACCTAATGAATTACTTACTTCAGATAGCATATTTTTCATTTCTAGCATTTCCATTAGATTCTTTAAAAAAAGTTTTCATATTTCTGTTGAACTCTTCATCTTTTCAAACGTGTTTTCCTCTTTTCTACCAGGTACTTCAGCATTTTTACCATGCTCACTTTAAAAGTATGGGGATGATCTGGAGGGAAGATGTGGGGTGGGAGGTGGGAGGGGGGTTCATGTTTGGGAGTTCGTGTAAAAAAATAAATAAATACAAAAAAAAAAGAAAAAAAAAAAATTCTAGTTTGATCATTTCAACATGTGGGTCAGGCTGGGGTCTTTTTCTGACTATTTTCTTTTATGATAGTGGGTCCACATTTTTTTGTTTTTCAGTATACCTTGTGATTTTTAAAATTGCATTCTGGATGTTTAATGTGAAAGATTAATAGAAAATATTGAACTAAATCTTTTAGTTTTTAAATACTAAATACTATTCACCTTCAGAAAGGTAAATACCAGGCTACTAGAGTGGGTGAGTCAATCTGATCTCTCATTGAGCTGGGTGTGTACTTTTTTGGCAACCAATGGATTAGTTCACCACTGGCCTCAGATGCTTTGAGAGTGGGATCTGGACTTTCTCTCTAGCAAGACTTGTATGTATCTGAGTCCTGGTGAGATTCCAGGGATTTTCTGGGGCTTCACAGCTTACCTATCAGCTCGGTGCTTTACAGACAAGCTGCCCACCTTTTGGGTTGCTGGGAATTTGCCTTCCACTCCTGCCATCTCTCATACTAATTTTTTGAAAAGACTCTTCCCTGAAACATCGGTCCTTTAGTTAGGAGCCTGGAAAGAAAAAGCTCACTTTATTATTATTTACCAGTTATGTTTTAGCAAGCAGAAGAAACTACCTTTCCAGGAAAGTTTTCCTGTTTTCATTAAATCCTCAGCTTAATGTAAAAATGTAAGTAAATCTAGAAAGCTTTTAAACCTTCCCTAAATCTTCTAAAATTTATTACGGTTAGCAGTGCAGCCAGGGTTTTATTTTTAATTTAACACGGTAGTGGAGGATCACAGTATTTTAAAATACAAGATTCTTGTCAAATATTATCCTTAAAACTGAAAAGATTACTAGAGCAAACATGAATCGTCACTGAGTAATTAGAACCATGTGTAGGCTAGTGAGGCTCTGAGATGTAGTAGTTGATGATAAATCTAGCATGTCCAGTGGATCATTTTAGGAGATAGTAGTGTCCAACAATAGTGGGAAAAATCAATGGGAAATTGCAAAGTAATGATGTCTAACCCTTGAAAGTTTTCATGCTCATGTGTTTCCGAAGCTTCCTGCTTCTATATCTACTTCTATATAAATCTATAGAAAAATTCCTTTTTAATTTAAGCAAAATTTGATTTAGTGTCAAGGTTTGTTCAACTAGCTGAGAATCCAGAGACAACTTTGGATTTACATTTTTTTGTTCCTGTTTCTGAGCCTGGAAAATTTATCAGATTCATTCTCATTGTCCATTGTTTTTAAGAACAGTCTTTACCTTTTGACATTTCTAAACAAGATTCATTTGAAAAATATCTGTCATTTCTCATGAACTCAATAAAACCTTATATTTTTTTAGCTATGTAAAAGTTTAGAAAATGGATTCATTTTTTTTTTCTTGCTTGATTCAACCATGTTAAAAACCGTCATCAAAGAAGATGATAATTTTTGCCTTTGTGTCTTATTGTGTTTAAGACTTCCCTGGTGGCTCAGATGGTGAAGTGTCTGCCTACAATGCAGGAGACCTGGGTTCAATCCCTGGGTCGAGAAGATCCCCTGGAGAAGGATATGGCAACCCACTCCAGTACTCTTGCCTGGAAGATCCCATGGATGGAGGAGCGTTGTAGGCTACAGTCCATGGGGTCGCAAAGAGTTGGACACGACTGAGCGACTTCACTTTCTTATTGTCTTTAAGGTTTTTTTAAATTTGCCAAAAAGGATCAGGTAGATTCACTGATTGAATATTTGTTGAGATCAGTATGAAAACGCTGATTTATAAATATATCCATTTGGTACAATTCTAGGTATAACAACTTCAATATACACTAAAGTGGAAACCACTTATTTTGCTAGTAAAAAGGCAAGTAACTATAAGAAAAACAGAAATAGAGGAGTACATAAAATTATTTTAATAATTAAATCACAGCCACTTTTACTTTAGTACCAACTATGACAAGATTTTTTCGCAGCTTGTAAGTTGGAATTTTTTGTCATTCAGAAATGTTGGGTGAATGGGAGAAGTAATACCATGTACCTTTTACCTCAGTTTACTGACTGTTATTATTTTCTAACAGTTCTAAAAAGCTGCATCTTTTATTTGGGCAGTTGAGAATTATGTTTTGTTTCTGTTAAATTTTTTTTTTTTTGGTAGTTTTCCTCTTGGTGATTAATTATAGAGATAAAAAGACCTTGTAACAGAATTGTCTCCTTACTTTGGTCAGTTCCAACCTCAAGGTATCTGCTGTTTGTGAGCCATTCATTTAGATGGATTCTCTTGGATTATAGCAGGAAGGGAAGAAGAGGGGAAATAGAGGATGTTCTCTCTGTAGGGTGTCTACCTTCCTTCTTCCTCCTCTTTTTGATGAGTACTTGCTGGTCTGAAGAATTAACCATGTGCATCAAGGCAGGGTGAATTCAATTTTCTTTTCTTCTCATCAAGTGAAGAAAGGTCAATCTTTCTAGGCTTTTCTGGTATACTGTATTATCCATCAGAAAGTTCACTATGGTTTTGGATTCTGTTATATTTCCCACAAACCTGTCTTCAGGGTTAATAGTTTATAGCACTCTCGTTCAGATAAAAGGATTGGTGCGGAGGATTTATGATATCTAACCTAATTTTCCATCACCATACCTTGACCTTGGCCTTATAAGTTGTAGCCCATACGAAGCAATCGATTGCTACCCGATAGAGGCAAATGACCCTCTTTAACTCTAGGGCAATAGCTAATAAGGTCTTGATAATTGAGATTTATCCACTGTCAGCAGTGATTGCGTGTGCGTCTCTGAAGCTGCCCTGAATTGATGGATGCAACTTGTGTGACAGGAAGCCAGTTCCAGAGGCTTTCTTCTTTTATCCTTTGCATCACCAGGGCTCCTAGAACGGGATTGATGAAGTCATTTTTCTTTCATTGTGGTTTTCTATAATGAAATATGGTAAAAATTCATCTTCTCTTGAGCATGCCATTTTTTCCTTGTCAGATCTACAGTCTTTCCTTAACTGAACCAATTTGTTATCTACAAAAACAGTGGCCTTGCACTTTCCGTTTGATTCAGGGAGCTTGAGCTGGCCAAGAGGCGTTTTCTTTTATACATTTGGTAGCAGATCAGTTCTATCCTTAACCAAAACACTTAATTTCCACTAATTCTTAAAGAATTTGAGAGAGAAAGAAATATCTGTTATTGGTGACCCTCTTGAATACTTCAAGTGATCGTCCTTCAAACATCCTTGAAGAAAATCCTAGGCAAACTGTGTTAGGAGAAACCAATACTAATTTTTCTGTTTGTCCCAGGATTGAAGGATACCTTAATCATTAGCAGAAATGAGGATGTGATAATCTGGATATCCCTCATTTGAAAACGTTATCATGTACAAGTTTGAGGAACCCTCAGAGTCAAGCTGTTTGTACTCTAGCTTGTCTGAAGTAAAAGCCCACTGGCATGTCCTTCAAAGTATTGAATTGTGGGTAATACTGGATTTACTATTAAAATGAGAAAACCAGGGCAAGAAGAGATCTTATATCTTGATGTCCAGCCCTGCCATGATCAAACATTTTATGTATTTTTTTCCACTGGCTTTTGCTTGGTGGTGCTTGATTTCAGTTCAGTTTACATCTGAATTCCTCTTTATTTTTATGTTTATCCAGATTTATTAAATGAAAGTATGTATGTTAAGCATTTCTTGGATATAGGAGATGAAGACTCCTTTAAACTTTCTCAGGCCTTTTCCTCACTGCACTGCACCTTCCACATTATTATAATTGTCTGTTATCATACAGACCACTAGTTCCCCTCAATATCCTTTTTCCTCTTTCTAACGTACAGATAGAATTTCGAATTTTTAGCTGAGTGTGTGGTTGTTTTGAGAATAAAGGCTGTATTTTCCTGCATTCTTTGCAGCTAGCTGTGGCCCTATGATTCTATTCTGGCCAGTTAGGACGTGAGGGAAAGTGATGTGTGTGGCTTCCAGAAAGAAGGGCATACCCTTTCTTTTTCCCTTCTTTTACTGTGCCAAGTGGAACGTGGTCATCTTAGAGCTTGTGGAAAGTGGCAACCCTCAAAGAATGGTAGTGCAACCAGATAGAAAGAGTCCTGGTCTCTGGACAACCTCATGGAATAAAGCAGTTCTGCCAGCCCTCCACTTAAATCTGGGCTGTTGCATGAGGAGAAATAAACTTATTTAACTCACTGCAGTTTTGGGTCTCGACTTCGTGCATCTGAACCTGTATTCTCTTTACAAACCTGTGGTCTGTCTTCCCAGTGGACTGAGGCTCCTTGAGGATGGGCGCTGTATTCTAGTCACCATTTGTGTCTGACTGGTTCAGAACTGGTTGCTTGGCTCTGGAGGTGGAACTGGAAACAGATTAGTTTTTTTTCTTCAAATGAAAATGCCTTTTTGATAAGACAGATGTACATAGGGTATAGGTAAAACACAAGCAATCTTTTCTGTTGCCTCTTGCCTTGCTAGACTCACTGGGGAAGAAAGGAAGGGGATGGTCCCTAGGCAGAAAGGCAGGATGTGAAATAACCAGGATTTGTCTAGTATCCGTAGTCCACTGGGATGTTGCCATCCTCCTTCTCTGCTGTTGGTATGGATGGAACCTTGCTCTATAAACCCTTGCCCTTTGGCTTAGGGACTCTCCTCTTTCTTCCCCACTAAGTTCAGGAAGGCAAGAGGCAACATAAAACCCAGGTGCATGTCCTGTTGCCTTGGGCTGTTCCTCTGGGCTCTCCCCGAATGGGGCCAGCTATGGGGTTCAGATTCCGGAAAGAATTTGTGCAGGTGGCCAAGGTGGCCTGATTATATCAAGGTAAACAAGTGTTTAGGGGTTGGGTTACACAATCACATGAAGGGCCAAATGCTCAGAAACTGGGACTACCCAGGCAAAAATGACTCATTGATCCCATAAGATAGAGGGATCCATGCCAATTCTATACTTACATTAAAAACACCTTGGGACTTCCCTGGTGGTCCAGTGGTTAAGACTCTGTGCTTCCAATGCAGAGGGCATGGGTTCAATTCTTGGTCAGGGAACTCAGATCCCACATGCTGTGCACTGTGGCAAAACAATTAACAAGAAAAACAAAACACACAAAAAACCCCAACTTGTCCTGTCATTGTCCAGTCGAGTCATAAGCCATACCAACTGTTGGCCAAAGAACTCAATGTATAGACTATTAACTAGATATAAGGTTAATTAAGTAATCAAAAAGGCAAGAAAAGACACCAAGGCTTCACAGAGATAGCAATCACAGGAAGCAATGACCACTCACAGGGTTTGAGGAGCAAAGACTGGGATTACTGAAATATAGACACTTGGAGGAGGGACCTGTGGAGTGGAGCTCAGACTTGAGGAGGGGGCACAGCTCTGCTGGGACTAGCATCTCTGAGCTCAGAGAAGAAACCTTGTGAATTTGGGAACTGGATCACTAGGAAGGAGACAGAGCTGGGATGAGGCTAGTACTGTATGTGTTGGAAAAACTGCAAACTGCATTTAAGTGTGGAAAGTCATACTGAGTAGACAAAAAAAAAAAAGCAACCAAAGAGATAATCTCTGCTGCTATGATCACCTCCACGACAGCCACCATCACTGTCTATTGGACAGCTACAGTGTTCTATATACAGAGCAGCTCCTTTATGTATATAGCCCCTCTCAGAACATTATACATGACACTCACCATTTTGTGGACAGAAGGAAGCTGATACTTAGAAAATTTAACACTCGCTCAAAGTCATGGAGCTAATCTGTCCGAGTTCAGGCCCAAGCACTTTGTACTTCACTACCTCCTGGGTGGGGAGTCCTCTCTTTTGACATTGCGTGTTAATTAAGGCTCACAGATGGCCCTATGAAGGAGCGACCGGAAGAGTGCATGACTTTTTAAATTGACCTTTGGTCACATTGGCTGACTTAATGTTTTTATAATGTTGAAGTTGCATTTTTATGATCCAGTCAGTGGAATGAGGTTAATGAACCAGAACTTTCCTCGTATGGGCTGAATGTGACTGCTGAGGTGAAATGAGGAGGGCCAATTTATTTAACTGGAAGAGGGCTACATGAGCTCATGCCAGGGAGACCAAAATCCACCTTCAGACATTTTCGATTCAGTGTGGCCAAGCATCTGTAAAATCAGAAGCCTACAAAACATTTTTGCATCCATTCTTTTACTTTGTATTGTTAAAGTTAAAAAATCATTTACAATGGGCTTGCCACTAGCTATTAAAGACATTAAGTGTATGGGTAAGCAGTAATCAAAAGCATTGAAACAATTTACCCATTAAAAAAATTGTTTAACTATTCCACAACACGCAGGATCTTCGATTTTTGCTGAGACATGCAGGATCTTTTTTAGTTATGGCATGTGGGATCTATTTCCCAGACCAAGGATCAAATCCACCTACAATTGCAGGAGACCCGAGTTCTATCTCTGGGTCAGGAAGAAACCCTGGAGAAGGAAACGGCAGTCCATTTCAGTGTTCTTTTTTTTTTTTTCTTTTTCACTTCAGTATTCTTGCCTGGAGAATCCCATGAACAGAGGAGCTGAGTGGTCTATAGTGCGTGGGATCACAAAGATTCAGATACAACTTAGCGACTAAAGTAACAATATTTAAAATGTCCTCTATCTCTTATAGAGTGCATACATTTACACACAGACACACAGTTAAAACGCTCTGTACTTAAAATGTGGCTCACCTCTTCAGTGAGAAAACTTATAGGCACTAATATGGAGCTTGGTTTCATCTCTTCTTTTTTTTTGAAATCAAGATTTGGAAGAACCTAATTCTCCACAAATGTAGCTACTCTACTCATATATTCTCTTTGGCTTAAAAAAAAATTATAGTTGATTTATACTGTTGTTTTAATTTCTGAGGTATAGCAAAATAAGTCAATTATACATATAAAAATATACCTATATATTCTTTTTCATAATCTTTTCCATTATGGTTTATCATAGTATATTGAATATGGTTTCCTGTGCTATACAGTAAGACCTTGTCATTCATCTGCTTTTTTTTAAAAATATATCTAGGGATAAGGCAATGGCACCCCACTCCAGTACTCTTGCCTGGAAAATCCCATGGACGGAGGGGCCTGGTAGGCTGCAGTCCATGGGGTCG
>SJYX01008790.1:115032-125343 GCA_006410675.1 Oreotragus oreotragus | reverse complement strand
CGGGGAAGGCAATGGCACCCCACCCCAGTACTCTTGCCTGGAAAATCCAATGGACGGAGTAGCCTGGTGGGCTGCAGTCCATGGGGTCACTAACAGTCGGACAGACTGAGCGACTTCACTTTCACTTTTCTCTTTCATACATTGGAGAAGGAAATGGCAACCCACTCCAGTATTCTTGCCTGGAGAATCCCAGGGATGGGGGAGCCTGGTGGGCTGCCGTCTGTGGGGTCACACAGAGTCGGACACGACTGAAGTGACTTAGCAGCAGCATCAGGGTGAGCACCCAGACCAACGTGGGTCAGGCTGCACATTAATCAATGGCCTATTGTTGTTCAGTCACTAAGTTGTGCCTGACTCTTTGTGACCCCATGGAATAAGATGGCTCAAGACCAAGGATATTCCCAGACTGCCCTTACTGGCCTGATGACAGTGACACTGCAGAAAGCCATTTCTTTGGCTTTAAGACAAAGGATCAAGATGTAGAGAGAGTCAGTTGGTTGTGGGAGCAGGAGCGGAGAATACATCGAGAGTGCAGTCTGCCATGGGGCCTCAAAGCCACAAGCAAGCTTAAGTCAGAAGGCAGAGAAAAGGCACGTGTAGAGCCTGAACATGGGAACAGGTGTTCCTCGAATGAGGTTTCCAGGCCAGAGCATTTGGGAAACACCACATCCATATCCTCTCTTGGAAAGTCACAGGGTGCATTAGCACTTTAAAGATTCTGAAGATCCCACAGGAATAAACTTGTCTCAACACTCTTTAACTTGTTGTAGCCCCATGTTCCAGGAAACAAACTCACTCAGAAGGACAATGCAGATAGTGGAGTGCAGTTTATTACACCGGCAAGCCCAAGGGAGAATCTCCTCTTAGCCAAGGATCCTGGCCGGTTTTTGTGAAAATCTTATATACCCTAAGCTAAACTTGTCTCAACACTCTTTAACTTGTTGTAGCCCCATGTTCCAGGAAACAAACTCACTCAGAAGGACAATGCAGATAGTGGAGTGCAGTTTATTACACCGGCAAGCCCAAGGGAGAATCTCCTCTTAGCCAAGGATCCTGGCCAGTTTTTGTGAAAATCTTATATACCCTAAGCGTAGGTGCCCAAACCCACCTCCCCAAATTCCCTGAAACTAGTCTGAACAAAGGAAAAAGAAAGATACAATCAAAGTTAACCTGTGATTCATATGCCTTAAGCCTAGGTAGTTAACAGTGGACACTTATCGAAAACCTTGTGGTCATATCCCAATAAGCATAATAGAATGTATGATTCTATTCGGTTACACAGATAATTAGGGTATTCTTTTAGGCAATGGAGACCCCTGGAGCTCTTCCTTCCGGGGGCCTGGTTTTCCAGTTGTTTTGTCGTTTCCATAGATACTGGGCATATAGCTCAAAGTCCATAGTCTGGCCCAGGATGGAGTCCTGCTTTCAAGAGTGAGCCTGTTCTGTTTCCTCCTTCAAACTCAGTGTTTCCTAGATGTGTTTGACAGCAGAACCCCCACCTGTTGGCGACTTACTGTGTTCCAGGGAACAAGGTTGGGAGTGGGAGCTGGCATGCGGGCAGAAGCCAAAGGAGAAATGGCAGCAGGAGCAGAGAGGCAGTTAAGATCTCCTGGTCATTAGGCCTGTTCCACACTCCAGTCGCCATGCGCCGAGGTCCGCCCTTGGGCTGCCGTGCTTTATTAGAGTCCCTTGTTTCCACCACTATTCTTATCCCAAACCTCCATTAATTAAGATGGATTGAGTGAGTCTTTTTACTTGTAACTAAGAGACTGTGAAGAAAGCTGAGGGCCGAAGAATTGATGCTTTTGAACTGTGGTGTTGGAGAAGACTTTTGAGAGTCCCTTGGACTGCAAGGAGATCCAACCAGTCCATTCTGAAGGAGATCAGCCCTGGGATTTCTTTGGAAGGAATGATGCTAAAGCTGAAACTCCAGTACTTTGGCCACCTTTCCAAGAGTTGACTCATTGGAAAAGACTCTGATGCTGGGAGGGATTGGGGGCAGGAGGGGAAGGGGACGACAGAGGATGAGATGGCTGGATGGCATCACTGACTCGATGGACGTGAGTTTGAGTGAACTCCAGGAGGAATGATGGACAGGGAGGCCTGGCGTGCTGCAATTCATGGGGTCGCAAAGAGTCGGACACAACTGAGCAACTGAACTGAACTGAACTGAAGAGGCTGACTGGAGAAGGCAGTGGCAACCCACTCCAGTACTCTTGCCTGGAAAATCCCATGGACAGAGGAGCCTGGTAGGCTGCAGTCCATGGGGTTGCACAGAGTTGGACACAACTGAAGCAACTTAGCAGCAGCAGCAGCAAGAGGCTGACGAATGTAACTAGATGTTAGCTGTCTCCCCAGATACTACAACTGGTGACAAATGTTCCCATTAATTCTTCCTTATGAGATGTTGGACCACCTGTGTGGGACATACTAAGAGACTGTGGCTCTGGTGTGGACAGTATTTGTCCTCATGTGCTCCAGGTGAGGGGGAAGAGGAGGGACAACGCCATCAGGGTGGACAGTGAGACTCGTGGAGAGAGGGTTGTCAGTGTGTGTTCCTTGGGGATGGGGGAGAGAGCTCCCCCGGTAGTAAGCCAAATCTTGGGGCCGTCAGAATTCCAGCTGGAAGGACTGGTACCTGTTCTCACAAGAGCAGGGAAGAACTTTTGTATTCCATTACAAGTCAATCACTAAAGGGGTGTTACCTTTCAGATTAAGTTATATACAATGGCCCATCTCTGGGAACCCTGACTCCCAGGCAATGAGCTTTAAGCTAAAATACCTTTGTTTAACTCACCAGAGAGCCTGATCAAGCCCACCTATGCACAACTGGAGACAGGAAGAAATAACATAGATTGGAAACAGGAAATGCTTGACTTTACATCTGGCCCTTTTAGTATAAAAGAAGCCTGGAAAAAAAAAAAAAAAGGGGCCTGAATTCTAACTCAAGGCCACACTGGTTCTTTGGGGGCACAAGTTCACCATCTTCTTGGTCTGATGGCTTTCAGAATGCAGTGGCTGTTTCTTGCCCCAACAACTCTGTTCTGTGGCAAGCATTTGCCAGCTTGGACTGGGTAGTAGTACCATCTGTACTGGTGACTACATCAGGTTCTCAGTGAGGAGGAAGTTTCCCCTGTGAGGAGGAAGTGTTGGTAATTGTGCATCTGCTGTGCCAAGGTCTGCTTTTGTATTACAAGTCCAGCAGTGGAAGAAGACTTCACTGTCCCCACCTCTTTCCCCTCCCAGCTCTCTTGGCCCCCAGGGGGTCCAGAGGCTGCAGAGGGCATGGCAGAGGAAGCAGTGAAGGGAGTGGCCCATGCACCGCATTCTCAGCAGTTTGCCCAGCAAAGGTAGGTCCCAACTGGAGGAAGAGAGAAGATTTAAGTGAAAGAGTTTGGAGATTGGCTTTTTGACCAGACTAGAATTTTTGTCTAAAATAACCAATGTCCTTTAATGTCTCTGGGCCTCAGGCTGCCATGGAGAATGTCTTTTGTTGGTCAGTCACTCAGTTTTGTCTGACTCTTTGTGATTCCATGGACTGCAGCATGCCAGGCTTCCCTGTCCTCTATCTCCTGGAGTTTGTTTAAACTCATGTCCATTGAGTTGGTGATGCCATCCAACCATCTCATCTGTCACCCGCTTCTCTTCCTGCCCTCAATCTTTCCCAGAGAAAGTCTACATGTGAGCTTTGCAGAGGTCATGCCTTTGGCTCATTCAATCATGCACTCTGCAGACCAGGAATAGGACAAAGCTAAACATCAGTACCAAGGGTTTATAAGTATTTACACTGCTTCCTAAGTAACTATGCATAAGCCAATTCTAACAAAAGATTTTGGACACATATTGTGCACACCCAATTAACACAATTCATATGTGTTCAATCACTGAACATTGTTAAGCACCTTAGCTGAATACTGGGGCTGTGAGGATGAATAAAAATTGCTTCCTATTCTCAGAAGGATGCAGTCTAGTCCTGCCTAAGGCTTTCCTCCTTGAGATTGCAGAAGAATCACAGTGCTGTTGGTTTAATTTTTATTTATTTGTTTATGGATACTCTGGGTCTTCATTGCTGCACATAGGCTTTCTTTAGTTACAGTGCTGTTGGTTTAAATGGATTGTCATCCCTAAAGTCTGATTTGGTAGATTGGAACCTAGGAATCTGCATTTCAACAAGCACCTTGTTCTAAAGCCACTGATCGAGAAATAATCTAGCCTTTTCATCAATACCACGTACCAAGGCAGAGTTTACTGCATTAGGACATGCATTATTGAAAGCCACAGGGTTTGTCCCAGAGTCAGGACAGTATTACCTACTTGGATAGGACAAAGTTTCTGCCTTTTCTTTATTACAACAAATGAATTCAGCTGGATAAAGTCTCATCAAATTGGAGGAGCATGTTTGGGCTTGTCTGACTTAAAAGGCGGGGTAAAAGAAATGAACTTTGGGAATTCCTAAGGAGGAGGCCCTTAGCAGAGAGGCAGCCATTTTTAGAGCGGTATCAGGCACTGAATTCTGACAATGCTGCTTCTCCCAAGGGTGTGTTGGGCTTAGGGTAGAAACAGCAGGAGTTTATTGATTTAATGGTGGTTAATGATTGATGTTAATAACCTTGGGGAGGCCAGGTACCTGACAACAGACTTTTCACCAAAAAAAGTGTGCAGGAGAAAATGCCTGTGAACACAGAATTTTAATTCCCATTCAACTATTTGTCATGGAAATTTGGCCAATGTTTCTTGTCTTCTCTCTTTTCCTGATTATATAATTAGGACAGTGCTGACTGTTTTTTGTAAGGTTTTTCCTAAGGAGTAATGAATCAAACACCATGTTAGGACTTGGAAACTTTATAAAGATGAGGTTTTTTTTGTATGTTAAAATGCAGAATAAGCAGATAAGTGAGATTTTACTGCAAGATCGTGGATTTGGTTTAATCTGACTTATAGTGTATTGCTCATTTCCTTTATAATCTGTTTTGATGACTCAGTTTACAAGAGTGATGCAGTTTTGAAATTACATGTGATTAGATTTAGAAAAAATATCTAATGTGGAAACTTGGGCAATTAGAAAGTATAGGATAGGCAAAGTTTTTAGAAAGCCCAATAGGACTTCGAGAGATAAAGCAAGCATGGAGAAATATGCTAAGCAATCGACTATAGACTTATAGATAGAGGAGTCCATTCTCTTTTGGTTATAATTTGCTAAGGGGCCTTGAGCCATGAATATAAATGAAATCTATGAAAAATTGACACATTCAAATTGGGGCAATATATCACCACACCTAAGAGATAGTGCAATATGAAAGCTTAAATATTTAGCATAATGCTATGCCGTATAATTACATGTATGGCATTAGGAGTTGATTAATGAGGCTGACATAAAGCAAGTGTCATGTGAATGTATGCTCCTCGATTCTTTGTCTCGTCACAACAAAGATTTGGAGTGACGGACATTAAAGCCCCCGCGGCATGTCACAGCCCTCAGGTCTTGGATAGACCGTGTTATACCTCTCAGGTCTCGAATAGACCATGTTATAGCTCTTAGACAAATCAGTGTTACAGCTCTATTTTTTTTTTAGACGATAGCAGGAAAATCCATCTTCGAGGCGTGAGGGCGCGTCGATCTAAAGACACGAGGAGAAGAGCGCTCCAGCGCGCAGGAGAGAGAGAGCTAGCTTTGGTGTTTCTTCTATTTATCTTTATCTCTCCCTGGGCCTGTCCTATGTAAATTGGGCCAGCCAGGGGTGTTGTTTGTTTTACCTGAGGTCCTCACTCCGGTCCTCAGACCTTCTTTTGTTTCATTTTCGCGGGCTTTTCCCTTCCTTGTCTGTAGCCGCCGCCATTTTGGACTCCTTTCCCCCGTTTTACCTACCTAACACAAGGATGAATATTAGCTATTCAGACACTGATGTTCAGAGAGCCACCTGCATAGTCATTTTCCCTCTAAGTCCTCTTCCTTAAGGATTATAGAAATGTCAATTGTTTTTACAGAGTTTTCATTTCAAGAAGCAGTTATTCATAATCTCCAGAGAACCCTTCCCTAACAGACTACAATAAAAGTTAGACTTGATGGTGGTGACAGTTTAGACCTAAAATACTGCCTTCACAGTTTAAGTAATTATTCTGCTATGTCTGTGCAAGGGACTTTCAAATTGTTCACTTCATTCCTGGCTTATCTCTCATCTCTACCACTTGACTAGTTTCTTGTCCCTTACAGTTGAAGGCAGGGGGCTGAATTTCTAATTTCCCCCTTAAAATTTTCCTGCTCGTTAGTTAGTACTATTTCCATGGTTATTCATCTAAATTAGTTTTTAAGCAAATTCTTCAGTCATCTCTGGCTGTCCATTTCTTTTTTCATTTTGGCACTGAATAGCTGCTCGCCACTGGTCCATCCTGGGATTTGTATGTTCTCATCTGGGATTTGATTTCTCATCTCTGTTTCTGTACTTTCTCCCTCAAAGGTGATTCTCTTTTTCTGTCTCTGTGTATATATTTTTTAATAGAATTTTTATGAGCAGTTTTAGGTTCACACCAAAACTGAATGGAAGATATAGAGTTTCCTCATATTCCCCCTGTTCCCACACACAGCCTACTCTGTTATCAATATCTCCCAGCTGAGTGGTACATTTGGTACAACTGATGAACCTACACTGACACATCATAATCACTCGGAATCTGTTGCTTATGTTAGCTCTTGGTTTTGTACACTTGTTTGGGTTTGGATACAGGTCTAAGGGCATATATCCATTGTATAGTATCATACAGAGCACTTTCACCTCTATAAAAATTCACTGGGCTCCACCAATTCATCCCTCCCACCCCTTGTCAGTTTTTAAAATCAATAATTGTTGCGTGTCTGCCACCTCTAGGAATGGACTAGTTTCTTAAAAAAACAAACTAAAAATAAAGTTCCATGTTATTAAGAATCCTCCATCTGAGGGAAACCAATTACATAAACAAATAACCTAATGTAGTAAGCTAAATTGCTTTAAAATGGTTGTGTGTCAGTGTCAATGGGGCCATAGGAGAAATGGAGCTCAGAAGTTGACCTGGGCAGTGTTCTCACACACCTATCTTCTCCAGTAGGATTGTTTGTAGGCAGTGTGGAGGTGGGTTGGTCTGGGGATTGGTCCAGTTTGCAGAGCATGGCATCTGAGCTCAGAGGATGGCATGTGTAAATGCCCAGCAGCTGTGGAGGATAAGGGGTGCTCAGAGTGACCACAGGAGCATAGCATATTTGAGGAACTGACTGCAATGGTGGGCTGCTGAAGGAGACAAGCCTTGGAAGGAAGATGGAAACAAAAATCATCAAAGACTTCAAATGTCATGCAAAAGAAGGTTGTTAAATTTTCTTGGGGGCACTAAGGAACCAGTGACTAATTTTGAGCAGTGCACTGATAGTTTTTTAAAAATTGAAGTACAATGTTGTGTTAGTTTCAGGTGTACAGCAAAGTGATTCAGATATATATATATATATATTTTTTTCTTTTTTAGATTCTTTTCCCATATGGGTTATTATAAAATATTGAATATAGTTCCCTGTATGTTAGAAAAATCTACAAATCTACTCTGATGGAAGGGTGGAAAATAGATGGCAGCAAGACTGGAGACAAGAAAGTCCAATGTGGATGCTTTAATTTGGGAGACAATAATGTTTAGTTTGGGAGACAAAGACAGCAAGAATAGTGCAGTGGGGAGGAGATGGAGAAGAGAGACTGATGAAGTACACACGATTTGGTGTTGGGGAAAGAAAAGAGGGAAGTTTCTGGCTTGGTCGACTTGACATTACTAAGTTGACATGCTAAGATAGAGAAGATAGAAAAAGCAGCAGGATTTTTTTTTTTTTTTGGATGGGGGAAGGGTGGCAGGCCTTGAAAAGGGGAAAGATGTGTTTGGCTTTGAATAATGTGAGTGTGAGGAGCTGCTGGAACATTTAGGTGTGAATGTTGTTTAAAAAGGGAGCTGCACAGTTCTGGAGCCAAGAAGAGAGTTCCAAGCTGGAGATACTGATCAGGGAGTTCTGCTTGTCCATAGGCGTGGTACATAAATGTGAGTAAAGCAGATGAGTGTGAGTAGGGTGGAGTTAGAAGAGTCAGAAGACAAGAGGGATAAGGAGGGAGCTCCAGGCTATAGATGCCAGGTGAGTTCAACTCTAAGTATTTCAACTTCTCTCAAGAGCAAGAAGATCTTCGTAGACAATGATGATATTATGAGTTTTTGTTTTGTTTTAATTTTTATTGGAGTAAAGTTGACTTACAATGTTGTGTTTCAGGTGTACAGCAAAGTGAGTTAGTTACACATACACAGATAGCAGGGCTTCTTAGGTTGTGCTAGTGGTAGAGAACCCGCCTGCCAATGCAGGAGACGTTAAGAGACTTGAGTTTGATTCCTGAGTTGGGAAGATCCCTTGGAGGAGGGCAACCCAATCCAGTATTCTTGCCTGGAGAACCCCATGGACAGAGGAACCTGGTGGGCTACAGTCCATGGGGTTGCACAGAATTCAACACTACTGAAGCTACTTAGCACATACGCATACATATATCAACACTTTTTTAAGATTCTTTCCCCACATAGTTAATTACAGATTATTGAGTAGAGCTTCCTGTATTATACAGTAGATCCTTCTTAGTTATCTATTTTATGAATAGCAATGTGCATGACACTGTTTTTATACTTCAATTTATTATTTCAATAACATTCAAAATCTTGTCTATACTCAAATTCCTAAAACTGTTCTTTTTTTAAAAAAAATTTATTTTTACTTTATTTTACTTTACAGTACTGTATTGGTTTTGGCATACTTTGACATGAATCTGTCATGGGTGTACATGAACTCCCAAACATGAACTCCTCCCTCCCACTTCCCACCCCACAAGAAGTTTTTTAAAATCTAGGGTCCACTCAAGTTTCATGCTTTGCACTTGACTGTTACCTTTCTGTTGCCTCAGTCTAGAAAGTCTCCCTTCTTCTCCCTCCACCTCCCTCTGGTCTCCATGACATTGAGGGCTTTGAGGGTCCAGGCCAGTTGTTCTACAGGACACTACCCATTCTGGACCATGGTGAGATTTAGGTCAGTTATGTCCATTAGCTCATCAGTAAGTGATGTTTTTTACCTTTCACTGCATCATGTCAGAGAGGTTCTAATGTCAGGAACAGGCCCTTTGGATGATTAGATTTTTGACTATCGTTTTATCAGAAACTGCCTGAATTATTGGATCTGACAAATATGCATATTTAGATCTTATATATTCTAATCCCAAAGAAAGGCAATGCCAAAGAATATTCAAACTACCGCACAATTGCACTCATTCACATGCTAGCAAAGTAATGCTCAAAATTCTCCAAGCCAGGCTTCAACAGTATGTGAACTGTGAACTTCCAGATGTTCAAGAAGGATTTAGAAAAGGCAGAGAAACCAGAGATCAAATTGCCAACATCTGCTGGATCATTGAAAAAGCGAGAGAATTCCAGAAAAACATATATTTCTGCTTTATTGACTATGCCAAAACCTTTGACTGTGTGGATCACAACAAACTGGAAAATTCTTCAAGAGATGAGAATACCAGACTACGTTACCTGCCTCCTGGGAAATCTGTATGCAGGTCAATAAGCAACAATTAAAACTGGACATGGAAAAATAGACTGGATCCAAAGAACAGAGAAAGAAGTACATCAAGGCTGTATATCGTCACCGTGCTTATTTAACTTACTTGCAGAGTACATCATGTGAAATACCAGGCTGGATGAAGCACAAGCTGAAATCAAGATTGTCAGGAGAAATATCAATAACCTCAGTTATGCAGATGACACCACCCTTATGACAGAAAGCAAAGAAGAACTAAAGAGCCTCTTAATGAAAGTGAAAGAGGAGAGTGAAAAAGTTAGCTCAAGACTCAACATTCAGAAAACTAAGATCATGGTGTCTGGTCCCATCACTTCATGGCAAATAGATAGCGAAACAATGGAAACAGTGAGAGATTTTGTTTTCTTGGGCTCCAAAATCACTGCAGATGGTGACTGCAGCCATGAAACTAAAAGACGCTTGCTTCTTGGAAGAAAAGTTATGGCCAACCTAGACAGCATATTCAAAAGCAGAGACATTACTTTGCCAACAAAGGTCCGTCTAATCAAGGCTATGGTTTTTCCAGTAGTCATGTATGAATGTGAGAGTTGGACTGTAAAGAAAGCTGAGTGCCGAAGAACTGATGCTTTTGAACTGTGGTGTTGGAGAAGACTCTTGAGAGTCCCTTGGACTGCAAGGGGATCCAACCAGTCCATTCTGAAGAAGGTCAGCCCTGGGATTTCTTTGGAAGGAAT
>SJYX01008790.1:90463-113303 GCA_006410675.1 Oreotragus oreotragus | reverse complement strand
GCTGGCTTTAGATCACTGACTCAGGAGTTGTGGCGCATGGGCTTAGTTGCTTCGTGGCATGTGAAACCTTCTGAGATTCGAAGATTTGAAGGGATCGAACCCATGTCCCCTCATTGGCAGGTGGATTTTTATCTGCGGCACCACCGTGGAAGTCTTGTTTTTTCCTCTGATGTGAGGATAAAAGTTTGCCCTTTGTATTTGTGGAGAAAAGTTCCTGTGGCGTTGCCTAGGAGCTCTGCCAGGGAGGGAAATGGATGTCCTTCGCATTGAGTTAAAGGGTCCAGGCAAGTGGGTTCAAGGTCGTGGATTCAATACCCCCTGGACTAGTCTCCTTAAGGAAGCCCTCAGAAAGGGCCAGGACAGCCTGCTTCTGTTCCAGTGAATAGCCAGTCACTCACTGCTTCTGTGGTGGATGTGTGTACCAAGTCCCCCTATTGCTCAGCTCCCCTTCTGTGTCATGGGAAGCCTGGTTGTGGGATGGAGAATGTGACTTCCTTGTTTGTCTATGTTGAATTATGAGAAACCAGTAAGGAAACATTATGTTAGGTCCATACTGCTGAAGGGGAGTTTAGACTGAAAGAAAGAGGCTTGGTCAGGGGTTGATTGGCATGTCAGACTGTGCCTCTGTCCACCTCTTTCTTCCTTCCTCCCTCGTGTCTCTTTGTCTCTCCGTCTCTCTTTGCGTCTCTTTACCTGGCTGTAACTCTCTGTCCTGTGTTTTTCTGCGTATGTCTCAGTATGCTTATCTCTATCGTGTTTCTCTGAGCAGATGTTGAACTCCATTTGTGTGCCAAGTGCTATGCTAGATTCTGAGTCTAAAGGCAAATAATAGTAACAGTAGCAACTGGCATTGTTGTTAGTTACTTAACATGCATCAGACTCTGTATTAAGAACTTTATATCCATTATTGCATTTAATCCTCACAATAGCAGTATGTGATGGTTACAGCATTACCCATTTCACAGGTAAGGAATCTGAGTTCAAGTAGGTTTGTAACTTGCCCTAGGCTAGTTAGGTTTAAGTCTGTCTGCCTCATAAATTCTCATTATTTACTGCTACTNCAGACTCTGTATTAAGAACTTTATATCCATTATTGCATTTAATCCTCACAATAGCAGTATGTGATGGTTACAGCATTACCCATTTCACAGGTAAGGAATCTGAGTTCAAGTAGGTTTGTAACTTGCCCTAGGCTAGTTAGGTTTAAGTCTGTCTGCCTCATAAATTCTCATTATTTACTGCTACTTTCACTGGCCCTTTCGTGGTTAACTTGAGTTCCTGGGGACTGCAGGCTTCCTGTGGGACTGTTTTATGATATCGAATCAATTCCAGGTTACTGGTCTGTTTGAGATCTAGGAAGTATTGTGCCACTCTGGAAGGGGCTGGGGGAGAGGAGAAGGAGTAAAGGGAAGAGAGAGTAACACATACACACAGGCAGAGAGATGAAGATAGAGATAGACTGAAAGGTGAAAAGAGGAGCTGGGCAGAAAGACAGACATATTAGGATACACAAAGAATGAGAGAGGGAGAGGGAAGAGGAGAAGAAGAAAGAGACAGATTTACAGACTGGCAGACATACCAAGCCATTGATCAAATCTCGCCTTCTCTCTCTTTCTCTCATTTTTCTTTTATTAGCGGGACTTCAGAATAATGTCACCTTACACGTTTCTTACAAATCAAGATGAATGATAAACAGTGGTGTCCAGTAACATGTTGTTGTAACTTGCCCTAGGCTAGTTAGGTTTAAGTCTGTCTGCCTCATAAATTCTCATTATTTACTGCTACTCTCACTGGCCCTTTCGTGGTTAACTTGAGTTCCTGGGGACTCCAGGCTTCCTGTGGGACTGTTTTATGATATCGAATCAATTCCAGGTTACTGGTCTGTTCGAGATCTAGGAAGTGTTGTGCCACTCTGGAAGGGGCTGGGGGAGAGGAGAAGGAGTAAAGGGAAGAGAGAGTAACACACACACACAGGCAGAGAGATGAAGATAGAGATAGACTGAAAGGTGAAAAGAGGAGCTGGGCAGAAAGGCAGACATATTAGGATACACAAAGAATGAGAGAGGGAGAGGGAAGAGGAGAAGAAGAAAGAGACACAGATTTACAGACTGGCAGACATGCCAAGCCATTGATCAAATCTCGCCTTCTCTCTCTTTCTCTCATTTTTCTTTTATTAGCGGGACTTCAGTATAATGTCACCTTACACGTTTCTTACAAATCAAGATGAATGATAAACAGTGGTGTCCAGTAACATGTTGTTTTTTTTTTTTTTTCTTGATTGTATTTTCCCATAGAAACCTGTGTTGCAAATAGCTTGTTCTGAGTGAGGCCTGGTGGGGTTCAGTGAAATTCAAAGCCTTACTTGGGTCACTCTGGTTCACTGATATAGGTATGTTTCTGGCTCACCACACATTGTCCCCTAGAACTGTGATAGATAAGGCCATGTTTGAGGGATGGACACAGAGAGAGTTGCCTGCTGAGAAGACTGAAAGGAGCAGCCAGAGACTGGGGGGGTGAATTAGAGATAAGGGAATGCTCAGATTGGTTAGGACCCTTTTGGGCTGACAGGTGACAGAAGCCTAGTGGAAACTGGTGGGAGGAAAATTGGAAATGTATTTTAAAGATATAAGGGAGTCAGGTATGTAGGTATGAGCATGTAATTGCAATGTGTTACCAAACATTGTGGGAGATCCAAGGAATTTTTTGTTTTCCCTCTCTATTGAAAAATTCTCAGGGAAATCACTGATAGGTACTGCTTGGTGAGGCCCATCTCTGGGCTGATTGAGCATGGTAGGGAAGGTGGGGAGGTGGAGGCATGTAAGTACAAAAACATGGGAGCTGGGGCCCAGGAGATGGTTTGAACATTTCCTAGGGAAGGAAAAATTGTTTATCAGACTCTCTGAGGGCTTTATTGCTGTGACATCAAGATATTTAAGGAAGTTGTAGTCTACTGGGGATAGGTCACTGTGAGATACAGCAGGAAGTCAAATGAGAGAGAAAAGCGTATCCTCTGAGCGTGGCATTTGAAATGTCAGTGGTAACTTCAACAGGATTGGCCTTTCTTATGGCTCAGCAGTAAAGAATCCTCCTGCAATGCAGGAGACACAGAAGATGTGGATTCGATCCCCAGGTCAGGAAGATCCCCTGGAGTTGGAAATGGCAACTCACTCCAGTATTCTTGTGTGGGAAATCCCATGGACAGAGGAGCCTGGCAGGCTACAGTCCATGGGGTAGTAAAAGAGTCAGACACAACTGAGCGCTTAAGCATACACACTATAGGATTAGTTTTGGTGGAGTGAGGGCAGTGGATAGAGGAGGAAATAGGAGATAGGGAGCCGAGAGGTGTGTATGCTAGAGGCTTGCTTGGAAAGGAAGGAGAGGTGTCCAGGAGCAGCTAAGGTCTGAGATGGAAGAGACTTCCGTCTCTTTGGAAAGAAAGGAAGCAGGGCTTTCTTTCCTGGGCTCAGTGAGCCTAAGAATCTATCAGCCCCTTAGGAATGACATGCAGAACTTACCTGCTTCTCAAAGAAGGAGCCTTTTGAGCCACAAACTTTAGAATCATGGTGGTGAAACAAATGTGGCAATAGAAAGGGAAAGATGAAAGAAACAGAGATGATAGATAACTGGCGCATGCCTTTGAAGAGGAGGGGAAGGTGGAAACCAGAGCTCAAAGGAAATTATTAGCCTTCGTGGGAAGAAGTTTATGTTTTTTTTCCTGCAGAGACTGTAGGGAAGTTGTGAAATCCAGGGCAGATGCACACACCTTTGTAGGTAACATGGCAGGGAACTGTGCGCATTGCATTTCTCGCTCTTTTCTTGGTCCATCTTGGTTTGGTATCAGGATAAAAGCTCTTTCTATGGATAACTGCTTGAGAGATGGCCATAATCTGTTCTCTTTCTTGGGCTTGCCATTGGGCTTTTTGCCTCCATGATTGCTCCTGACCGATGTGCTCTGCTGCTTGTACCTGACATGTTAGAACCTGACCTGTGCTGGAGCTGTTCCGCTGCCCTGCCCTGCCCTGCCCCTAAGACCTTCTAGGTCACTCAGGTCACTCAGTACTCTTTGTGGGTGAAACTCACAAGTATGAGCAATTAATCATGCCTTTTCCCTTTCCTGAAGGTAAGCTTTATTCAGGGCTTTTCCCCAGTTTGGGGCTTCTTGTGTTGGAGTCTCCTGGCAAAGAGTGAGTTAATAGGCATGCTTCAAGAGAGTAGGTGTTTATGTGGCTAAACAGTTATCGAAGTTTATTATAATAATTTACAATGAGCGACCTCTGTTTCTTAAATGATCTCAAGCCAGAAGGCAGGAAAAGTATGGCCTCTGAGCCTGGAGTTCAGGATCTAGAATCTGAAGTTCTCTTTTCATGGGATGATTTCAGCTTGGTCTTTTAGATTTTCCAAGTCTTAACTTTACCATCTGCCAATGCAAATAATATTTTCCACTTATGTAATGGGGGACTGTGTCTTCATTTTCAGAGAGGTACCGTGAAAGTAGCCTGTTGAACATGTTACTGTTAGAACTGGAAACCCTCATAGGCCACTCCTGTGATCTGAAAGTTCTTCAGGTTGCAGTTGTGGAAGAACCGGTTTCTGAAAGAAAAGCTTTGTGACATTCTTTGGAAAATTGTACTCATAGAAAATACTCATACACCAGACAGAGTGTGTTGATTTTTAGTTTAAGGGCATTTTTGATTATAGGAGCATGTATTTTCCTACTTTTGATTTTCACAAACCCTCACTACTGGTTAGCTTTCTGTGCTACCAAGATTCTCTTTAAAAATAATAATACTTTGAGTCAGACAGAGAAAGACAAATACTATATGTATGTATGTGTGTGTGTGCTTAATCGTGTCCAACTTTTTTGCGATCCCATGGACTGTAGCCCACCAGGGTCCTCTGTTCATGGAATTTTCTAGGCAAGAATACTGGAGTGGGTTGCCATTTCCTCCCCCAGGGGATCTTCCTGACCCAGGGACCAAACGCCAGTCTCTTACATCTCTTGCATTGACAGACGGATCCTTTACCACTGTGCCGCCTGGGAAGCCCTAAATACTGTGTGGTATCACTTATATGTGGGATCTAAACAATTTGACAAACTAGTGACTATAGCAAAAAAGAAACAGAAACTAGTGAATATAACAAAAAAGAAACAGACTCCGAGATATAGGGAACAATTTAGTGGATACCAGTGGGGAAAGGGAAGGAGGAAGGGAAAATATAGGGATGGAGATTCATAAATACCAACTATAATGTATAAAACAAGCCATTAGGATATATTGTACAACATGGGGAATCTAGCCAATATTTTATAACTATAACCTTTAAAAATTGTGAATCATTATTGTATACCTATAACTTTTATATTGTATAGCAACTATATTTCAGTTGAAAATTGAATAATACTAAATCAGTGACCATTAGACCACCTGGGACTTAGGGGTATTTCCTTTTTTTAAAAAAAAATGTGTTGCATTCAATTTATTTTTAAATTTTTTTCACTTTGAAAAATGGTGGCTGGGATAGGGGGTGGGGAGGGAGAATCTGGGAGTCTGGGACTGACCTGCACGCACTGCTATGTTTAAGATGGATCATGAATGAGTACCTAATATATAGCAAACCAACAACAAATCCAAACAAACAAACAAACAAACCTTGGAACCAAAAAACAAAAAATTGTGGTAAAAAATATATAAACATCTTAGCCCTTTTTAAGTGTACAGGCCAGTGGCATTAGTACATTCACATTCTTGTGCAACCATCAGCACCGTCCGTCTCTAAAATTAGGTGTACTTGGTAATTCTTCTGCCAGGGATCTGTAGTCAGGAGGCGGACTGAGTGACTCCTTGTTCCTAGGAAGCCTCTTTTCTTTTTTTTCCTAAGGAATGATACGAGAAGGTCCTAGAAGAGGCCTCCCGACCCCCACCATCAGAGACAGACCTTATCAGGGTCCATAGCAGTGCATTACAGCCCAGCCTCCAGATCCTTACAGGTGTGGTTTGGCTGACAAAGTGGGTTTTATTTGGAGGGCAGAGGAGAGTTCTCAGATTTCTGTAACAGCTAGAACTGCAGAGCTGGGGGATGTTTGGTGCTGAGTGACGTGGTCGCAGCCGTGTTGATGGCCTGAGTCGGCTGCTGAAGCTGCCTGCGTGATGCCTCTCAGAAGCGGTAAGAGGGAGTAGGGAGGGGGCTGGGAGGCGACGGGGTGGCACAGGACCTGTCCACAGGGAGTGAGAGGGGCACTGGCCCGACATGCTGACTGGAGGCAAGAGAGCACATCCAGACGGTTGAAGTCAGCTTCATATTCGGTTGTAAACTTCCCCTTTCTTCCCGGGCAAGCTGAGAGATGTCCTCAGCAGGACAGGAGAGCAGGGTGGAGAGCAGTTTAGAAATTTCAAGCGTAGAACTCCGATGGGCTTCAGCTCTTTCCCGATGATTCAGTCTTCCTCTGGGATCACATGAATGGAAAATACCATCTCCACAATGGTTTGCTCAATACTCGTTCCCTAAAGATGGCCTTGTTCCAAAAGCGATCTCATTCGTACTCACCTTTGTTTATCGAAGTGTGCTATGACGTGTCATAAAGCTCACAATTTACAGCCGGTACTGTAGGTCAACACAATGAAGAGAGGACGCTGGTGTCCTCCTAACTGAGTTAAATATCTTTGGAGAACTGGGTTGTTTCGCCCTTTAAAAAAAAAATTATTTTTTGTTGCATTGGGTCTTCTTTGGCGCGTTTGGGCTTTCTCTAGTCGTGGCGAGCAGGTGCTGCTCTTTGTTGCAGTGCGCAGTCTTCTCATTGGGGCCGTTTCTCTTGTTGTGGAGCACAGGCTGTAAGGTGTGTGTGATTCCATAGTTGCAGCCTGCTGGCTTTAGATCACTGACTCAGGAGTTGTGGCGCATGGGCTTAGTTGCTTCGTGGCATGTGAAACCTTCTGAGATTCGAAGATTTGAAGGGATCGAACCCATGTCCCCTCATTGGCAGGTGGATTTTTATCTGCGGCACCACCGTGGAAGTCTTGTTTTTTCCTCTGATGTGAGGATAAAAGTTTGCCCTCTGTATTTGTGGAGAAAAGTTCCTGTGGCGTTGCCTAGGAGCTCTGCCAGGGAGGGAAATGGATGTCCTTCGCATTGAGTTAAAGGTCGTGGATTCAATACCCCCTGGACTAGTCTCCTTAAGGAAGCCCTCAGAAAGGGCCAGGACAGCCTGCTTCTGTTCCAGTGAATAGCCAGTCACTCACTGCTTCTGTGGTGGATGTGTGTACCAAGTCCCCCTATTGCTCAGCTCCCCTTCTGTGTCATGGGAAGCCTGGTTGTGGGATGGAGAATGTGACTTCCTTGTTTGTCTATGTTGAATTATGAGAAACCAGTAAGGAAACATTATGTTAGGTCCATACTGCTGAAGGGGAGTTTAGACTGAAAGAAAGAGGCTTGGTCAGGGGTTGATTGGCATGTCAGACTGTGCCTCTGTCCACCTCTTTCTTCCTTCCTCCCTCGTGTCTCTTTGTCTCTCCGTCTCTCTTTGCGTCTCTTTACCTGGCTGTAACTCTCTGTCCTGTGTTTTTCTGCGTATGTCTCAGTATGCTTATCTCTATTGTGTTTCTCTGAGCAGATGTTGAACTCCATTTGTGTGCCAAGTGCTATGCTAGATTCTGAGTCTAAAGGCAAATAATAGTAACAGTAGCAACTGGCATTGTTGTTAGTTACTTAACATGCATCAGACTCTGTATTAAGAACTTTATATCCATTATTGCATTTAATCCTCACAATAGCAGTATGTGATGGTTACAGCATTACCCATTTCACAGGTAAGGAATCTGAGTTCAAGTAGGTTTGTAACTTGCCCTAGGCTAGTTAGGTTTAAGTCTGTCTGCCTCATAAATTCTCATTATTTACTGCTACTCTCACTGGCCCTTTCGTGGTTAACTTGAGTTCCTGGGGACTCCAGGCTTCCTGTGGGACTGTTTTATGATATCGAATCAATTCCAGGTTACTGGTCTGTTCGAGATCTAGGAAGTGTTGTGCCACTCTGGAAGGGGCTGGGGGAGAGGAGAAGGAGTAAAGGGAAGAGAGAGTAACACATACACACAGGCAGAGAGATGAAGATAGAGATAGACTGAAAGGTGAAAAGAGGAGCTGGGCAGAAAGGCAGACATATTAGGATACACAAAGAATGAGAGAGGGAGAGGGAAGAGGAGAAGAAGAAAGAGACACAGATTTACAGACTGGCAGACATGCCAAGCCATTGATCAAATCTCGCCTTCTCTCTCTTTCTCTCATTTTTCTTTTATTAGCGGGACTTCAGAATAATGTCACCTTACACGTTTCTTACAAATCAAGATGAATGATAAACAGTGGTGTCCAGTAACATGTTGTGTGCTGTGGGGAATATAAAAGATTGGTGAGAATGTGGTAGCTCTGAAACCCAAATAAAAGCCTTTTTTTGTTCCTAGTGATCAGAACACAACAGAACTGTTACTTGCTGTATCTTACGGTATTTAGCATAAATGATTAGACATAGACTTTGGACTAAAGAAATTTACATCCCAGCTTCTCCACTTCCTAGGTGTGTGATTTTGAGCAAGTTACTGAACTTCTCTGAGCTTCAGTTTTCTGATCTGTAAAACTGGCATAACTGTGGTACCTCTTTTACGGAGTTCTTGGGAGTTTTTCAAGAGATGGTGTCCAACAGTGTTGGGCATAAATGATTTCAGCCATTTTTATTTTATGAACAATGTTGGTAAAGTTAGTTTAATTTAAAACACTGAATAAACTCATCTGCTGTTAGGATATAGCAACTGCATTGTGCTGCTTTTAGGATTCAGTGACCTAGTTTCCAGGAGTGCTCCTCTCAGCCCAGGAGCTGTGGTGACTTGGAATCTCCTACATAATTTCCTTATCAAGCAGCTGGTACTCATCTGCCCCCACCCACGGTACATTTGATGACATGATTTTCTCTGCCCAGTACACACTTCCCTTCACTTTCCCAACATTTCCAGTGGTAAAAAGCCCAGGAACTGCTTTGAGTAACTTTGCCCACCGCAGAGACGGAATGTATGGTACCCTCTGTGCAGGCGCACACCACTGTGAAGCGTCCCTCCTGTGGCCATGATCACGGTCTGTGTAATTAAAAGCAGGGTGTCACTCATCTGTAGATTATGAGTTCTTTGCAGACTGGTATTTTCTTATCTACCTTTGTGTTCTCAGCAGGTAGGCAGAGCCCCTGAAGAGTCTAGGAGAACAGGCTGAGAGAGCCTTTGGCCATTTGTCATGTTCCAGAATTTTCTTTCCTTTGATAAATAGTTACCAGGAGAGCCCAACCAACATGTTAGGCATTTCCATCCCATGGAAGACTAGACAGGATGTGGCTGAGATTAGTTTTATATTCCGAGACTTTGCTGTAAAGCCCTTCCGTTTGATGTCTCAGGGTTCAGAACCTCTTTCAACTTAATTTATAGGAAGAATCTGCCTATCATTTGGGGAGGCTTCTGGGGGAAGGAAGACTGCCATGATATTTGGACACAACTGTCTCTAAAGCACTGGGATAATGGATGTCACACAGCACAGAGCAGGTACAGAGCAGGTGGTTGGGAAATGCTTTCTGAACAGCAGGAATTTACATTGCTTGTAAGTATTTCTTAAAACAGGTGCCAATGTCCATCATCTCAATAGGACATGAGCAAAGCAAAGATGTAAGCTGAGGAACTAGTTTTGCATGGCCTGGAGTTGAACTTCAGATTTCACTGTTTCATCATTCCATGACTTTATGTATCTGAATCACAGGCTGATTCAGATCTTGGGTTCAGTTCAGTTCAGTTCAGTTCAGTTTAGTCTCTCAGTCACGTCCGACTCTTTGCGACCCCGTGAATTGCAGCACGCCAGGCCTTGCTGTCCATCACCAACTCCTGGAGCTCACTCAAACTCACGTCCGTCGAGTCCGTGATGCCATCCAGCCATCTCATCCTCTGTCGTCCCCTTCTCCTCCTGCCCCCAATCCCTCCCAGCATCAGAGTATTTTCCAATGAGTCAACTCTTCGCATGAGGTGGTCAAAGTACTGGGGTTTCAGCTTTAGCATCATTCCTTCCAAAAAAATCCCAGGGCTGATCTCCTTCAGAATGGATTGGTTGGATCTTCTTTCAGTCCAAGGGACTCTCAAGAGTCTTCTCCAACACCACAGTTCAAAAGCATCGATTCTTCGGCACTCAGCCTTCTTCACAGTCCAACTCTCATATCCATACATGACCACAGGAAAAACCATAGCCTTGACTAGGCAGACCTTAGTCGGCAAAGTAATGTCTCTGCTTTTGAATATGCTATCTAGGTTGGTCATAACTTTTCTTNAGTTCAAAAGCATCAATTCTTCGGCGCTCAGCTTTCTTCACAGTCCAACTTTCACATCCATACATGACCACAGGAAAAACCATAGCCTTGACTAGACGGACCTTAGTCGGCAAAGTAATGTCTCTGCTTTTGAATATGCTATCTAGGTTGGTCATAACTTTTCTTCCAAGGAGTAAGCGTCTTCTAATTTCATGGCTGCAGTCACCATCTGCAGTGATTTTGGAGCCCCCAAAATAAAGTCTGCCACTGTTTCCACTGTTTCCCCATCTATTTCCCATGAAGTGATGGGACCAAATGCCATGACCTTCGTTTTCTGAAGATTGAGCTTTAAGCCAACTTTTTCACTCTCCACTTTCACTTTTATCAAGAGGCTTTTTAGTTCCTCTTCACTTTCTGCCATAAGGGTGGTGTCATCAGCATATCTGAGGTTATTGATATTTCTCCCGGCAATCTTGATTCCAGCTTGTGTTTCTTCCAGTCCAATGTTTCTCATGAGGTACTCTGCATATAAGATAAATAAGCAGGGTGACAATATACAGCCTTGACGTACTCCTTTTCCTATTTGAAACCAATCTGTTGTTCCACGTCCAGTTCTAGCTGTTGCTTCCTGACCTGGATACAGATTTCTCAAAAGGCAGGTCAGGTGGTCTGGTATTCCCATCTCTTTCAGAATTTTCCACAGTTTATTGTGATCCACACAGTCAAAGGCTTTGGCATAGTCAATAAAGCAGAAATAGATGTTTTTCTGGAACTCCTGACTGTCAACTCTGGGCAGGTGGCAGATGCGGGCCTCCAGTAACTAACTGGCCTTTGATTTCAGCCAAAGAGCCTGGGGCTCTGGTGTAGGCTCTAGAGTTGCAGAGTGGTATGAGGTCTCCCTTTCCCCTGAACAAGTGGGGAAATATTATGAGCCATTCCTACCCTTGACCATGGAGAAGTCCATACCAGTCTGAGATCTACTGAGAGTGAGTTCTCGTCTCTTTAAGGTCAGTTTCTAGTCTTAATTTGGCTATTGTAGAATGGAGTTCATATGCCTTTCTTGGAAGTGCTTCTGTGTTTTGCAGGGAGGGGAGTGAATGGGGAATTGCCAGGCTGTTCTTCTGAGTTCAAGGAGGGCTTCAGGTACCCTCAAGGTTTGAAAGACTTCAGGTTGAGCCCTGGCCAGGCAGTTTTGAGTAGTTCTGGGTGGTGGCTCCATAAGCTCCTTCGTCTTCACACGTGTCATTAGCCCTTCATTAGCTTAAGGCTAATTTTTAAGGTTGGATGTACTGCAGGGCTGACCAATTTGGCTTAGTCAAAGCATTACTCCCCTGATGAATCTGCACTTGCCACTTGCCAGCTTCCTTGGGCCACATAAAGGCACAGGTTGCCAGTTGAGTCTGCTTCTCCTGGAAGAACTGAAATTCCCGACACTGTGTGTGACAAAGCAGGAGCTGGAGAAGAGGATTAAAGCTGAAGTTTCAAGAAGCACAGTGGTGACTGTTGTGAGAGCAGCTCTGAGGCTCAGATCCCAGCCAAGCTGCTTCTCCACTCCCTTGGCTATGGCCAGGGGCTTCCCAGGTGCTGTAGTGGTTAATGCAAGAGATGCAGGTTCAGTCCCTGTGTTGGGAAGATTCCCTGGAGGAGGGCATGGGAACCCACTCCAGTACTCTTGCCTGGAGAATCCCATGAACAGAGAAGCCTGGTGGGCTACAGTTCATGGGGTCACAAAAAGCTGTACATGACTGAATGTGCACACACACACACACACACACACACACACATGGGCTATAGTCCATGGGGCCAAAAAGAGTTGGACATGACTGAGTGCACACACACACACAAGCCTCGTAGGCTCTCTGACGCTTAGAAACCTTAACTGTGATCATAACACACACTTTGAGAGGGTCATGGGGGGAATACTGGGGTACCACCATTATGTGGAGACTGGGATGGTGGGGGCACCCCGGACAAGCGTTCTTATCCATTTCTTTCTTGCTGTTTGGATATCAACAGATATGTTTGTGGTGGTTGGTGACATCCTGGATGCAGAATGGAAGAAGACATATGGGGTGGTCTTTTAGGAACTCATAATTTATTTACATATTAAATTTTTTTATTAAAGTATAGTTGATTTATAATGTACTGATTTTTTTGCTGTATAGCAAAGTGACTCAGTTATATACATATATACATTCTTTTTAAAATATTCTTTTCCATTATGGTCTGTACAAGGAGATGGATATAGTCTCCTGTGTTACGCAGTAGGACCTTGTTTTTAATCCATTCTAAATATAATAGTTTGCATCTGCTAACCCCAGACTCCCAATCCATCCCTCTTCTGCCCCTTTCCCCTTTGGCAACCACAAATCTGTTCTCTGTATTTGTGAGTCTGTTTCTCTTTTGTAGAGAGGTTCATTTGTGCCACATTTTAGGTTCCACTTATAAGTGATACCATATGATATTTGTCTTTATCTTTCTGACTTACTTCACTTGGTATGATATTATTTAGTTGTATCTATGTTGCTGCAAATGCATTATTTTGTTCTTTTTTATGGCTGAGTAGTATTCCATTGTATATATGTACCACATCTTCTTTTTAAAATGTTTATTTATTTATTAGGTTGTATGGGTCTTAGTTGTGGCACACGGGGTCTTTGTTTATGGCAGTATCTGGCATCTTTAGTGACATGAGAACTCTTCATTGCAGCATGTGGCATCTAGTTCCTTGACCAGGGACAAAGCCTGGGCAAAACCTGGACAAAACCCTGCATTAGGAGCTTGGAGTCTCAGTCACTGGACCACCAGGGAAATCCATGTACCACCTCGTCTTAATCCATTCATCTGTTGATGGACATTTAGGTTGGTTTCATGTCTTGGCTATTGTGAATAGTGCTGTTATGAACATAGGGGTACATGTATTTTTTTTTTTTGGCCATGTCACATGGCTTGTGGGATCTTAGTTCCCTGACATGGATTAAACCCAGGCCTTTGGCAGTGACTGTACATAGTCTTAACCACTGGATCGTCAGGGAATTCCTGCATGTATCTTTTTGAATTGTAATTGTGTCCAAGTCTATGCCCAGGAGTGGGACTGCTGGGTCATATGGTAATTCTACCTTCAGTTTTCTGAGGAACCTCCATACTATTTTCTGTAGTGGCTGTGCGAACTTAAATTCCCACCAGCAGTGTAGGAGAGAAAGGAACTCATGATTTAAAACAGCCATCTTGAGTGCATTTGAAGCAAAGCTTGCATAGAAATCATAGAAAACAGTCATAAATATTTGAGAAAATAGGTTCCTGAAAAAAAATTTAGTATTTAGGTGAATAGGAAATTGCAGTTGTTGGGAGATAAATCTTCATCTGTTTGCCAGTGTGCCATTAGGATCCATTTGGAAGTCCAGGGGCTCTTTGGTTAACCAAAGATAGAGGAGTTGTAAAATGAGGGAGAAGTTGTCTCATGCTAGGGTTTCCCTGAATGCTTGCAGGACATTTAATCTACAAGATCTTTTGGAACAAAAGGTGTCTGTTGTCCATAAAGGGCTGGAAACAAAATCGGGTTAAGAATTGATGTTTTACCATGCAAGAGTTCTTCTCTGACCCCAATGGCCAATGCAGGTTAATCTATTAAGATTTATGAGACATCAGGTAGCAAGGAAACCTGGTATAATCCAGCATTTTTCAAGCTCATTTGAGTAGGAGATCTTTCCCAGATAACTCCTACTGAATAGGAGAAATGGAGTGGGCAAAAGTTGAGAAATACAGCTTTGATTGTTGGGTGGGGTGTGAGGTTGGTTGTGTAAAGTTGAGTTGTGAGTGGATTTTACTGGAGAATTCTCAAGAGAACTAATACAGATGGAAGTTGCAAGGACTGCTGAGTAGGTTTTTTTAATCTCTATTTTAAAAAATTAGGACTGCCCTGGCAGTTGAGCGTTAAGACTCATGCTTCCCCTGCAGGGGGTATAGGTTCTATCTCTGGTCCGGGAATTGAAATCCTGCACGCCACAATGTGGGCAACAGTAACAAATTTCCCACTTCCTCAACATTTTCTTATATCAACTATTTCAAACATTCAGGAAAACTGAGAGATTAGCTATATGATCAGGCCACTCAAGATGGCTGTTCTCTTGCTCTCTGTTCATCCCCTGTTCGACCAGTCCCTGCTTCACCTACACCCTACTCAAGTGCGTGTGTGATTCGGGAATTGAGATCCTGCACGCCACAATGTGGGCAACAGTAACAAATTTCCCACTTCCTCAACATTTTCTTATATCAACTATTTCAAACATTCAGGAAAACTGAGAGATTAGCTATATGATCAGGCCACTCAAGATGGCTGTTCTCTTGCTCTCTGTTCATCCCCTGTTCGACCAGTCCCTGCTTCACCTACACCCTACTCAAGTGCGTGTGTGATAAGTTGTTTCAGTCGTGTCTGACTCTTTGCGACCCTATGGACTGTAGCCCGCCAGGCTCCTCTGTCCACAGGATTCTCCAGGCAAGAATACTGGAGTGGGTTGCCATTTCCTCCTCCAGGGGATCTTCCTGACCCAGGGATCAAACCCCTGTCTCTTATGTCTCCTGCATTGGCAGGCGGGTTCCTTCCCAATCCTCTTGATCTTAGGGCTTATTGAGTAACTACCTATGTGATTGCCCCCTGCCCCAGCCGCCAGTTTCCCTGGTGACTGATGAGCTAACCTGATGTTAGTTATGTCGGTTCCCCCTGGAAATAGTAGCCTTCTTATTCCTCGAGTAGAGGAGATTTCTGCTGTGGCCTGCCTTCTGCCCATGGTGGGGTGTTTCTCCAGGACTTTTTGCTTCCGATTTGCAAGATTAGCTATCCAACAAGTCATTCGTGTCTCTGTCACTGTCTCTAGGCATTTTCTTTGGTCTCCCAGCTGGACAGTTACAAGGCTTACAGGCCTGCAGCGTGCAGTCCAACATTAGTACAATGAAGTCTAAAGTTATATACACATTATGATGGACTTCTCAGGTGGCTCAGTTTGTAAAGAATCCACATGCAGTTCAGGCGATGTAAGAGACGTAGGTTTGATCCCTGAGTTGGGAAGATCCCCTGGAGAAGGAAATGGCAGCCCACTCTGGTATTCTTGCCTGGGAAATTCCAGGGACAGAGGCGCCTGGTGGGCTACAGTCCATGGAGTCACAAAAATTTGGATGGGACTGAAGTGACTGAGCATGCATGCATGCATACACATTATGACACATCACTTCTCAATATTTAATATACATCACTTAAGAATACAGATATTTGTTTTCAGACCCACAATGTCATTATACCAGCTAAGAAAGCCGTCTAAAATCAGCTTAGAAAGTGAAAGAAAGTGAAGTCGCTCAGTCGTGCCCGACTCTTTGCGACCCCATGGACAGTAGCCTGCACCAAGCTCCTCCGTCCATGCGATTTTCAAGGCAAGAGTACTGAAGTGGGTTGCCATTTCCTTCTCCAGGGAATCTTCCCAACCCGGGGATCGAACCCAGGTCTTTCGCATTGGAAACAGACACTTTACCGTCTGAGCCACCAGGGAAAATCAGCTTAATGAAGAAGAAAAAATAAAATCAACTTAATGTTTAAATCCCTCCCCATCTACAGCTTAAAAAAATCAGTTATCTTTTTTTAATGGTTGTTACTTATTTTAACTTAGAATAGTTCCTCTCCCTTTTTTTTTTCTCCCATGACATTGACCTTCTGAAGAACCTAGGCTAGTGACTGTAGGAATGTCCCACATTCTAGATTTCTGTTTCCTCATGATGTTCAGTTTTTCCTCTGTCCTGGTAATCCTCTGCCCTGGCTTCACATCGGAAACACCTGTCTTGATTAACTGGCAGTACAAGGAAGGGGGGTTCATTGGCCCACTCTGTTCTCATTGGAATTATTTAAATCAAATTTAAAGCCTAGAAAAGAGAATACCGATGTCTGTGTTCCACTCTAAGCCAATTAAATTAGAATCTCTGGAGTTGAAGCTCAGGTGACCCTGGTTTCAAAATTCTCTAGGTGATTCTGGTAAGTAGTCAGCACTAAGAACCGCTGCTCTATCCTGTGGATCCTATATATTGAAGTTAGACTCAGGCTATACATTTTTTGTCTGGAATACTTTGCACGTTGTAATCACCTTGGAAGCTTTAAAAAAATACTGATACATGGGGGTCCACCCGAGAGATTCTGATATAGTTGGTCTGGCGGCGTGGCCTAGGCTTTGGGAGTTTGGAAATCTGCTCAGGTGATTTTAATGCAGCCAGGAAGACCCAGTGCTTTATATATATATTTTTTGTTCGTTTGTTTAATTTGCATCCTATCAGGAGGCACACAATGTCACACTATTCCATTATTTGTGATGCCAGTTTCAAATCACTGGATTAAGGTGGTCACACTAGACCTCTCCATCACCTCTGCATCACAAATGTACTAGTGTTCCTGTTCCCAGAGGTAAGTGGTCTCTGAGATGATACCTTGGTGCTGCTAACAAGTTTTAATCCAATGGCTTTAGCTTCCACTGGTGATTGTTACCTCTGTCAAGTATTATGTGGAGGGTGAGTATAAATGGTGATCTAATCTTGTCATTCCTTCTGTAACAGAGTATGGCTGAGTGCAGCCCTAAGTCTGCAGCCCTTGATGCAGTGCCACTATGCCGCATCCAACTCTGGTTACCATTGGACCCGTGGGGGCCCTGCTCAGTGATTGGTCGACACTGCAGTGGGTCCCACCCACAAGCAACCAACGGTCAAAGAGAGACCTTTTAGTGGTCCTGCTCAGTCATTGGTTAGCACAGCAGTGAGCCCCACCCACAAGCAACCAGCCGTCAAGGAGGGACTGATAGTTGAGAGGATTCAGCCAACCGAATCAGGCAGTGGAGTGGTGGTCGTCAGGCGGAGAGTGAGGTAAGAGGTGGATCGGTCTCTCCAGCGTACCTGGCCTCAGGCCAGCAGGTGCGCTGTGGGAATAGGCAGGGATAGGCTGGGGGCTGTGTCCTGCAGGGCTCCAGAGCCCTCGCTAGGGCCGGCCCCTGGCCTTGGCCCAGGCCTTGAGGCGGTGGTGAACCTCTTCCCCATGCCCACCGCTGACCTAAGGGCAGTGGCAGTCCGCACAGGACACAGTCTCTGGGCCCTGGCCCCCACCGTTTCGGGAGCCTGAGGAACCTGAGGGCTGGTTGCGTCCTGGGCGCTTTGCTCCCTCAGTGATGACAGTCGTGCAGGGTCTGGGGACCTGGCCCTGAGGGAGCCGCCAATGAGATCTGCCTCAGCCAGGACCTGGAACGCAGAAGGACCTTCGGGAGCTCGGCCTTCTTGTCAGACGGGAATAACATTTGTTTGGTAGAGATTTACAGGAACATCGTTCCCTGACCCTGACCTGACCTCCAGAACAAAGGCTCTGATACCAAGAAGTTTGCAACAGCTAACCACGCCCCTCTATCACCTTTTCTAGAAAAGGGCTTTGCTGAAAGTTTTTGGGCCACCACCCATCTCCTTGCCCGGCTCTGCTGCTGCTGCTGCTAAGTCGCTTCAGGCGTGTCCGACTCTGCGACCCCACAGACGGCAGCCCATTGGGCTCCACCATCCCTGGGATTCTCCAGGCAAGAACACTGGAGTCTCGGCCTTCTTGTCAGACGGGAATAACATTTGTTTGGTAGAGATTTACAGGAACATCGTTCCCTGACCCTGACCTGACCTCCAGAACAAAGGCTCTGATACCAAGAAGTTTGCAACAGCTAACCACGCCCCTCTATCACCTTTTCTAGAAAAGGGCTTTGCTGAAAGTTTTTGGGCCACCACCCATCTCCTTGCCCGGCTCTGCTGCTGCTGCTGCTAAGTCGCTTCAGGCGTGTCCGACTCTGCGACCCCACAGACGGCAGCCCATTGGGCTCCACCATCCCTGGGATTCTCCAGGCAAGAACACTGGAGTGGGTTGCCATTTCCTTCTCCAATGCATGAAAGAGAAAAGTGAAAGTGAAGTCGCTCAGTCGTGTCTGACTCAGCGACCTTGCAGGGCTCTACAATATGCCTTTTTCTGTTCCAAATTCTGAAGTTTTGGTATGTTTGGCCTCACTGTGTGACGAGCACACGGACTTGAGTTTTGGTATCACTTCCACATTTATTTGACTTTCTTTTGTAGAGAAGATCTGTCCTGTTTATCCTCTCACCACCCCCTGGACACATGTATTTTTATTTACTAACTAGCTACAATCATTATCCTTTTTGATATTCAAATTGTACTAAATTTGGCCTGTGGGAGCCCCTTCAAGCTGGCTTTTTTTTTAAAGTAAAAAAATTTAATTCAATTACATAGAGAAATATACAGAAGATTGAGTCTACAGTTCAAACATTTCCCAGAGCAAACACCTGTGTAACCAGTTCCCAGATCAAGAAACAGAACAATGAAATTACCCCAGGAGCCTCCATCACACCCTCTTCCTATCTTTCCCCACAAGAGTAACCACTAAGAGTCTTACTTTTAAGCTTGTTGATCAGTTTGCCTGCTTGGGAACTTTGTATAAATAGGATCATAGATCATGTAGTGTCTTTATATGTCTGGCTTCTTTGTTCATCATCATGTTCATGAGATTCATCTATGATGTGTGTAGTTGTAGTTCTTTTTCATCCCTCCTGTAATTTATTTATCCATTCTAATGTTGGTGGGCATTTAGGCTGTTAAAACAGTGCTGCTGTGGACATTCTGATATTTGTCTTTGGGTGAACGTATTGTTGAGTTTTGTTTGCTTTTTTTGTTTTTGGAAGCAGGGAACATATACCTAACAGTGGAATTGCTTGTTCATAGAGTATGCTCAACTTTATTCAGTACTGCCGGACAGTGTTTTTTTTGGTTATAACCCCATTGGTCTTGGTGTACTTTTACTTTCTGGCAGAATATGTCCTGGGCTCATTTTGTATGTTCTCTGACCAAGCCCTGGAATCTGCCATCTCTCTGAGGAGCCCTCATGCTTTTGAATAAGGAATAGTATTTAAAAACCAAGGTCTGCGTGCTAGTGGTTCACTGATACTGGGAAGTCATTGCGTTTAGTTCCCTTTAGTGAGCAAAGGTAGAAAATTCACTAAAGAAAATAATCATGCATTTGAATTCACAATTCCAATTCAACATTGCAGGATTTTTTTCCTGTTAACTCTGTTTTTATTTTATATGTGTATCTCTTTTATGCTAAAAATCTTGGTTTCTAATAACATCGATGTTTTATTTGCATTGTTCTACACTCAAAACAATTACAATAATATTATGAATTGAAGTGATGTATGTGTGAAGCTTTAGATTTCTTTGAAATAATTTTTTGTCTCTTGTGAGCAATTTATATGATACTAAATTGAATTGCCTAAACCTAAAGAGGATGAAGAATTTATCCAGTGGCTTACGAAGATGGGTGTTGGGCTCAGAATAATATTGACTGTGGGGCTTGGCCCTTCTAGACAATTACTGCTGTGGAGCTCCCACTCTTTGCCCCTCCCCCTCCTTTTTCTAAATTGGTTTTTGAAGAACATCAGGGTTTACCCTGGAGAGGGGTACACCCATGGGGAGGCACTCCTTTCTCTCACTTAGAGGTTCTTTGGCTCCCAGCCTCCCCCACCCAGGTTGTGGTGGTTCATTTAGTGTCAGCTGGGCTGTGCTCTGGTGCTCAGTTGTTGTCATGTACCAGTATAGATGCTGCTATGAAGGCATTTAAAACATATTTATTTGGCTGTGCCAGGTGGGCCTTTATTCTGTCATGTGGAATCTTTCATTTGCAGCATGAGAGGTCTTAGTTGCAGCATGTGGGATCTAGTTCCCTAACCAGGGATCGAACCTGGGCTCTGTGCATTGGAACCATGGAGTCTTAGCCACTGGACCATTAGGGAAGTCCCTATGAAGGCATTTTTGAAAGCTCTGATTAGTATTTAAATTGGCAGATTTTGAGTAAAGTAGATGACTCTTCATAATGTGGTGGGTGTCATATCAGATCAACTGAAGGCCTTAAGAGAAAAGACTCAGGTCCCTTGAAGAGGACTTCCACCTTACTTACAGTTCCATCAACTTCTTGCTGGAATTGCCGGCTTGTCCCCTATTTGAATTTGCCAGTCCCTATAGGGGAACTGGCAAATTCAAATAGGGGACAAGCTGGGGCTTCTCTGATGTCTCAGACGGTAAAGTGTCTACCTGCAATGCGGGAGACCCGGGTTTGATTCCTGGGTCGGGAAGATCCCCTGGAGAAGGAAATGGCAATCCACTCCAGCACTCTTGCCTGGAAAATCCCACAGACAGAGGAGCCTGATAGGCTACAGTCCATGGGGTTGCAAAGAATCGGACATGATTGACTCCTATGGATTTTGTTTCTATGGAGAACACATAGAATACTGGTTATCTCAAGCCTCAGACAAATGGTCCAGAGTCTCTGCTGTGTGGCCGAGGAATAGCGGAGCAGGGTGAAAAGCAGACTGTTATCATCCAGGCAGAAGAGGTGTGTAGCAGGTTGATAAGGGACTGTGCAGAGGGAGTTGGGTGCAGGAAATAATAGATAAGAACCTCTCTCCTCTCCCACTTGAACCTTGACTATTGTGACTGCCTGCACCTGGAAGATGTGACCTTTGTTTGACTTGGAGCCAGAGCATCCTCCTGGTTCAGGAGCACCCTAACACTCTGTTTCGGTGAGAGAGGAAGAGGCCTTCCATGACCCTCGAGTGCCTCTTGGGTAGATAGGGCTGTGTGCACAGCAGGCTTTGAGAAGGGCTTCTCCTCAGCGGGAGGAGCTGATCTCGTTTCTCAAAGAGTAAAGGCCCAGCTGCTTGTTGTTAAGAGGCACTGCAGGATTTCCTCTTTTAGCTTATCCCTCCCTAGGAGGAGGAGACTTTCAGTGAAATAGAGGAAACCACAGAATATTCAGGAACATAATAATGCATTGAAGCGATGCCATGAGACAGTCCGTGTAAACAATAGAAGAGCTGATTTTCCAAGGTTGCTCTATTCTGGGGGGAAAAGGCTATTCCAGTGAAGCCTAGTAAGATCCCACCACACTTTCCCCCCAGGAGAGTGGGACAGACCAAGTAGGAGAAGACCAAGGGTCTAGAGGAGGAAGAGAAGAGAGGTGGAGAGGGGAGAAACCCCAGGATAACAGGATATGTCCTTTTAGATCACAGTTTTCAACCATTTTACTCTACATTTGTGACACTTTTGATATAGTTCATTTCAGACCTCCTGAGGGTGGTTGCTTTTCACATATCAGATAACTAAGGGGACCTCTAGATAATATCACAGTTGAACTCTTCCAGGAGTGTCGGGATGCTGATCATTCAGTCTCTGGAGTAAAGCATCTCTGTGTGCCTTAGATGCATCTATCAATATTTTAATGAAGGTGGAGAGGTCAGACCTATGTCCTCACTCATATTTGCTTGGTGGAAGACACACCAGTTAGGAATCTTCTTACTGTGAATGACTGCAGGTCCCAAACAAACTAGCTTAAGATAAACAAAGCAAAAGAATTCATTGGGTTTTGTCACTGAGAAGGCCACAGGTAAAGCTACTTCAGATGAGACCTGAGTCAGGACTCAGGTGATGCTTTCAGGATGCCCCTCTGCTTCTGCTCTGTGCTCGCCCCTCCTAAGTCTCTGTGTAACTGTCCCTGGAATCTTCAACTTCCCATCTTTCTGACTCAGTCTTGGGGAGGATAAGAGAAAGCTTCTCTTTCCCATGAGCCTAGCAAATAATTTCCTCCATGGGTGGGACACACACTCACTGTAGGGCTGGGCAGTGGAAGACCTTCAAACAAAGGTCACAACTTCTGTGCAGCTGGGAATCCAGAGTGGGTGGGCTCTCTGGGGGAAAACTGGGAATTGAGACCAAAGCTGAGGAAATGGATCCTGGGAGGACCAAACAGACAAACCAGCAAATGTGAGCACTGACTGATTTAGATGGCTACGGGGAAGGTAAGTTTTTCTCAGAAATGAAACATTGAACATGCTCAAGGCTTTTGGACTACTTCGAGATCCTTAAGAATTCGTACCTTGTTGTCTAGCAGAAAGAACTTGGACCTGAAAAAATGCAAAAGCACGTGTTGTTGGTTACTTTAACCATAAAAAGAATTTCGCTTGTGGAGCATCTGTTTGTTTATTCAACTCCTATGAATACTCAAACTACCACACAGTTGCACTCATCTCACACGCTAGTAAAGTAATGCTCAAAATTCTCCAAGCCAGGCTTTAGCAATATGTGAGCCATGAACTTCCAGATATTCAAACTGGCTTTAGAAAAGGCAGAGGAACCAGAGATCAAATTGCCAACATTCGCTGGATCATGGAAAAAGCAAGAGAGTTCCAGAAAAACATCTATTTCTGCTTTATTGACTATGCCAAAGCCTTTGGCTGTGTGGATCACAATAAACTGTGGAAAATTCTGAAAGAGATGGAAATACCAGACCACCGGACCTGCCTCTTGAGAAATCTGTATGCAGGTCAGGAAGCAACAGTTAGAACTGGACATGGAACAACAGACTGGTTCCAAATAGGAAAAGGAGTACGTCAAGGCTGTATATTGTC
>SJYX01008790.1:11634-88772 GCA_006410675.1 Oreotragus oreotragus | reverse complement strand
CCTTGGACTGCAAGGAGATCCAACCAGTCCATCCTAAAGGAGATCAGACCTGGGTGTTCATTGGAAGGACTGATGCTGAAGCTGAAACTCCAGTACTTTGGCCACCTCATGCGAAGAGTTGACTCATTGGAAAAGACCCTGATGCTGGGAGGGATTGGGGGCAGGAGGAGAAGGAGACAACAAAGAATGAGATGACTGGATGGCATCACTGACTTGATGGACGTGAGTTTGAGTAGACTTCGGGAGTTGGTGATGGACAGAGAGGCTTGCTGTACTGTGATTCATGGTGTCGCAAAGAAGTCGGACATGACTGAGCGACTGAACTGAACTGATGTATTGATTGCTTGCTAGTACCAGGCACTGAACGGGACAGTGGGAGACAGCAGAGTGAATTGTACCACCACAAGACCCAACATAGTGTTAACTCCAACATAGGCTGATCATTAGCAGCTGATGGGATTATTTTTAATTAAGTTTTAAAAAGTGAGTTATATATGTACTAAAGCACCCAAACCTTAATTGTACAGCTCCAATCCATTGAATCACAACTTCTGTGGTTTTTCCATGTTTTAGCTATAAAACAGCAGGATAAGATTCTCCCCAGCTGGGATTCAGTAACCCCATCTACTTGAAAACATAAAATCAGCTATCCAGACTTAGCAAAGAGCTTCAGAACAGATTCCTTGCCACCAGAATTATTCCTATTCTGCCCTGACTGTTGGTCATTCATCCTTGCCAAATGATCCTAAATAATTCTGCTGGATGTACTTGCTTCAGGGTAGGTTGTAATAGAACTTAACCTCCTGGAGGGCAAATTCTTATCTTCTGTGCCAGAGGTAGCCTCCCTGATCACAGTGGTCATTACCAGAGCACTTGAGTTGTCTCACCAAATCCTCAGCCTTCCCAGGAGGATGCTTCAGGTGGCTGCCATGCAGCAATCCCAGTTGGCATGCCAGATGAAAGGATTTTTTGCTATTTTGGGTCTTCCTAAGGCTACGGTTTTTCCTGTGGTCATGTATGGATATGAGAGTTGAACTGTAAAGAAGGCTGAGTGCCAAAGAATTGATGCTTTTGAACTGTGGTGTTGGAGAGGACTCTTCAGAGTCCCTTGGACTGAAAGGAGATCCAACCAATCCATTCTGATGCAGATTAGCCCTGGGATTTCTTTGAAAGGAATGATGCTGAAACTCTAGTACTTTGGCCACCTCATGCGAAGAGTTGACTCACTGGAAAAGAGTCTGATGCTGGGAGAGATGGGGGGCAGGAGGAAAAGGGGACGACTGAGGATGAGATGGCTGGATGGCATCACGGACTCGATGGACGTGAGTCTGAGTGAACTCCAGGAGTTGGTGATGAACAGGGAGGCCTGGTGTGCTGCGATTCATGGGGTTGCAGAGTCGGACACAACTGGGCGACTTGAACTGAACTGAAGCTGTCAACAAAGAAAAAATTTAATAGCCTTTAAATCTCAGAAATCAATAAAGTGGTTAATGTTTCTTTCCTTGTGTCTGTGATCCCACTACGTTGACAGGATTTTCTTTTTCTTGGAAGCAGTTATTAAAGCAGGAGTTGAGATGGGCCTCAATGTGAGGTTGCCCTAGAGAAAAGTCAGTGCTGGTTTTCAGTGGCATATTATTATCTGCTGATAGGAGGGAAAATGCTCCAGAAAAGAAGTTTACATTGTTTTAACTCTCAAAAAGTTGCTTGTAGGAATAATAAGACCTTTGTTTAACTCTAATCTTAGTCTGCCTTTAGAAGGAAGTTTAGAGGATAAAGAATCATTGTCAACTCAGTCTAAAGTATCAGCTAAGATCCCACAAGCCCCATGACCTGGTCAAAAAAACCCAAAAAGAAACAAGCAAACACCCGCATGCCCCAGCCCGCCCCCCAACCAAAAAAAAAAAAAAAAGCCCTTCAGTGATGTGGATAAGGAAAGGAAAATTGATTTTTAAATAATAAAAAACACCAACCTTCTTATTAAAGTTATACACAAAATTCACTCCACAATTTCTATTATTTAAGATAATTAAATTTTGTTGAAAAATGAGTTGGTATCATGATTTCCCTACTTTTTTCTCCCAAAATACTTATTTATTTGGTTGTGCCAGGTCTTAGTTGTTGCAAGTAGGATCTTAGTTCCAGACCGAGTAGAGATCAAACCCATGCCCCCTGCATTGGAAGCAGAGGCTTAACAGCTGGACCACCAGGGAAGTCCCATGATTTTCCTACTTTTGTTCATGCAGCTTATGCCTGGAGAATGGGCCTTTGGAAACTGATCTTTTTCAATATAGATTTTTCTCTCCGAATTAACCAGTAGAGTCCTGATTGGTTTCCCTCCAGTAGATTTTCTGAAGCAGCTGGATTTCTCAGGTGGAGGTACCATGGACTATGTCAGCCTGAAGCAGCTGGTTTCCCCAAGCACCCATTTCTTGGTTCTCTGTATTTCTTTCTTTCTTTCTTTTGTATTGCTTTCTTGATAGTGCTCATCACACTCTGAATTCTTTTTGTCTGCCAGGCCCCTAAAATGAATGCCAGTGCCAGCCTCTCAGTCGTGTCCAACACTTTGTGACCCCAAGGAACTGTAGCCTGCCAGGCTCCCCTGTCCATAGAATTCTCCAGGTAAGAATACTAGAGTGGGTAGCCATTTCATTCTCCAGAGGGTCTTCCCAACCCAGGGATCAAACCCTGGTCTTCTGCGTTGCAGGCAAATTCTTTACCATCTGAGCTATAGGGAAGTCCCTTAGAATGAATGAGCATGTGTTTAAAGCCCTTTGATAGTTTCAGTTGCCTTTAGTATTAAATCCTGTCTCCTCCTCACACAGCATGTCTGAATCTGTGTCTGTTTCTCTAATCACTCATCTAGTGCTTGTTCCAGCCCCTTGGAACTACATTTCCATTGCTATTGAACTGTGTCCTTTCCCCTGGTTCTCTTTTACAGATCCTTCCTCATATCCAGAATATTTCTTTCCCCAGTTGATTCCTCTTCTCCCATGACCCACTGGCTTGAATAAGAACTTCTTACTGTGCCCCCTTTGAACTTCCTTTATCACCAGGTTATCTTGTTATATTATCATTGTCAATTTATTTGTCCAGATTCCTCCACTAGATGTGAAGTTGGGGGCAGAGGTCTGTCCACTCTCTGATGTCTCTTTAGAGCCTGGCATACATATTTGTTAAACCACTGAATGAATGAATTAATGAAAGAAATACCTTGAATACAATGAATGAATGAAAGAAATAGCTTAACCACTTTTGTTAACTGGATGTAATATGATAAATTATGTTTTCTTTATCACAATTATATATCAGAAAGCAGGATAAGGAAAAGGCCAGAAATCTTGGACCAACTAGATCTGCAGTAACTTATGGATGATATGGGAGCCTGGGTTGGTGATCAGGACACTTGCATTTCTTTAAAAAAAAAAATTAATCTCATTTTTTGGCTGTGTTGGGCCTTAGTTGCTTTGTGCAGGCTTTCTCTAGCAGGGACTATTCTTTATTGTGGTGTGAGGGCTTCTCATGGAGATGACTTCTCTTGTTTCAGAGCACAGGCTCCAGACATGTAGTCTTCAGGAGTTGCAGCATGCAGGCTCAGTAGCTGTGGCACACAGGCTTNGAGGATGAGATGGCTGGATGGCATCACGGACTCGATGGACGTGAGTCTGAGTGAACTCCAGGAGTTGGTGATGAACAGGGAGGCCTGGTGTGCTGCGATTCATGGGGTTGCAGAGTCGGACACAACTGGGCGACTTGAACTGAACTGAAGCTGTCAACAAAGAAAAAATTTAATAGCCTTTAAATCTCAGAAATCAATAAAGTGGTTAATGTTTCTTTCCTTGTGTCTGTGATCCCACTACGTTGACAGGATTTTCTTTTTCTTGGAAGCAGTTATTAAAGCAGGAGTTGAGATGGGCCTCAATGTGAGGTTGCCCTAGAGAAAAGTCAGTGCTGGTTTTCAGTGGCATATTATTATCTGCTGATAGGAGGGAAAATGCTCCAGAAAAGAAGTTTACATTGTTTTAACTCTCAAAAAGTTGCTTGTAGGAATAATAAGACCTTTGTTTAACTCTAATCTTAGTCTGCCTTTAGAAGGAAGTTTAGAGGATAAAGAATCATTGTCAACTCAGTCTAAAGTATCAGCTAAGATCCCACAAGCCCCATGACCTGGTCAAAAAAACCCAAAAAGAAACAAGCAAACACCCGCATGCCCCAGCCCGCCCCCCAACAAAAAAAAAAAAAAAAGCCCTTCAGTGATGTGGATAAGGAAAGGAAAATTGATTTTTAAATAATAAAAAACACCAACCTTCTTATTAAAGTTATACACAAAATTCACTCCACAATTTCTATTATTTAAGATAATTAAATTTTGTTGAAAAATGAGTTGGTATCATGATTTCCCTACTTTTTTCTCCCAAAATACTTATTTATTTGGTTGTGCCAGGTCTTAGTTGTTGCAAGTAGGATCTTAGTTCCAGACCGAGTAGAGATCAAACCCATGCCCCCTGCATTGGAAGCAGAGGCTTAACAGCTGGACCACCAGGGAAGTCCCATGATTTTCCTACTTTTGTTCATGCAGCTTATGCCTGGAGAATGGGCCTTTGGAAACTGATCTTTTTCAATATAGATTTTTCTCTCCGAATTAACCAGTAGAGTCCTGATTGGTTTCCCTCCAGTAGATTTTCTGAAGCAGCTGGATTTCTCAGGTGGAGGTACCATGGACTATGTCAGCCTGAAGCAGCTGGTTTCCCCAAGCACCCATTTCTTGGTTCTCTGTATTTCTTTCTTTCTTTCTTTTGTATTGCTTTCTTGATAGTGCTCATCACACTCTGAATTCTTTTGTCTGCCAGGCCCCTAAAATGAATGCCAGTGCCAGCCTCTCAGTCGTGTCCAACACTTTGTGACCCCAAGGAACTGTAGCCTGCCAGGCTCCCCTGTCCATAGAATTCTCCAGGTAAGAATACTAGAGTGGGTAGCCATTTCATTCTCCAGAGGGTCTTCCCAACCCAGGGATCAAACCCTGGTCTTCTGCGTTGCAGGCAAATTCTTTACCATCTGAGCTATAGGGAAGTCCCTTAGAATGAATGAGCATGTGTTTAAAGCCCTTTGATAGTTTCAGTTGCCTTTAGTATTAAATCCTGTCTCCTCCTCACACAGCATATCTGAATCTGTGTCTGTTTCTCTAATCACTCATCTAGTGCTTGTTCCAGCCCCTTGGAACTACATTTCCATTGCTATTGAACTGTGTCCTTTCCCCTGGTTCTCTTTTACAGATCCTTCCTCATATCCAGAATATTTCTTTCCCCAGTTGATTCCTCTTCTCCCATGACCCACTGGCTTGAATAAGAACTTCTTACTGTGCCCCCTTTGAACTTCCTTTATCACCAGGTTATCTTGTTATATTATCATTGTCAATTTATTTGTCCAGATTCCTCCACTAGATGTGAAGTTGGGGGCAGAGGTCTGTCCACTCTCTGATGTCTCTTTAGAGCCTGGCATACATATTTGTTAAACCACTGAATGAATGAATTAATGAAAGAAATACCTTGAATACAATGAATGAATGAAAGAAATAGCTTAACCACTTTTGTTAACTGGATGTAATATGATAAATTATGTTTTCTTTATCACAATTATATATCAGAAAGCAGGATAAGGAAAAGGCCAGAAATCTTGGACCAACTAGATCTGCAGTAACTTATGGATGATATGGGAGCCTGGGTTGGTGATCAGGACACTTGCATTTCTTTAAAAAAAAAAATTAATCTCATTTTTTGGCTGTGTTGGGCCTTAGTTGCTTTGTGCAGGCTTTCTCTAGCAGGGACTATTCTTTATTGTGGTGTGAGGGCTTCTCACGGAGATGACTTCTCTTGTTTCAGAGCACAGGCTCCAGACATGTAGTCTTCAGGAGTTGCAGCATGCAGGCTCAGTAGCTGTGGCACACAGGCTTAGCTGGCTCTGCAGCATGTGTATTCTTCCCAGGCCAGGGATCAAACCCATGTGCCCTGGATATGGGGATGAGAATTGGCAGGCAGATTCTTATCCACTGCTCCACCAGGGAAGTCCAAGACACTTGCATTTTTGTCCTCATTCTGCCACCTTTCAGGATTTCTAAAGCATCGAAGAGCAGATTCCAAAATACTCTGAGGGTGAGGAAAAACAATGCAAACAGTTCCTTTTGGGTTTAAAGATTTTGTGATTCTTCACATCTTGATTTATTAATATCATCAATTAGACCTAATTAATCTGAGCTGAGATAAGGTGTAGCAGGCTGATCCTTAATGGGAAGATTTATGGGCTTCGTATTCTAGTGCATCTGAGAAAGGGAAGGGAATGTTCATCCAGGAACCAGCTGCATGGTGAGGATGTCTTGGCTCCTGTTACCAGAAGACTGTACAGCCAAGGCTCAGCAGGCCAGATTGGAACAATAGCCAAGAAAATATTTGAGGGGACCCAGGGGCCTTTCAATGAGAGTGTCATCAGGACATGCTTCCCGGATGGGCTGTTATAAATGATTCATTTGGAAACTAATTGACAGGATGAGTGGGAAGTTTAGTTGGCTAGAAGATTCTTATTCTTAGTGAGGGAACTTTAAGGGTCTTAAATCGTTGGTTATTAAGAATCTCCCACAGGTCTTACATGCCTGAAGGCCACAAAAGGCTTTAGAGACTCCCCCACCCCCATTGCCAGTGATTACTGTGCTTCAGAAACTCTATGGAGCTTTGAACTGGGAGGAATCATGAGTTCTCACATGGGATGGCCCTCACACTTTTAGCATTGGGTCTACTTTGGGCTGTGTCTGTTGTTGGGAGCCCCCAGTAGAGTACAGCCACCTTTGTTTTAAAGACTAGATTTGAATAATGTACAGCTTCCCCTTGGTGTCTATAATGAGAGAAGCTTGTTGAGAAAAACTGCCAGAAGAATCTTTCTGGACTGTTGGTCAGATTGACATGGGAGGGCTTCTTAGTAGTCCAGTTGCTCTAAGAAATTGAATAATTCGACAGATCCAAGAACTTCTGGGTATTGTCTAAAATTAAATCAGTGGAAAGATTAAGGTGGGAAGACTTCTTTAGTTTGGTCTTCTTACTTTCTGGTTGAGATATGGATTAATGGAGTCTTGATTAATATAAAAAATTAGAAATGTTGAAGATTATGGATTTTAGTTCAAAGATTTTTTTTTCCTCTATACTGGGACTGAATTACCTCAGATTAAAAATTATATATATAATAGTCAAATTCCCGGAGGTCACCTGAACTGGGTTAATTGCTTGTGGGGTTAATTTTAACTTCTAGAGCCTTTGAATTGCTAGAGGCAGTAGTTTTAAATGTGGGGGCCATCAGCTTTCCTTAGAGAACTACCTTTTAGTCAAAGGTGACTTTTTTGGGCTAGATTAAGGGAATTTTGGTTGAGGGGGGAGGGAAAGAGAAATGTGAGGGGGTGGTTAGTACCTTTTCACTGGGAGAGCCTCTGGAGTTGCTTGCTAGATCCCACACGAGATGGGATCAACGAGATGTGAGGTTGATCTACAAAAAAGAGGAAAACTGCAGTTATCTAGGAAATGGCAACCCACACCAGTACTCTTGCCTGGAAAATCCCATGGACGGAGGAGCCTGGTAGCCTACAGGCCATGGGGTTGCAAAAAGTCGGACACGACTGAGCGACTTCACTCATTCACAGGTTATATGCAGGTCACTCCCCAGCCATTAAAAAACCCCAATATAAGTAAAGTTTTCCAGGCATCTGTTATAAGGACAAACTGTGGTCCTGGCAAACTGAAGCCTGTTCCCATATGGTAGAATTTGAAGGGAGACCTTGTTATGTGGTCATAGGAAGTTTTCTTGTTCAAGTGGGATCATCCACTGGATTAAAATCTGGGCTCCTAGCAGGTCAGAGCCCTTATTCTGGGCCTAATATTGTTGGCCAATGTAGCAATTGAGAAATGGAATACTTCTTGCCACATCAGTAAACAAAGGATGTTACAGTCTTAGTAGTTACAGATGCTACAGATGGTGTGCTGGTAACTCAGGAAGGAAAGAATACCTGCCATCTAGCAGCCATCAGACCCCAGCCACTCCCTGAGGTGAACCCTGAGGAAGCTCAGGATGTGAAATGAAAGTCGCTCAGTAGTGTCTGACTCTGAGGCCCTGGAATTTTCCAGGTCAGAACCCTGGAGTGGGTAATCTTTCTCTTCTCCAGGGGAATCTTCCCAACCCAGGGATGGAACCCCGGTCTCTCGCGTTGTAGGTGGATTCTTTACCTACTGAGCTATCAGGGAAAGCCCTAAGGAAGCTCAGGATGTGAAAACACAGGATAATGGGCCCAGATAGCTGAGGTGCATATCAAAGGAGTGATTTCAGTAAGCATAGATTCTTGCATCTTCCCATTCATAGAAAAGCAGTAAATTCCTTAACTTGGGATTTCTGGTTTTCTTTAATTAATAATTGTTTGATGTTCAGACTACCTGTCCTTTTTTGCAAAACTTCTATGTAACCTGGCTCCTCCCCTCATCTCCTTGGAGAAGTTCTCTCAGGGTTACTTGAGATGCTGTCTCCTGGGCATGAAGTCCTAAAAAATTCCTACTGAATAAAATATAACTCACANCCTTTTTTGCAAAACTTCTATGTAACCTGGCTCCTCCCCTTATCTCCTTGGAGAAGTTCTCTCAGGGTTACTTGAGATGCTGTCTCCTGGGCATGAAGTCCTAAAAAATTCCTACTGAATAAAATATAACTCACAGTTTTTAGGTTGTGAATATTTTTTAAGTCCATACAATGACCTAGAATTCTTGGGTCCTTCAACTCTCATACCATCGTCCACTGCTCAGGTGTCAACAGTTATTAAATTTCAGGATTCTCAAAGTTGGGATGCTCTGACCAGTGGTTGGGGCCCAGGAATCTGTAACTTAAAGCAAATCTTTCAGTAGCCTTTAAAGTAAGAGTTTGAGTGGACAGGAAGGCAACCCCACTTTCAGGCTCCATAGCCTCATAGCTTCTTTCTGAGCTTTCAGGTCTGAGATACAAGAGGAGCCTTTTGAAGCAAATCTCTTATGATACTTTTATCTGTGTGAAATCTCCATTTAAAACCCTTTTAGTCATGGATGTGAAGCAAAGCTGGAAAGGGTGAAGCTTTTCAGAACCTGAAAAACAAGTTGTGTTAAAGCGATTGAAGCCCTGCCCTCTCTCTAACTCGACCCTCAATCTGTGAGTACTCAATTTCTTTTTCCTGCCACCTCCCGTTTCCAGCCATTTGGCTTGGCAGTATCTTTTGTTGTGGCGGTGCAGTTGGGTCAAGTGAGACTAAGAAGGGGCAGTTTCTGAAGCTCTGTGTTTGCACACTCTGAGATTTTGGGTGCCTTTGGCTGAGGATGGAGTTGGCCCTGGGGGATCAACTGTGTGGAGCCACCTGCTGCTCTCTGCTGCCCCCTTGGTGGAATATTCTCACAAGTCTCTCCAGGCCATCTGTTTGAGGACAGGATTAGTTGTTTGGTAGTTTGTTACACCCCACTTGCACTCATTTCATATGTTAGCAGGAGAAGGCGATGGCACCCCACTCCAGTACTCTTGCCTGGAAAATCCCATGGGTGGAGGAGCCTGGTAGGCTGTAGTCCATGGGATTGCGAAGAGTTGGACAGGACTGAGTGACTTCACTTTCATGCATTGGAGAAGGAAATGGCAACCCACTCCTGTGTTCTTGCCTGGAGAATCCCAGGGACAGGGGAGCCTGGTAGGCTGCCGTCTATGGGGTCGCACAGAGTCGGACACAACTGAAGTGACTTCGCAGCAGCAGCACACATTAGCAAAGTAATTCCCAGAATTCTCCAAGCCAGGCTTCAACAGTATGTGAACCTAGAATTTCCAAATGTTCAAGCTGGATTTAGAAAAGGCAGAGGAACCAGAAATCAAGTTGCCAACATCAGTTAGATCCTAGAACAAGCAAGATAATTCCAGAAAAACATCTGCTTCATTGACTGTGCTAAAGTCTTTGACTGTGTGGATCACAACTGTGGAAAATTCTTCAAGAGATGGGAATACCAGAATACCTTACCTGCCTCCTGAGAAACCTGTATGCAGGTCAAGAATTAACAGTTAGAACCAGACATGGAACAACAAACTGGTTCTAAATTGGGAAAGGAGTACATCAAGGCTGTATATTGTCACCCTGTTTATATAACTTACATGCAGAGTACATCATGAAATGCCAGACTAGATGAAACACAAGCTAGAATCAAGATTGCAGGGAGAAATAAGCAGATGACAACACCCTTATGGCAGAAGGTGAAGAGGAACTAAAGAGCCTCTTGATGAAGGTGAAAGAGAAGAGTGAAAAAGCTGGCTTAAAATCCAACATTCAAAAAATGAAGATCATGGCATCTGGTCCCATCACTTTAGTATGTGAACCTAGAATTTCCAAATGTTCAAGCTGGATTTAGAAAAGGCAGAGGAACCAGAAATCAAGTTGCCAACATCAGTTAGATCCTAGAACAAGCAAGATAATTCCAGAAAAACATCTGCTTCATTGACTGTGCTAAAGTCTTTGACTGTGTGGATCACAACTGTGGAAAATTCTTCAAGAGATGGGAATACCAGAATACCTTACCTGCCTCCTGAGAAACCTGTATGCAGGTCAAGAATTAACAGTTAGAACCAGACATGGAACAACAAACTGGTTCTAAATTGGGAAAGGAGTACATCAAGGCTGTATATTGTCACCCTGTTTATATAACTTACATGCAGAGTACATCATGAAATGCCAGACTAGATGAAACACAAGCTAGAATCAAGATTGCAGGGAGAAATAAGCAGATGACAACACCCTTATGGCAGAAGGTGAAGAGGAACTAAAGAGCCTCTTGATGAAGGTGAAAGAGAAGAGTGAAAAAGCTGGCTTAAAATCCAACATTCAAAAAATGAAGATCATGGCATCTGGTCCCATCACTTCATGGCAAAGTAAAGCCACGAACTGATACTTTTGAACTGTGGTATTGGAGAAGACTCTTGAGAGTCCCTTAGACTGCAAGGAGATCCAACTAGTCCATCCTAAAGGAAATCAGTCCTGAATATTCATTGGAAGGACTGATGCTGAAGCTGAAACTCCAATACTTTGGCCACCTAATATGAAAAACTGACTCACTAGAAAATACCCTGATGCTGGGAAAGACTGAAGGCAGGAGGAGAAGGGGATGACAGAGGATGAGATGGTTGGGTGGCATCATTGACTTGATGGACATGAGTTTGAGTAAACTCCGGGAGTTGGTGATAGACAGGGAGGCCTGGCATCCTGCAGTCCATGGGATTGCAGAGAGTCGGACATGACTGAGCAACCGAATTGACTGATTTTCATTCAGATAATGATAATCTAGCCATTCGAGATACATGACTTTATAACATGGTAGTTTTTATGTTAGCCAAATGTGAAAATTTCATTTATTCTTAAGGTTCAGTAATATTTACATTGTATACCACATCTTTCAAGTGCAGATGTTCTATGGGAAACCGTAGACACAGTCTCAGGCCCAGTGGGGTCACAGAAGGTGGTGTAGAAAAATAGTCTGTCCTGGTCACTGAGATGCCAGGAGTTGAAGTGCAGCTACTTTTGGCAAATCACAGGTGTCTACACAAAAGCAAAACCTGCTCTGCTTCCAGTGTGTCTATACTTTTCATCTACCACAGTAAAAACAAAAATATAAACAACAAACTTTGCACCCTGAGATAAATCAGAGTCACCCTGACTGGTCTGATTTCCCAACTAATACAATGTTGAATATTTCCAACAATCCTAGACTCTCCCAAAATAGTTTTACCTCCAATTTTTGCTGTGTTGTTGGCTGGAGATTGTCAGGAGCATTGTGAATATAGTTGTCTTGTGAGCAAGTTGTTGCTTTCTTATCTTGAAGGGATAATGTAAACCTCATAACCTTGGTAATACTGTGAATTTTTTGCTTTAAGTCCTTCTTATGCTTTTTATTTGATGAACCAGTCCTTCTAAAGTCTGATTCCCTTGCTCTCTTTGAACGTGCATTTTTCTTTCCTTTTCTAAATTCTTCTTTCTCTGGGTATTCCTTTGATACCTGCCATGTCTGGATCAGCTAAAATGCAAAAGCTCAAAGATGTTCTATATTGACTTATGTTATTAGGTTATAATCAAAAATATTGATTTTGAAGTACTTTTAGACTTAGGAGAGGTGGCAAAAATAGTATGATGAGTTCCCGTATATTCTATATTCAGCTGCCCCTAATGATAACATTTTGTATAAACTACAATTCATTATCAAACCAGGAAACTGATATTGGTATTAATTACAGACTTTATTTAGATTTTACCAGTTTTTATATGCACTCTTTTATTTTCAGGTATATAATTCTACAAAATATTATCATATGTGTAGATTTGTATAAACACTGACATTTGGGAGACAAAATTATTTCATTGCCATAAAAGAAACTCTGACTTCACCCCTTTATAATTAGTCATACTCTCCTTAAAACTTAACGCCTGACAAATAATGATTTGTTCTTCATAACTTTGTCATTTCGAGCGTGTTCTATAAATGGAATCATATATATAAACTTTTTAAATAAGATTGTTTTCTTTTTAAAATTTATTTTGATCGCACTGGGTCTTCGTTGCTGCTCACAGGCTTTCTCTAGTTGCGACAGATGGGGCCTACTCTTTCTTTCTGTGCATGGGCTTCTCATTGCTGTGGCTCTCTTGCTGTGGGGCACAGACTCTAGATGTGCGGCCTTTGTAGTTGCAGCACTCAGGCTTTGTAGTTGCAGCTCATGGGCTCTAGGGCACACGGGCACAGTGGTTGTGGCACATGGGCTTACTCTGCAGCATGTGGAGTCTTCCTGGGCCAGAAACTGAACCTGTGTCCCCTGCACTGGCAGCTGGGTTACTATCCATTGTGCCACCAGGGAAGTCTCATATAAGCTTTTGAGATTTTTTTTCACTTAGAATAATGCATTTGTGATCCTCAAGTTGTTATACATGTCAATATGTCTTTTTCTTACTGAAAGGTATTTCATTGTGTTATATACTGTACTGCAGCTTATTTATCCATTTGCCTGTTGAAACATATTTGGGTTGTTTCCAGTTTTTGGCTGTTACATAGAGCTGCTATGGACATTTGTGTAGTTTTTTTTGTGTATAAAAATAAGTTTTATTTCTCTTGGTTTGGGTGAGAGTCTTATAAACTGTATTTGCAATTGTATAAATTGTAAAAATTTATAAATTGTATAAAATTACTGATGTTAAGTAGTATTTCTTGAATTGTCCTGGGTGAATGTGAAAAGAGGTAACTTAATATATTAAGTGATACACTTAAGCCAAGCGAAGTTAAATGACATGGCATTTGGTGCTATTAATTGTTGACAGTATTTCAAACAGAGTCAATTTCTAAGAGAACTTGAGTTCTCACAAAACACACGTAGACAAACCTGCCAAACTCAAGAGCATTTGTATGAAAGCCTCAGTACATTTCTATGTTGTAAAGAGTGACTTTGTTCCAGCAGAAAAACATCATCCATTTCATTATATTAAAACAATTGTTCATTTGGATTTTTATTGGTTTCATAGCTTTTATTTCATTTATAATAAAAAACATTTTTATGGCTCTGGACAAGCATATAATCAGCTCAGCTAAAACCAGTATAGCATATATAATTTAGTAGTGGTGTTGGTACTGAATAAAGTCAAAGTGAGGAGGGAAGGGGACAGGGCACAACCTTTAAAAGAATAATGTAGCCGTTGAAGATATGACAAAAACTGGTTAGAAGAATTAAGTCCAAGGTAGTGGATGATTTGACTTTCTGTATACCTTGAGCCTCGTTATACACTCATTGTAATACAAGTTCAGTTGCTTAGTCATGTCTGACTCTTTGCGACCCCATGGACTGCAGCACACCAGGCTTCCCTGTCCATCACCAACTCCCGGAGCTTACTCAAACTCATGCCCACTGAGTCAGTGATGCCATCCAACCATTTCTGTCTCTGTCATCCCCTTCTCCTGCCCAGCATCAGGGTCTTTTTTAGTGAGTCAGTTCTTTGCATCAGGTGGCCAAAGTATTGGAGCTTCAGCATCAGTTCTTCCAATGAGTATTCAGGACTGGTGTTCTTGAGGATGGACTAGTTGGATCTCCTTGCAGTCCAAGAGACTCTCAAGAGCCTTCTCCAACACCACAGTTCAAAAGCATCAATTCTTCAGCACTCAGCTTTCTTTATAGTCCAACTCTCACATCTATACATGACTACTGGAAAAACCATAGCTTTGTAATACAAAAGCATATACTAAATACATACCCACAGGTACCTGACAGTTCTGGGGCAGACCGTAAAAGTCCAAAATGAAGTCCAAAATGTGGGTGGTGTCCCAGTTCCTAGAAATCCCCACACCTTTCCCCAAGCAGTTGAAGTAATCCTTCTACTCGTTTGTTGTTTAGTCACTAAGTTTGTTTCTGACTCTTTGTGACCCTATGGACTGTAGCTTGTCAGGCTCCTCTCTCCATGGGATTTCCCAGGCAAGACAACTGGAGTGGGTTGCCATTTCCTTGTTTGGGGGATCTTCCCAACCCAGCGATTGAAACCCCGTCTCCTGCATTGACAATTTGTATGATTGTGAGAGTTAGACCATAAAGAAGGCAGTGCTGAAGAATTGATGCTTTTGAATTGTGGTGCTGGAGAAGACTCTTGAGAATCTCTTGGACTGCAAAGAGATCAAACAAGTCAATCCTAAGGGAAATCAACCCTGAATATTAATTGGAGGGATTGATGCTGAAGCTGAAGTTCCAACACTTTGGCCATCTGATGCGAAGAACTGACTCATTTGAAAAGACCCTGATGCTGGGAAAGACAGTGGAAAAGACCCTGGAAAGACTCATTGGTAAAGATCCTGATGCTGGGAAAGGCAAAAGGAGAAGGGGGCAGAGGATAAGATGGGTAGATAGCATCACTGAACTTGAGCAAACTCCAGAAGATAGCGAAGGATAGGGGAGCCTGGCGTGCTACAGTCCACGGGGTCACAAAGAATCAGACGCGACTTAGCGACTGCACAACACTGCATTGGCAGGTGGATTCTTAACACTGAGCCACCAGGGAATCCCTGCCAGTCACTAGCTTATGAAATTACCCAGCCCATAAAATCTAACTGTCCCATATTTCCAGGCAGCTCTCACCTTCTGAGATGGGCCGCATTCTGCCTATGGAACCTACGGCTTGCTCTTGAATCCTTTCTTGTCTGAAGCCAGGGACCCTCACTCTTTGGCCTGTCCCAGGAACTCATCCAAGACCTGGGATGTGACCATCCTCTCCCATTTTCCTGCAACCTCTTTACAAAGGATATTGATAAATATACTTCTTACCTATCACTTTGCCTCTTGTTGAATTCATTCTGTGTTGAGGCATAAAGAACCTGAGCTTCAGTATGTTTGGAGGCAAGTTGTGTGGTTTCTGTTGGAAGAGTGTAGTTTCGAGTTTCATCCAAGGTGTGTGGTTTTAAAAGGAATACATAAAGACATCTATATTAAAAAATATGGATAGGTATTTATGCCATGTTTTACATTTGTATATATTAATATAGTTTGTATATAGGATCAGAGATTAAAAAAAAAAGGTGGCTTAAGCAAATGTAGAAAGTCCACTCTCATAAACATCTGAGTTAGTCAGTAGTCCAGTACTGTAACATCGTCATCTGGAGGCCCATTTTCCTACTAGTTTGCTTCCCTTGCCTTCTCCTAGATTGGTGCTTCTCAAAGTTTAATGTAAATATAAATCACTTGGGGATATATATATATATATATATATATATATATATTTTTTTTTTTTTTTCACTGCACTGCTTGGCTTGAAGTTTCTTAGTTCTCCAACCAGAGATTGAACCTGGGCCCTTGGCAGTGAGAGCACAGAGTCCTAATTATTGAACCACCAGGGAATTCCCTGGAGATCTTATTTAAGTGTAGAATCAATCTCAGTAGGTCTGGTTCGAGCTGATTCTGCACTTCCACAAACTCCCAGGTGATGCTGACGTTGCTGGTCACACAGAGCACATGTGAGCAGTTAGGTCCAGGAATACTGCCTTCATTCACATAGCTGAAGCTGGTTTGTCACCATTTCTTTGGATTTCCAGCCTGTGGGAAGGAGTAGAGAGGAAGTAAAGGGGCAAGTAGCTTCCTTATGAGAACATGGCCCAGAAGGTATAGACATTCTTTCCATGTACTTCTCACTGGCCAGAATATGGTCATTTGATCCCTCAGTTGCAAGGGAGGCTGGGAAATATAGGCTCGAGGTAAAATTTGAAGAATTCTATTAACTAAGAGGAAGATGGCGAGAACAAATATAAGGGAATTATAAACAGTATCTGCCATGATATTTAAAGAGAATTTAAGTCAAGACAGGATCTGTGAGAATATTTTTCCTTTTATGCTACTTATATGTGAGAAACACTAGTCTGAAGTATAATCTAAAGTGTATACTTCCTTAGCACTCATGCAAGACTTTTTCATAATCTTTCCCTTTTCAGTGATCACACCCTTTGTGCCAGTTCTTTTGAATAATTTGCTTTTGCCTGAAGAAACACATTCTCATACCCCTGTGTCTTTGCACATGGTATTTCCTTTGTCCTTCCACATCATCCATCTGTATCCTAATTTAGTCTCATTGGCAAAGCTGTATTGCTGAACAAGAGAAGCTCAGGCAGGGGTTTTGAGAATTTTTTCTTTTTTTAAGAATCTTTTATTACTTTTATGTACAGAAAGCTCAGTGGTGCATACTCAGCCCAGTTTGGTGGCCAGCTCTTTGGCCTTCGCCTTTTCCAGCTTGGTGATGAGAGCCACTGACTTTGGCCCCAGGACACTGCCTCCTCACTGATGGTGGATCTCATCATATCTGTCGTTGTAATTGGTCCTGACGGCTTGTACCAGCTTAGCCAGGGCACTCGTCCTCCGAGTCGACTTGTGTGAAGGCCACAGTGGTGCAGGTCTTCCTGTGGATCAGGCGCCCCAGCCGGGCCTTCCCCTTGACGATGCAGTAGGGAGCCCCCATCTTCCAGCAGAGGAAGACCACGTCATGAGCAGTTACCACCAGCTGAGCAGTCTTGTTCTCCACCACGGTGGTGTCAGTGTTGACTCCTGCCCGAAGGACAGGTGGCCTCTTGGTGGGCAGTTTGCCGGCAGTTCTCTTCTCCTCTTGGGCCAGCAACCTCTGCTTTGTCTCTTGCTTCGTCTCTGGATGGCACTTGTGGGCCAGCTTAAGTAGTTGAGTAGCTGTTTGTCGGTCCAAGGCCTGGGTGAATTGGTTAATTGCAGGAGGCACTTTCAGCCGCTTACAGAGAATAGCCCTTTGCTGCTGCAGCTGGATGTAGTGGGGCCATTTGACAAAGCGGATGAGGTCCCTTTTGGGTTGGATAACCTGTCCAATGCCAAAATTCTTAGGCCTTTTCTCGAAAAGGGGGTTGACCACCTTCTTGGCCTCCTTCTTCACCACAGCGGGAGCCAGGGCCACCTTCTTCCCCTTGGCCTTCTTTCCCTTCTGCATCTTGAAGGGCTGGCAGAGAGAGAGATTTTTTTTTTTTTAAACAGAGACACCCTCTTCAAGAGAGAATGGATAGATAAGCAGAGATGGTTATTTATTTGAAACCTCTCAAACCTTCTGTTCTACTGATGAGAGCTATGAGCTCACCTTCACACTTGAAAGAAGGCATGGCTCCAGGTTCTAGACCCTGTCTATCCTCCAACCCTGCTGCAACATGAGGGGAAGGCCCACAGAGTTAAAGTTGAGCTTTTGCTATACAGAGATTCTATGACAAACCTAGGAGTGAAATGGCTTGGATTCTATTGGACGATGTTATTGACTCATTGGGAAGCCTTCAGATACTCAATGTAATTAACCCCCTTACAGAATATTAGTTTATTTTTTTTAAACTTAGGCTGGAATATGTATCAGGCTAAGATTTTCTTTCATTTGAGAATATTTTACAGTTGCCTACTGGTCATCAAAATTGAGTGTGTGCATGTATTCCTAGAGGAAATATAAAATTCCTTTAGTTTTTTTTTTTTGTTTATATTTCTAGTTAGAATAGAATTCTCAAGAAAATTTTCCTAGATGCAACTATACTTCATGATATTTCTTTGAGGAAACAACAAATCAACAAAAACTTCCCATAAAATTTAAAGAACTCACTGCATTAAAAACCATTTTTATTTGGCTGTACTGGGTCTTAGTTGCAGCCTGTGGGATCTTTAGTTGCTAGTTGAAGCATGTGGGGTCTTAGTTCCCTCACCAGGATAGAACCTGTGTCCCCTGCAGCGGAAGCACAGAGTCCCAACCACTGGATTGCCAGGGAAGTCTCTTATTTCTATTTTTACATATTTTATCCTTGTTCTATCAGGAGCTCATCACTGTTCTTTTTTTTTTTTTAATGATAATATACTTGCTGTTTTATATACTTTTCCCCTCATTGATTCATTTACCAAGTAGACCTACTGGTTGAATTAAAAATGTAATATCATACATGAATGAAAATGTAATATCTTAAAATACTCTGGGCTTCCCTGGTGGTTCAGATGGTAAAGAATCTGCCTGCAATGTGGGAGACCCAGGTTCTGTCCCTGGGTTGGGAAGATCCCCTGGAGAAGAGAATAGCAACCCATTCCAGTATTTTTTTTTTTTTTTTTTTTAAACTATATAAAAACCATTCCAGTATTCTTGCCTGGAAAAATCCCATGGACAGAGGAGCCCAGTGGGCTACAGTCCATGGGATTGCAAAGAGTCAGACATGACTGAAGCAACTTAGCATGACATATCAAGAGTATAGCCCCTGGCATCCAGGAGCTACTGATTTAAAGGCAGACAAAAATAATGGCAACAAAAAAGTGATGTTCAGACTGGGCTACAGGAAATGCTTTTGCTACCCGGTCCTTATTCTAGTCCAGTGTTTGTCCTCTTCATTCCATGTCTTCAGATTGCCCCTTTGGCGTCTTTCAGCAGAGTTGTACATCACACTGTGGACTCCCTGGTAGTAGTACTGGACCAGCAGTGTCTCCCTGGTCTTCCATGTGGAGAATGATGGATAGGAAAGGGAGCTGAGGTGTTTTCCTATACGTTCTCTCTGGGGTAGTGCAAAAGAGAGAAAGTGGGTTTGAAACCTAAGGTAAGATTTTTCCTCTCTTGGCCTCAGTTTTTCATCTGTAAAATGGGGATGATAATACTTGCCTTATAAAATGATGTCATGATTATATGGGAAAAAAAAAAAAAAAAAAGAAGGGTGCAAACGCTTACAGCAGTGCCAGGCATGAAGTAGTTGCAGTTGGTTTCTTGCTCCTCCTTGTAAGCCTCTCTAGCACACTCAAAACAGTGTGCTTCTCCCTGGAAAAAGGCTATGTTAGTTGTTAAGCTGCTCCAGTGACCCAGTCGATAGACTAGGAATTATGGTCCCCGGAGTCAATCGACCTATTGTTATTAAATTGCCTTGGCCCTGCCAGTTTCTGGAGCTGTCATTTTGCACTGTAATTGATTTACAGTTGTCTTCCTACCCTTCTCTTGCAGATATAGGCACTAGATGGCGCCATTTTACCAAGTATCAGTGGCTTTCACACAGCATAACTTGTTCTTCCACTTGTCCAGTGCTTAAAAAAAAAAAAAAAAAAAAAAGACACTTCTTACAGTCTGCTTCAGCATAGCCACATATTGCAGGACATCAAAGAAATCCCTTTACAATTCTGTATTTCCTTCATTTATAATAGGGAATGTGTGATGCTTAGAAATCACCCAGAAGTTCACATATTTGATTTGGTTTAGGGAACAGAGAAGGCAATGGCACCCCACCCCAGTACTCTTGCCTGGAAAATCCAATGGACGGAGTAGCCTGGTGGGCTGCAGTCCATGGGGTCGCTAACAGTCGGACAGACTGAGCGACTTCACTTTCACTTTTCTCTTTCATGCATTGGAGAAGGAGATGGCAACCCACTCCAGTGTTCTTGCCTGGAAAATCCCAGGGATGGGGGAGCCTGGTGGGCTGCCGTCTATGGGGTCACACAGAGTCGGACACGACTGAAGTGACGTAGCAGCAGGGAACAGAGAAAATTTGGAGTAGATTAAAAGGGAAACGATAAATTTGATTGGAATGGGAAAATGATGTTTGAGGAGGGGTCACATAAACATGGATTACTTTGTTTAAAGAATGGATAATTAGTCTCATGGTAGAGTCTAACAGTGAAGTGCTTCTGGGGAAAAGGCTGAGCAACTGTTACTCTCCAAGAATAGAACAAGGAGAAATGGGCTTCATGACCACAGGAGAGAAAAGTTAATCACAAGAAAGGATTTTTGGAACCAAGAATATATCACATGAGAATGAAGAAAATTGTCACAGCTTTCTTTATTAATGTGAAAAATAAATTAGTCATGGTCTCAACATGATTATTTTGAGGATTATTTGCAGTCCTACTAGAAGATAGAGGAATGTTTTATCCTTTATTGTGATGATTATTTGAAACTGGACATGTGTAGGCTAGGGTGATGCTCATTGCAGTCTTTTGGCACAGGCTAGGATTGGATATGACTTAACAGGAGATCAGTGATTTCAGAAGTGTCCCATTTTTATATGTATGTTACACACACACACACGCTAGCATTTTTTTCTTGGTTTCTAAAATACGTAAGAGCTGGATGAGTGGGAAGGCAATGATCATAGGAAAAAAGAATCAGATGTCTTCCTTGATACTCATTAAAATTTTTTTTTTGTTTTATAAACTTTTAATCTTATATTGGGGTATAGCTGATTAACAATGTTGTGATAGTTTCAGGTGGACAGCAAAGGGACTCAGCCATACATATACATGTATCCATTCCCCCCAAAGTTCCCCTCACATCCTTGCTGCCATGTAACATTGAGCAGAGTTCCCTGTGNATTTTTTTTTGTTTTATAAACTTTTAATCTTATATTGGGGTATAGCTGATTAACAATGTTGTGATAGTTTCAGGTGGACAGCAAAGGGACTCAGCCATACATATACATGTATCCATTCCCCCCAAAGTTCCCCTCACATCCTTGCTGCCATGTAACATTGAGCAGAGTTCCCTGTGCTATACAGTATTGACACTTATTTTTTTGAAACTCTCGTTTGTTACTTATCATATGATTGTTCAGACTGTGTTTTTTGTTTGTTTGTTAGTCCTTATTTACACTTGTAATAGCTGATTGATCAATGAGTACATGTTCATGATTGCACACCAAGTCCACATGAGGGCACCAAATTTTATTTTATTAACTTTCTGCAGAGATTTGTCCAATAGTCCATCTAGAGAGTCACCCTGGGTGGATCTCCTTTTTTCCTCTCCTGCCCCACAAAACTGGTAGTCTTCCCTTCAAGGTTCCAGTTTCACTCTGGAGAAATAGCACTTGACTTTTCAGGTCCTTCAGATTCCTGAAGGCAAATAAAATATAAGATAATAAGACTCTCCATTGCTGATAGTGACTAGCCCTCATTGCTTAGCTTAGTTATATTATTATGCTAGCAATACTTTATTTTTTCAAAGATTATTTAGCAGGAAGGGCTGAGGTGGAGATATAGAGAAGGTGTTAGTGATGGAAGATTAGGATGAGGTAAAAAAAAAAAAAAATCCAGTCCAGCAGTTTTTTTCCCTTGCTGATTATAGATGTAATACATGTTCATTGTAGAAAATTTGGAAAAAACACAGACTAATGTAAAAAAGAAAGCAAAATCATTCTATATTCTACTACTTATAGATGACAACAATTAGTATTTTGAAATATTTCCTTCCATGTAGCTACAGGAATTTGGAAAAACTGAGCCAACTATTTGTAGAAAGCTGGTCTGGAAGATCACTGAAGGGTTGAAAGGTGAATTAAAAAAAATTATAGGAGTATAGTTGGTTTATAATGTTGTGTTAGTTTCAGGTATATAGCAAAATATGCATATATTATGCATATACATATATTCATTATGCATATACATATATTCATTCTTTTTAAGGTTCTTTTCTCATATAGGTTATCACAGAATATTGAGTAGAGTTCCCTGTGCTATACAGTCCTTGTTAGTTATCTATCTTATATATAGTAGTGTGTGTATATTAATCCAACCTCCTGATTTATGCCTCCCCCACGGTTTCTCCTTTGGTAACCATAAGTTTGTTTTTAATATCTGTAAGTATCTCTGTTTTATGAATACGCTCATTTGTATTTTTTTTTTTTTACTTTATTTTACTTTACAGTACTGTATTGGATTTGGCATACATTTTTAAAAATTAGATTCCACATTTGGGTGATAGCATATGATGCTTGCCTTTCTCTAGCTTGATAACCTCTGGGTCCATTTATGTTGCTGCAAATGGCATTAGATCAGTCTTTTTCATGCCTGAGTGATACTCCATTGTACATGTATTTATGTGTGTGTTCCACATCTTTCTTTTAAATTTTATTTAATTAAATTTTTGACCATGCCGTGTGGGTTATGGAATCTTTGTTCCCTGACCAGAGGCTGAGCATATAATAATGCTAATACTGGTATAGTAACCTGGGATTGGGTTTTGAGACTGATGGCCTGGGAGTGTATAGATTATAGAGTTAGATGAGGCAAGAGTTTGCTACAATGAATATACTTGCCTGTGGTTCAAGACTTAATGTCCTGGCAAGGGCTCTTGAAGCCAGTCTCCGTATGGTGCTGGATGGCCCCTGGAAGCTTGGAAAGAATGATGACCACCACACTGCAGGAGACAGAAAGGCCAGAACTATCTTGGCATAGTATCAAGCAAGGGATCAAAGTCTCAGAGCAGTGAGCATATGTGCCAGTTTAATCAGCTTATTATCTCTTAGCTCCAAATCCACTTTTTTTTGCCTTGTGATTTTGAAGCTGGACTCCAAAATCATTTTTTCTTTGTCATCTGGTACAATATTAGGCTTTCACAATGAAGGGTGCTGGAGGGATACTGCACAGCATAGGTGAGGAAGGAGCTTCTCTTTCTGGTTTTGGCATGCTTTTTTTTTTTTTTTCCTGATGGTGTGGCTACTTAACAGTGGGCAGAGGCCTGTTGGTACTCACTCCCCTACAAGTTGCTGCAGGGATCCAGCAGGCTGTTTGCTGTGAACCAGTTCCAGGTAACTCAGTAAACTTTACAGGTAAGGATAGGAGGGTGACTGGTAATCAGAATGTTTTGATCCACAGGGTTCTCCCACAGAAGCCAAGTGTTCATGGTGTAATTATGAATGAAAAGGATGGGCATTCTTCTAGAATATTGCTATATTCATATAGCAGAAAGCAACAACAATACAAATTCCACATCTGCTGGTCAGCAACCTTATTTGAATTGCCACAATAGAGAGTTGTGGCCATTCACCCATTTTCCAGACCTGAGCCAGTTCGCAGACTCAGAGTTCCTTGATTGAAGGGCAGCTGGGTAACCTTGGGAAGAACTTTGTATCATTGTCACAAGTATATACTGTACATCTTCTCTCAAGACTTCCCTAATGGGACTGGTGCCTATCTGCTAGAGTAAATGTGCATTGAGTAAAAGACCTCTGGGTTTCACTAGATACTGGCTCTGTACTAATCATAATTTCTGGGGAAGTAAAATGCTAGCAAGGCCTGGTAGTCAAAGTGGGGGCTTATGGTAGTCAGATGACAAATGGAAACTAACTCACTAATGGCTCCAGTTGATTATGGACCCTTCCTGTGGTTGTTTTCCCATCTCCTGAATGTAATATTGAAATATACACTATTGGCAACTGCCAGAACACCTATGCTTGCTATGTTAAGCAGGCAAGCAACCTAAACCAGCAGTAGCTAGCCAAAGGGAGAGAGATCTAGAATTAACCATAGAGAATCATAAATGAGTGGTATCAATTATAGCTTCAGGACCAACTGTAGCGGTTCAGTTCAGTTCAGTCGCTCAGTCGTGTCCGACTCTTTGTGTCCCCATGAATCGCAGCACACCAGGCCTTCCTGTCCATCACCAACTCCCGGAGTTCATTCAGACTCACGTCCATTGAGTCAGTGATGCCATCCAACCATCTCATCCTCGGTCGCTCCCTTCTTCTCCTGCCCCCAATTCCTCCCAGCATCAAAGTCTTTTCCAATGAGTCAACTCTTCACATGAGGTGGCCAAAGTACTGGAGTTTCAGCTTTAGCATCACTCCTTCCAAAGAAATCCCAGGGCTGATCTCCTTCAGAATGGACTGGTTGGATCTCCTTGCAGTCCAAGGGACTCTCAAGAGTCTTCTCCAACACCACAGTTCAATTCTTCGGCACTCAGCCTTCTTCACAATCCAACTCTCACATCCATACGTGACTACTGGAAAAACCATGGCCTTGACTAGACGGACCTTAGTCGGCAAAGTAACGTCTCTGCTTTTGAATATGCTATCTAGGTTGATCATAACTTTTCTTCCAAGGAGTAAGCATCTTTTAATTTCATGGCTGCAATCACCATCTGTGGTGATTTTAGAGCCCCCCAAAATAAAGTCTTTTCTTCGGTGCTCAGCTTTCTTCACAGTCCAACTCTTACATCCATACATGACCACTGGAAAAACCATAGCCTTGACTAGACAGACCTTTGTTGGCAAAGTAATGTCTCTGCTTTTCAATGTGCTATCTAGGTTGGTCCTAATTTTCCTTCCAAAGAGTAAGCATCTTTTAATTTCATGGCTGCAGTCACCATCTGCAGTGATTTTGGAGTCCCCCAAAATAAAGTCTGACACTGTTTCCACTGTTTCCCCATCTATTTGCCATGAAGTGACAGGACTGGATGCCATGATCTTCGTTTTCTGAATGTTGAGCTTTAAGCCAACTTTTTCACTCTCCTCTTTCACTTTCATCAAGAGGCTACGAATACTACTACTAACAACAACAATAATAACAATAACTTGCTACTTAAGCTACAAGAGTGAATCCAGGTTGCAATTAAACTCTGACTCCTACAACCACAAAAACTAATGACTACTTAAGGATATCCCATAAAACTAGTGGTTCAAGGAAGACAAGTTTGGAGATGCTATTCTTCAAACTGAGATTTTAAACCTCACTTTAAGTGAATAAAAAACTCTTAAGGGTGGGAATTCCAGGTGCTTTGCTTGGCAACGTCTGTTGTGAGGATGGCGAATGATGGCTCCATATGGGACTATGTTATTTGCCATCTTTGGACAAGAAGCTCAGGAGGTACTTGAAGCTCAAGAGGTACTTCCTAAACCTACAATTTCATGAAAACATTGGCCAGACTAAGCATATGTTCTTTATCTGACATCCTGCTAGGTCCTTATGTGGAAATACACATCAGTAAATGGCTTGATTTCCTAGGGGACTAACAAGAGACTAGAGATTTATGTGTGAAATCATTAGGGGATGTTATGATATAAAATTAAGTGGTACTTTTGGGGTTTACTATATCCAACTTATTAAAGGCATAAATCTTAAAACAGTTTTTCCATTATTTTTAGAATTTCCTCCTTTAAATTAGTGGCTCATAAGCCAAATTGCGTCCATAAGTATGTTTTCTCTTGCCCACACAGGGCTTTGTTTAAATGAATTAGTTGACAGCATTTGCAAAAGTAGGAGATTTTCACCTTAAAAATTAAAAGAAGTGGCAACTAAGGGCAGAGCTAATTATGCTATTCTCTGATATGTGTGTGTGCACTCCGTCGCTCAGTCATGCCCCATGGACTGTAGCTCACCAGGTTCCTTGGTCCCTGGAATTTTCCAGGCGAGAGGACTGGAGTGGGTGGCCACTTCCTACTCCAGGTGACCTTCCCGACTGAGGGATGGATCCTGTGTCTCCTGCACTGGCAGGTGGACTCTTTACCACGAGCACAACCATGAAGCCTAGTTTTTGTTTGTTTTTCAATTCCTAAAATTATTCTTCACAAGGGACATTGGCTATCTAGTTAGTTTTTCTAATGTTGTAAGTTCCCCCAAAGCAACTGTTGGAGAAGGCAATGGCACCCCACTCCAGTACTCTTGCCTGGAAAATCCCATGGATGGAGGAGCCTGGTGGGCTGCAGTCCATGGGGTCGCTAAGAGTCGGACACAACTGAGCAACTTCACTTTCACTCTTCACTTTCATGCATTGGAGAAGGAAATGGCAACCCACTCCAGTGTTCTTGCCTGGAGAATCCCAGGGAGGGGGTAGCCTGGTGGGCTGATGTCTATGGGGTCGCACAGAGTCGGACATGACTGGAGCGACAGCAGCAGCAGCAAAGCAACTGCGCCCTTGAAAGAAGTACATTAGATTAATAGCAGATGATCCATTGTTAGCGTAATAGACACATGATCCATCATATTTATGGGATAGAAAGATGAGGAAGCAGCAGCAGATAGATGAAGAAATCCAAGATGGAGGTTAAGAATTTAGATTTGTCACTTGGTCTTTCTGGAAGTGATGTACCCAGCTAGTAAAAGGCAGGTCTGGAAGTAGAATGCCTGAGGTGTGACTGCTTGCGCGGCGCTCTGTATACACTCTCTTGTTCCTTCTGGTCAAAGCAAACACATGAGATGGAGAAGATTACAAGGGTGAAGGTAGGTCTATGGAGATGAGAGAGGTTACACAGATAAAGATCCCTCCTTGCCCAAAACTTTATGACACCTCACTGCTTCTTAGGGACATCTTCAATCAAGCTTCTAATTCTTCCCTGTAATAGGAGCAGATTACTGTTAAGAGTGGATTATGTGCTTGAATTTAAAAAGGCTTCCTACAAGCAGAAATTATTTGCACATAAAAACCTGATAGAGTCCTATTAGTCCCATGGTTGCAAACCTTAATATTTTTTGTACTTATGAAAGTAAAACAGGTCAGTTTTAGATTTGCAGGTGTGGCAAGCTCCAGAGCATTTATTTCATCTCAAAGGGGAAGTCAACCCTTAGTGGGACCTTCCATTTCCAGGTGAGAATGTGGCCAATAATGGACAGGATTCAAAATTTTCAAGAGAAGGTGGGAATCTGACTTTTTCTGTGAAATGTTCCAAATGAAAAACAAATAAGAAAATCTGTAAGTCACCAGTTTGCAACCTCTGTTTAGGATCTTCACTTGATGAGGCTATTTATGAAAAAATAGAGAAATAATAGAAACTCCTCTTTAACAAAACAGCTTAAATAAAATGCTGAAAATAGTGTTTAAATATATAGTTAACCTCTTCAAAGAGTAAGATAAATCCCTAGAGTAGGGAGGCTCAGAAGGGAAAGAATCTGCCAGCAAGGCAGGACATCCATGTTCAGTCTCGGGATCAGGAAGATCCTCCGGAGAAGGGAATGGTGACCCACTCCAGTATTCTTGCCTGGAGAATCCCATGGACAGAGGAGTTTGGTGGGTTACAGTCTATGGGGTCGCAAAGAGTGGGACACGGCTGAGTGACCCACGGCTGAGTGACCCACAGTTCACCTCTAGAGTACTGAGCTATGAGCTGACAGTGTGCCTCCCCTGGGTCTGGGGATACTTTTCAGTCTTAGGAACTAAGGTGATTGAGTTTTATTTTATTTTACTCTTTACTGGGGAAAACAGAAATAACATAAAATTTACCATCTTAACCATTGTTTACGTGTACAATTCAGTAGTGTTAAGTACATTCACACTTTGTGCATCCATCACCGTCATCCATTTCTAGAACTTTTTCTTCATCCCAAACCGAGACTCTACACTCCCCACGTCTCCCTCCCTCAAGGCCCTGGCAACCACCATTCTACTTTCTGACTCTATAAGTCTGACTACTCTGCATACCTCATGTAAGTGGAATCATACAATATTTGTTCTTTTGTGACTGGCTTATTTCACTTAGTATAACATCTTTAGGGTTTATCCGTGTTACAGCATGTATCAGAGTTTTATCCCCTTTTTTGAGACTGAATAATATTATGCATTTACATGAATTTATTTTATATATAATAATCCCATTTTATTTATAATTTATATGTAAATATACTTATACATTTTATTAACCCACACACTCATTCATCAATGGATATTTGGATTGCTTCCACATTTTGGCTATTGTGAATATTGTTGCTATGAATGAATATGAGTGTACAAGTTTTACCTCAATTCCCTGCTTTCAATTCTTTCGGGTATATAGCCAGAATCGGGATTGCTTGGTCAAATAGTGTGTCTGTTTTTAATTTCTGAGGAACTGCCATCCTATTTCCCATTGGGGCTGCACTATTTTATATTCCCACCAGCAGTGCATAAGAGTCCCAGTTCCTCCACATGCATGTGAACACCTTTGTATTCTGGGTTTTTTTTTTTTTTTTTTAATTATAGCTACTCTCATGGATGTGAAGTGAAGAGGCTTGAGTTTTATGGAGAACTATAAACATATCGGGGGCTTCCCTGGTGGCTCAGTGTAAAGAATCCGCCTGCCAATGCAAAAGACACAGATTCAATCCCTGGGTCGGGAAGATCCCCTGAAGAAGAAAATGGCAACCCACCCTAGTTTTCTTGCCTGGGAAATCCCATGGACAGAGGAGCCTGGTGGGCTACAGTCCATGGGGTCGCAAACAGCTGGACACAACTGAGCACCAGCACAGATAAATATATCTACCCATCAGCATAAGGAGTTGTCAAGGAAAACTATCAATTTCAATCTGGACTCTGGTTGGAAAAGTTTGCCGAGGTACAGGAATCCTGGCATTAAGAAATTAGCTGAAAAGTGTACCCAGGCCCCTAATAGTATCAGAATATCTGGCAATTCAATGTAAAACCTCTCGGCAGGGCTATACCCTGCACCAAGGATCACAGATCATCTCCACAGCTAAAACTCAGCTGAACATAAACTTGAAATCCAAATATGAGTCCAAAACTCAAATATATAATGACACAGTCCACCATGAGTAGAAATCAATTGACCAAATAAGTAATTTGATTTGATCCTGCAGAATATAGAGATAATACAGTTCTCAGATAGAGGCTATAAAGTAAGTATGGTTGAAATGACAAGGAACTTAAGAAGGAATTAAAAACATATATTCTTATAAGAATAAGATAGGCTGATGTGAAAAAGATAAAATTTCTATAAATGAAAAACACAGTCACTGAAATTAAAATCTCAACTGACAGATTAAATAGCCACTGAAACAAAGCCAGAGAGAAATTTAATGCATGGAAAGATATATGTGATGAAATTATCCAGACCGTAACACAGAGGGGAAACAGATGAAAATTACGAAAAAAAGAGTAATGGCACAGTGGAATGTTTGGCTCCTCTCCTCCCAATAACAATTATAAAAGTGGTGGGGGGCTGGAGAACAAACAACTGGGAGTTAAACAAAAGCTGGCAGAAACCGGAGCAGATTTGATCCTTACTGAGATCCACATTTCCATGCTTTTTTGCCCTCCTGGTGGGCTGCCGTCTATGGGGTCACACAGAGTCGGACATGACTGAAGCCACTTAGCAGCAGCAGCAGCAGCAAGGGTACCCCCTGGAGAAGGAAATGGCAACCCACTCCAGTACTCTTGCTTAGAGAATCCTGTGGACAGAGGAGCCTGGTGGGCTGCTGTCCATGTAGTCACACAGAGTTGGACATGACTGAAGTGACTTAGCATGCATTGGAAAAGAAAGTGGCAGCCCACTCCAGTGTTCTTGCCTGGAGAATCCCAGGGACAGAGGAGCCTGGTGGGCTGCCGTCTATGGGGTCACACAGAGTCAGACCTGACTGAAGCGACTTAGCAGCAGCAGCAGCAGCAGCAGCAGGTCCATCAGTGTGGCCGGTGAAGCTGAAGCACAAAGCAGCAGGCTTTCTGCCATAGGACATAGGACTGAGGAATGAGAAGGAGTTTGGGGCTGCCAGAGAGGCTTAAAATTGAGAAGGGTGGGGAATTCTAGGGAAGCCCCCAAGTCTGTGTAGAAACTCAAGTCACACCTTCAGCTGATTCCTAAACTGCATATGCATGGGATGAGTCTCCAAGATGCCCTGGGAGAAGCAAGAGCAAGAAAGTTGAAAAAACTGAGCAGAGATTTCAGCAGCTGCCTGTTACATAGTTTGGAATTCAAATCCTGCCAAGTTAAGCAGATCTGAAAAATATGCCTCAAGCTTTTAAAATTTAAAACCCAAAGGCTAGCCCCTAGGACTTGGGACTAAATAATTCACCCTATGGTAGTCACAAAACTGAAACAGAATCACCCTTACAAAGCCTAAATGCAAACTCCAAAAATCAAGATTCTCTGCCAGTAATTTAACAGCCTTCTAAAATAAGTTAACATTCTTCAGAAAGAAAAGAATTCAAAGAATCTACAAAGTTTCACCCACAATGTCTCAAAGTGAAAAGTGTTAGTTGCTCAGTGGTTTCTGACTCTGCGGCCCCCTGGACTCTAGCCCGTCAGGCTTCTCTGTAGATGGAATTCCCCAGGCAAGAATACTGGAGTGGGTTGCCATTTCCTTCTCCAGGGGATCTTCCCAATCCAGGGATCAACCTTGGGTTGCCCACTTTCAGGCAGATTTTTTTCCCATCTGAGCCCCATATATACTATAAAGTAAAAATTTACTAGCATGGAAAGATACTGGAAAATATGACACATAGTCAAGAGAAAAGTCAATTATAGAAAGAGACCCATAGACCAACCAGATGTTGAAATTAACAGATAAGGATTTTAACATAATTATGGTAAATATGTTAATGAATTTATAGGAATGCATGGGTATGATGGATGAAAAGTAGGGAATTGTCAGATTTGATATGTAAATTGAAAAAAGAATCAAATTTAAATCAAAGAACTGAAAAACTCAGTATCTGAAAATATTCATTTCCCATGACTGACACAGAGAGAATAATCACAGCAAGTGCAAGGAGTAGTAACAGTCAGTAGGTCACTAGAGATAGAAAACAGGTCACTAGACAGGCCAATAGAAATTAGCTAAGCTGAAAGTCAGAGAGAAAAGGATTTTTTGACATTGAGCTGTAGAACTGTCACTAGAAGTCTAAGACATATGTAAGGAGAGAAGAGAATAAATGGAGCAGGAAATATTGCAACTATATTATTGAAATCATTCTAACTTTGATTCAAAACTGTAGTCCAGACATCCGTGAAACTCAACAAACCCCAAGTAGGATAAGTGCAAATAAAAACATAACTAACCACATTACAGTCAAACTATGGAAAGCCAAAGACTAAGAGAAAAAAGCATCCAAAGAAAAAAGACATGCTACATAAGGGAGAATAATTCTATGAATAATGGCTACTTCTCATAAAAAAAGCAGAACTAGAAGATATGGTCGGGGAAGGCAATGGCACCCCACCCCAGTACTCTTGCCTGGAAAATCCAATGGACAGAGTAGCCTGGTGGGCTGCAGTCCATGGGGTCGCTAACAGTCGCACAGACTGAGTGACTTCACTTTCACTTTTCTCTTTCATGCATTGGAGAAGGAAATGGCAACCCACTCCAGTATTCTTGCCTGGAGAATCCCAGGGATGGGGGAGCCTGGTGGGCTGCCGTCTATGGGGTCACACAGAGTCGGACACGACTGAAGTGACTTAGCAGCAGCAGCAGCAGCAGCAGAAGATATGGTATAATTAACATGATGAAAAAGAAAAACACACTGCTGACTCAAAATTCTATACATAGAACAAAAAAAGAAAACAAAATTAATGAAAGTGAAATAAAGAGATTTTCAGGTGAATCAAAGCAGAAATAATTTGTTGCCAGCAGACCCACAATGTAAGAAATCCTCAAAGATGTTCTTCAGGTTGAAGAAAACTACTAACAGGTAGAAATTCACATCTACTGGAGGAAATGAAGAACATTAAAATGATAAACATTTGAGCAAATCTACTCTAGTGGCAAAGAACCCGCCTGCCAGTGCAAGAGACACAAGAGATGTGGGTTCAATCCCTGGGTTGGAAAAGTCCCCTGAGGAGGGCACTGGCAACCTCCTCTAGTATTTTGGCCTGGAGAATCTCATGGGTGGAGGAAACTGGTGGGCTTAAGTCAATAGGGTCTTAAAGAGAGAGACATTACAGAAGTGACTTAGCATGAAAAGAGACATAGGGCTTTGTCAACATGAACATCTGTCCCTCAAAACACACCATTAGGAAAATAAAAGCAAGTTGTAGAAAGGTAGAAAGCATTTACCCCCATGGCACCTGCGCACACAATTCTTGCTTCCACCTCTCTGGAAGGATAGCTTGGAGCTAGGGTCTAGGGAATGGGCAGGGGAGAAACAACAGGAGGTTTTCTTGCAGGAGCTCCCTTTCCCACTCTCCAAGCCAGAGTCAGACAGCAAAGAGATCAAACCTGTCAATCCTAAAGGAAGTCAGCCCTGAATATTCACTGGAAGGATTGATGCTAAAGCAGAAATTCCAATAATTTGGCCACCTGATGCAGAGTCAACCCTTAGGAAAAGACCCTGATGCTGGGAAAGATTGAAGGCAGGAGGAGAAGGGGACAGCAGGGGATGAGACGGTTGGACTTCATTGTTAACTCAATGGACATGAGTTTGAGCAAACTCTGGGAGATAATGAAGGACAGGGAAGCTTGGCGTGCTCCAGTCCATGGGGTCACAAAGAGTCAGACAGGACTGAGTGACAGAACAACAAAGCCAGGGTCAAGGGTGCGCCTTCTGTACAGCTGGTTCCCGCTTCTGGCTTTCAGCCTGTCTTGTATCCAGGTTAGCGGACACAGGAGGAAAAAAGGGAAGCTCACCACCAGTTCAGCGGTACGTATATTGAATTCTCTGGTCTTCTATCCTAGCGTGCCTGGTATTTTTCAGAGTCCTCAAATAGCTGGTCCGGGTTTTAGAGCTGCATTCAGAGAGTCAGAGGGGCGGAGAGTGCATACCCATCTCATCTAGAATCAACACTCATGACTTAAGCTCTAAGCATGTGAAACTGAGGTAGTCGTGGGATAGTTCCAGGTGGATGTCACTGTTTGGAGCTTTGAAGCAAGATCCGGACTAGAGACATTGCAGTCCTCAGTGTATGAGTCCTTCCAGTCACACCAATCAGAGAGGGTGTGTAGAATTAGAGCCATGTTCTGAGAACAAAGGCCTGGGAATCTTCCTGGTTCCAGAAAGAGGAGCCAAGGCACAGAGTCAGACAGATCAGAGGAAAGGCAGGATGAGGGTGCCAGGTCTCCACTCACCTCTCTCTTGAGCTGTGCACGCCAGCCGTGCTGGTCATGCATTCCTGGTGCTTTGTTCATCTGTGTCAGAATCACCTGAGATGGAAGGGATAGGAGTGGGATGGAGCTAAAAGCGCTGATTTTCAGACCACACTCCTTCACATTTATTTCATTGAAATTATAGATGTTGGGGGGCTTTGCAGGTGGTGCTAGTGGTAAAGAAACCGCTTGCCAACCCAGGAGATGTAAGAGATTCAGATTTGATTCCTGGATTGAGAAGATCCCCTGGAGAAGGGAATACCCACTCTAGTATTCTTGCCTGGAGAATCCCATGGACAGAGGGGCCTGGTGGGCTACGGTCTATAGGGTTGCTGCAAAGAGTCAGACACGACTGAAGTGACTTAGCACACATGCACAGATGTTGGGGCTTGCCTGCATGAGTTTTTAACTAGCTTTCCAGGGATTTCTCAGGAACAGAGACTCACTGTCCTAGACCTGAAGAGTGTGGGAACCCCTTCGCTCATCATCAGCATAAGGAGAGGGTGCTGAAAAGGTGGAAAGTTGTGAGCAAAGAAGGAAACAGTAATGAGAAAGGAAAACAGAGATTTCCCCAAGTCTGGTAAGTGATATGAGAAGAAAAGGAGGAAGAGATTGTCCTTTTATTTTCATTATTCCAGACCCAAGGCCGAAATCCTTGGAGCGGTTGAGTGGGGTTCATCTTGAGAGTTTCATGTTTAAAGCCCATTAAAAGCCCAGCACAGGCCTGCGGGGCTCCAGGCGGATGGAGGGGACCGCGAGCCGTCCAGCTGCTCAGAATATGCTGGTGACCGTGACAGGCAATGAGCAATTTGGCTGACATTGTGCTTTTTAAACAGCATCCAGCCGTAATGCAGTCTTGTTACTTTTGCAGGATTCAATCAGCGAAGGTTAACTGGTCCATTTTATGCCAAATCCAGTAGTCATGTTTTATGCTGTGCTGCTCTAGCCAGACGACATCTGTTTGGATGGGGGAACAAAACTCGCTGAGATGCAGACTCACACCTCTCCCTGCTTCTTCCCCCCCAGTACATTTAAGAAATCTTTTAGAAAAGTTGAAAGCTAATGTCAATAGAAACCATATTAGATGAAAGGGAATTCATCACAATAAGTGCTTAGAAAAAAAGCACTTGACCCCTTTTGAGCCTCCTAATAGTCAATGCAATGCCAGGTTTTCTTGGCCTTCTCATGGTTTCTTCCCAGCCTTGACTTTTGCCTGTGAGAGCCTCAGGCACCATGACCAGCTCTGCGCCTTTGTTCCTTTAACACACCTCATCCTTCTGTATCCCTAAGTAGTGAATGCACTAACTTTAGGAAGAATATTGCATCCCATCCACTTTGGTAGACCGTCTCATGTCCTGAGGGCTGAAGAGATTTGACCAAAGTTCCCTCCGATAGTGACATTTGCCAAATCTCCTATGGAACAATGAGCAAATGTTACAGATAACAACTGTACCTCAAATTACTGAGGTTTTAAGTTCACGTACACGTATTTTCAGTAACACATGAAGCCACTTGATTTACTTGAGTCCACTGCACTCTCATCAACAGTTCACATGTTTCTGAATAATCTAGCCCCTCTGGCCATCTGGAGATTTCACTGATTGATTGTTAACCACTCCTGGCACTAGAAAGGAGAGGACAAAATTCAGGCTGGCATTATTTTCCTTTCTGAAAGCAGCTCTCGTAAAAGCTGAGCTTCTCCTGAAACTATATTACTTCTCAAGAAGAAAGAAAGTAGAAGGAAACTAACATTTTCAATCTCCTTCTGGGTACTACCCAGCTTCTGTTAACTCATTCAATTCTCATAAAAACACTGTAAGGGCGATTTCCCTGGTGGTCCAGTGGCTAAGATTCTGCACCCCCAATGCAGGGGGCCCGGGTCTTATCCCTGGTTGGAGAACTGTGCCGCAATTAAGAGTTTGCATGCCATAACTAAAGATCCTGCATACTGCAGCTAAGACCTGGTACAGTCAAGTAAATAAAAATAAATATTTTTAAAAAACCACTGTAAGCAAGGAGATATTATCTTATACTACAGATAAAGTAATGAGGGCTCAGAGATGTTAGGTAACTTGTTGATACCCACACAGTTAGCCAGTGGTGACGTTAGGATTCAAACTGAAGGCTTCCCAAGTCCATGTGCTTTCCAGCACACGACTCTGTTTACAGAGCTTGACTCTCACTGTGGGACTGTGAGCATAGTCTGTACTGAATTCTGCATATAGTGACCAGTCCCAGACAATGTTCTGTCCACTTCCGCCTCTCTCCAGCATTCCTGCCTTACTATTCCTCCCTTTCTTATTTGGCTGTCATCAACAACACCTCACACCGGTACAGTGCTTTACAGACATTTATCAGGTACTTGCACACACATTGTCTCAAGTCCTCACAGCAACCCCAGGAAGCAGTATTATTATTGTTCACGGTTTATAGATGTGGAATCTGGGCTCTGGAGTAGTGATGGGAGTGTCTCTTTGTCAGAAAGCAAGCAAATGTCAGCTGGTTCCAGAAGAAACGTGGGCCATAGGCCAGGTTACTGGGCAGCCCATAGGGCAGATTAGGGAGTTCAGATTGCTGAAAGGCAGGGAAAAGGGAACGGGGCTTGGGGGGTAGTATGGCCAGCTGAGCATTTCAGTATAGAGGGTGAATTCTGTTTTCTGGGAATTGCAGGTCTATTTCTCATTTTGCTGTTTAGGGTCCTCATATAATTCTCTAACACCTGACTCTGGAAATTCTTCCTTTACTCAAAGAATTGCTTTTCTTTTGATGTTTGTCTCCTGAAAGCAGAACTCACTTTCTTCTTCCACCTGCACATGTATAATTTCTGATGCAGGCCCTCACCATGTCTTACATAAACAAATGCAACCGCCTTCTGACTTGTCTCTCTGTTTTCAGCCAGCTCCCCCTACCTAGCGGTTTACACTAGACTGATTTTCCTTACATGAGATTTTAATCATGTCATTTCTCTACTTAACATCTGTCAGTGCCTCCCAATTAGCTCTCGGACTAAATCCAGAATCCTAATGACACTGCCTGGTGGCTTCTCATCCTCCCCAGACCATTTCACAGCAGCGCTGAACTCCTGTTTGCTCTCAGGCTTCTCGGCATCTTTACCCATCACTGTCCTGCCTGCAGTCAGCTCCTTCTCCTCTCCCTAGTTAACTACCACAAATATGGATGCCTCCTCACCTTCCCTGGTGGTTCAGTGGGTAAAGAATCTGCCTGCAGTGTGGGAGACCGGCGTTCAGTCCGTGGGTTGGGAAGATCCCCTGGAGAAGGGAACAGCTACCCACACTCCTGGAGCATTCCATGGACTGTACAGACGCGGCTGAGCAACGTTCGCTTGCCCACCTCCCTAGCAGCGTCCCCTGTCCTGCTTCCCAGAGTCCCACTAGTGTGCACTCGTTGGCTGCAGGTCCCTCTTGCCCCACCAGGCTAAGACATCTTTGTGGGAGGGTCTTTACCTTTTCACCTTTGATTCTATTGCCAGCCCCAATGTCCCGTCCTGGTTGGGATCTTTCCAAGTATATGGGGGTCCTTCTGTAATGATGGGGAGACAGCTGATGCGTTTTGTTTTTGTTTTTGTTTTTTGCACATAAAATACATAGGACCAAGCTCTGTAGTGTGAGAATGGTTTTATTTGCTTGTTTGTTTTTTTGGGTGGTAGGCAGAAGGGCTCCATTCTTAAACCATCTTGGTAGCATCTTCCATCTTGATCCTCTATCTTCAGGATGAATGGGGCTTCTCTGGTGGCTCAGAGGGTAAAGAATCTGCCTGCGATGTGGGAGACCCAGGTTCAGTCCCTGGGTTGGGAAGATCCCCCTGTGAAGGGCATGGCAACCAACTCCAGTATTTTTGCCCGGAGAATCCCATGGACAGAAGACCCTAATGGGCTACAGTCCGTGGGATTGCAAAGAGTCAGACACAACTGAGCAGCTAACACTTTCCCTTTCAAGACGAATATACCTTCTTTCACTTCTGTTTAACACTGTAATACTCATAAATCTTTATGAAAAGAATGCGGGTTTACATCAAGTTCAAAGGTATCTGAATTAGATGAAGAAGACATTTGTGTATCTTAAGAGTCACAGAGATGCAAATTAGGGCTTCCTTGGTGGCTCAGTGGTAAAGAATCCACCTGCCAATGCGGGAGATGCAGGTTCAATCCCTGATCCAGGAAGATCCCACATGCCTCAGAGCAGCTAAGCACAGGTGCCACAACTACTAAGCCTGTGCTTTAGAGCCTGGGGAGCCGCAAGTACTGAGCCCTCTTGCCTCAACTATTGAAGCCCACGTACATAGAACCTGTCTTCCACAATGAGAGAAATCACCGCAATGAGAAGCCTGTACATTGCAACCAGAGAAAAGCCCAGGCAGCAACCAAGACAGCACAGCCAAATACATAAATAAAATTACTTTCTTTTTAAAAAAGAAATGTAAATTCTAAATAGGTAACTTAGCAGTCAGGACAGGTAACAATCCATCTCCGCCCGATTCCATGAATGCTATGTGGACATGGGCATGGATGGATATGGATATATGGGTAGCATGGGCCATGTGGGTTTTGAGGGTGACAGGGCTGTTTTTTCATTATAATGCTACAATTACAGGCATGAATTCATAAACTAAGCATCTTTGCTAAAATCACCAGTTGTGATTCAGTCTCAGAAAGTAAATCTCCAAATACCTTTTATTGCACAGCTAGAAAGAAAGCCCTGGGAAGACACAGAACTAAGTATAGGAATCTTTCAAAGAATTAAAATTGTATCATTCACATTTTCATATTAAGAAATCTCTATTTAATATTTATGTCAGATAGGAGTGGTCAGAGTAGGAGTGTCTCCTCCATTCTTCATTTTTGTGAAGGTGCCCTGGAAGCAGATGGCTTGGCTGGTGTAGCTCCTGGATCGGGGAGGGCTCCGCCCTCCACCCGAAGGGGAAGTGAACCTGGGCTGTGTTGTGAGAGACCATGACGGACAGATGGTTTTTCACCGTGACTCTCACATATCTTTGCTCCCAGTAGATATGCCCCCTCAGCCCCTTCTTGCACATGTTAACCTTCACCTCTTTTGATAAAAAATCCAAATGCCCAAACCATGGCTGTTAATATACATACACAGAAGAGAGAATAAAATTCTCTCTTCTGAAAACGCTCCTTGATACAACTGTTCCTGAAACTGACTGAACAGCCACAAACCCCTTCTTGCTAAAGCCTGTGAAACATTTTGCCCTCCTTCTCGAAGTCAGAAATCCCATTTGGAAACTTCTGTGTGCTTGGATTTTTGAATAAAGACTTCTGCTGGGACTTCTCTGGTGGTCCAGCGGTTAAGACGCTATGCTTCTAATGCAGGGATGCAGGGGGCGTGGGTTCGCTCTCTGGTCAGGAAACTAAGATCCCACATGCTGGGCGGTGAGGCCAAAAAAACAAATCTGCTAATGGTGTCTGGTTGATTTTTTTCTCACTGTGTTATCCAACAAGATCTCACGTTCCATTTGTTATCATAGCCTAACATATACTAACAGGTTTACTGAACCTATAAAAAATATTGGAACATTTTATCGAACTTAATATTGATCACATTTTAAAACTTGCTTAATTAGATTCATAGGAAATACGCAGATACATGAAGATGTTCGTCATTAGACATTTCAAGTATACTTAAAAGTACATACATTAATAAATGAATTAAAAACATTCAAAGATGTTCAATTACTTTGGTTTATAAAATGAGACCATGTATTAATCAAGGGAACCTTAAGAATCATTATTAAAATTTGTAGTCTTACAAATAAAATAATGTGATTTATATAGGATGTATTCAAAAGCTTAAAGAGGAATTATATTTTTAATATAACTTTAATAAATCTAATATTGCTTTTTGGAAACCAGCCTAAACTCTGAAAGGCCTTTTCTGTGTATAAGATGTATATTTGAGGATACTGAAAAGGCTTCATACTTTTGCTGTGATTTGCTGTGGGAGAAGGTGGAGCTGACACTGACTGACGTCCCACACTGCGGTCACCACCCAAACGATAGTGAAATCTCAGAGAGAAGGCGTCCAAGGGACAGAAGGCAGAGTAAAGAGACAGTGGAGGAAACAGAGAACCTGCAGGAGAGGCTCCAGGAGAGAGGCTCTTGCTTCGGATGAAGCACCAGAGAGACTCAAATAGAGATCATGGGAAGCTAGGCTAGCCGGAGGGCCCTCCTAAGTGCCCAGCACACTGTGAATGCGTTACAGTGAAACTTCAGTGCGAAGGTGACAGGCCACTTGTTTTCCCCTCTTACTTCCTTACAGATGCTGATGCTTCCCCACTTTGAGAAAAATGGACACATGGAGAGACACCCGAGACGAGTTGACTGGCTGCAGTCTGTTTTCATACTTTCTGTCCTGTCCTGATCCTTTTATGATAAAGGCTACAAAACAATAAGACTTAAATGTGTATGGCACTTTACAATATACAAAGCGCTTTATAAAATCCCCAGACCTCATCCATTCAACCTTCACTGTAGACCCAAAGAGGCTTTCTCCTTGGAAAAAAAGTTATGACCAACCTAGACAGCATATTCAAAAACAGAGACATTACTTTGCCAATTAAGATCCATCTAATCAAGGCTATGGTTTTTCCAGTAGTCATGTATGGATGTGAGAGTTGGACTGTGAAGAAAGCTGAGCGCCGAAGAATGGATGCTTCTGAACTGTGGTATTGAAGAAGACTCTTAAGAGTCCCTTGGACTGCAAGGAGATCCAACCAGTCCATTCTGAAGGAGATCAGTCCTGGGTGTTCTTTGGAAGGACTGATGCTAAAGTTGAAACTCCAGTACTTTGGCCACCTCATGAGAAGAGTTGACTCACTGGAAAAGACTCTGATGCTGGGAGGGATTGGGGGCAGGAGGAGAAGGGGACGACAGAGGATGAGATGGCTGGATGGCATCACCGACTCAACAGACATGAGTTCGTGATGGACAGGAAGGCCTGGTGTGTTGCGATTCATGGGGCTGCAAAGAGTCAGACACGACTGAGCAACTAAACTGAACAAAGTTGGCAGTGACATAAATGTGGGAAGAACCCTGGATAGGCTGGAGAGTGCAACATTGTCACACATGCTTCAAACATAACCAGGGATTTCCCCAGTATTTATGCGCAGATGGATGAAAGTCAATTAAGACAGATGTCTCCTCAGAAAGTTTCCTTCACTGCCCTTAAACTAAATGCTGAAACCACATTTCCTGCATATCTATGCCATGCCTTTGTATGAACTCTGATGTTGAAAGGGGTTAGATTGTTGTTGTTTTCCTACAACAAAAGATTTTCCACATCAAGTGCACTCTTAAGGCCTTTCTCCAATGTGACCTTTCTGATGACAACGCAGTTTGGATGTGGTAATAAAAGATTTCCCGCATTCACTGCACACGTAAGGCCTTTCTCCAGTGTGAACTCTCTGATGATAATGGAGAGTGGAACTACAAGTAAAAGATTTACCACATTCACTGCACTCATAAGGCCTTTCTCCTGTGTGAATTCTCTGGTGTATTACGAGGTTATTTCTTTGGATAAAGGATTTCCCACATTCACTACACTCATAAGGTCTTTCTCCAGAATGAACTCTTTGATGATAATGGAGGTCAGACCTAGAGATAAAAGATTTCCCACATTCAGTGCACTCATAGGGTCTTTCTCCAGTGTGAGCTCTCTGATGATAACGAAGGCTGGAGCTGAAGGTAAAAGATTTCCCACATTCATTGCACACATAAGGCCTTTCTCCTGTGTGAATTCTCTGGTGTAAGATGAGGTTATTTCTTCGATTAAAGGACTTCCCACATTCACTGCACTCAAAAGGCCTTTCTCCGGTGTGGACTCTCCAGTGTTGAATGAGTGTCCACCTATTGTTAAAAGACTTCCCACATTCAGTGCACTTAAAAGGCTTTTCACCAGTGTGAGCTTTTTGGTGTTGATTCAATTGGGATCCATACTTAAACAATTTCCCACACTCAGGACACTCATAAGGCCTTTCTCCTGTGTGAACTCTCTGATGTTGAATGAGAACCCACCTATTGTTAAAAGATTTTCCACATTCGCTACATTCGTAAGGCCTTTCTCCAGTGTGAACTCTTTGATGATAATGGAGATTAGAGCTAGTGGTAAAAGTCTTCCCACATTGACTGCACGCATAAGGTCGTTCTCCTGTGTGAGATCTCTGATGATACCTGAGGGCAGGCCTAGAGACAAAAGATTTCTCACAGTCACTACACTCATAAGGCCTTTCTCCTGTGTGAGATCTCTGATGGTAAGTGAGGGCTGAGCTAGAGGTAAAAGATTTTGAACATTCACCACACACATAACTGTTTTCTCCACTGTGCCATGTGTGGGGAGAAATGAGGACAGATTTGTGGCTTAAGAATTTCCCACATCTGGGGCACTTGTATTGCATTGCCCCAGTCTGAATGCTTTGATGTTGACACAGAGTTGAGCTTTGTCTGAAGGATTTTCCAGATTCACCACACACATGAATCCATTCTCCAGCGTGGGCTCTCTGGTGCACAACAAATGAGGATTTGTACCTGAATGCTTTCCCACATTCACTGCACACAAAACAAGNGAGTTGAGCTTTGTCTGAAGGATTTTCCAGATTCACCACACACATGAATCCATTCTCCAGCGTGGGCTCTCTGGTGCACAACAAATGAGGATTTGTACCTGAATGCTTTCCCACATTCACTGCACACAAAACAAGGTCTTCCAGTGCGGACACCCTGGTCCTCAACAAGTGTATGTGGGGAACTAAGGGCTTTCTTGCATTCTTCCCACGTGTGATGAGTTTTCCTGCCATGTGAGGCTGACTTGCACTGGGTGACTGTGCTTGGCTTCTTCACAGCCTGTTGCTGCAGGTGAACCAGGATGGTCAGGAAGTCCTCTTCAAAATCTCTGCAGGTAAATGGCTTCTGTGACACACGGAAGCTGCAGCTCTTCACAAATGAGGCCTTGTCCACACTGCTTCTGAGGGTTTTCTCTCCCATGTGCTGCTCCGGGTGCTGCTGAAAGTCCGCACTAAAACAGACCTGCTGCGCACATGCTGCACACCTCAACAGTTTCTGGATGTGTTGTGTTTCATGGTGCACAGCCAAGTGGAAAACGTTTCTCAAGACTGGACCACAAATCTCACAAGGGTTCATCTTCTGAGTCGACAAAGCTGCCTTTGGAGTCCTAGCCTGTGACACTCCCAGAGAAGTGATCTGTTCAGAAGGTGCCTCTGCATTCTCTGTTCCACAGCAGCAACCTGAACAGAAAGAAATGCAGGTCAAGTACATATTGACTACNACCACAAATCTCACAAGGGTTCATCTTCTGAGTCGACAAAGCTGCCTTTGGAGTCCTAGCCTGTGACACTCCCAGAGAAGTGATCTGTTCAGAAGGTGCCTCTGCATTCTCTGTTCCACAGCAGCAACCTGAACAGAAAGAAATGCAGGTCAAGTACATATTGACTACAGGGAAGGGTCAAGCTCATCACAAATTTGCATCTGCGTCCAACAACAAAACAGCCAGAAAACAATAATCAGTGGCTACGATTTCCCTGGAGATCCAGTGGTTAAAACTTCACCTTCCAATACAGGGAGTGTGGGTTCCATCCCTGGTTGGGGAGCTAATATCCCACATGCCTCTGTCAAAAAACCAAAACAGAAAACAGAAACAATACTGTAACAAATTCAATAAATACTTTAAAAATAGTCCACATCAAAATCTTAAAACAAAAACAGCAACCAAATTAGACCGAATCTTATGTTGTCAAAAAGAGACTCATACATCAGTGCTAAGGACACACAGAGCTCAAAATGAAGGCAACACAAAGATACTCCATGAAATGGAAAACTGGAAGTCAGCATAAGTACTGTATAGCTTCAGACAAAACAAATATTAAGTGAAAAACTGCCACAGAAGACAAAGAAGTTCATGACATAATGATAAAACAGGTAATTAAGGGACTATAACAATAGTTAGTGTATATGCATTGAACATTGTAGAATGAAAATGTATGCATCAAATGTTAACCAATCTGAAAGCAGATTTCACAGAACCTTCCTGGTCATCTGGTGGTTAAGAATTTACCTTGCCATGCAGGGGACAGGGGTTCGACCCCTAGTAAGGTAATTAAGATCTCACATGCTGCAGAGCTACTAAGCTGGCATGCTGCAGTTTCTGAGCCGTGAGCTCCAGAGCCAGCTCCCCACACGGAGGGCCTGCGTGCTGTCAATACTGAAGCCCATGCACCACAACTAGGGAGTCCATGTACCTCAACAGAAGATTCCCAATGATGAAACAAAGAAGATCCTGTGCATTGCAACCAAGACCTGACACAGTCAAATAAATAAATAAAATTAGGAAAAAAACGAAAAGACCTAGAGACTTCAACATTTTCCTTTCAACAATAGGTAGATCAACCAGACAGAAATTCAGTAAGAAAACTTTGCACTCGAACATATACTTTAGATCAAATGGACATATACAAAATATAACGTCCAGCAGAATACACATTCTCCTCAACTGCATACAGAACACTGCCCAGAGCAGATCATACGCTATGGGTTATAAAACCAGGTCTAACAAATTTAAAGAGATTGAAATACTATAAAGTATCTTTGCTGACCACAATGGATTGAAGCAAAAAATCAGTAACAAGGAGGAAACTGGGAAAATTCACAAATATGTGGAAATTAAACAACAGAATCATGGAAAAATAATGGATCTCGAAGAAACCAAAAAATACCTTAGCAGTTCAAAGAGGGAAAGTTAGAGCAATAAATGCTTACTGTAGGCATACATAGGAAAATAAAAATCCTGGCTTCACAGGTGACTCCTACCAAACATTCAAAAAAGATTAAATACCTACCCTTTTCAAACTCTTTCAAAATACTGGAGAAAGGAACGCTTCCTAGCTCATTTTACAGTGGCAACATCACCAGATACCAAAACTAGATGAAGACAACACAGAAAATTATAGGATAGCATCTCTGATAAACACAGATGCAAAAATCCTGAACAAAATATTAACTAAAGAAGAAACACACCTGAACATAATAAAAGTCATAGAAGGCAAATCCTTCAGCTGACATCAAGCTCAATGGTGAAATGTCAAAAGCTATCCTTCTAAAATCAGGAACAAGAAAAAGATGTCCACTATCTCCACTCTTATTCGGTGTAATATTGAAAGTCCTAGCAAAGAGCAGTCAGGCAAGGGGGAAAAAAAAAAGGAAAAAAAAAAACGCATCCAAAATGGAAAAGGCAGAAGTAAAACTTTCACTATTTGCAGATATCATGGTTTTACACAGAGAAAACTCGAAGGACTCCACCAATAATCTATTAGAAATAACCAACAAAGTTGCAGGGTACAAAATCAACATACAAAAAACAGTTCAGTTTCTAAACCTGAACACTGAGCTAGCAAAAAAATTAAAACAATCCCATTTACAATTCCAACAAAAAGGATAAAATGCCTAGGAATATTTAACCAAGAAGGATAAAGACCTATACATGAAAAACTCTAAGACATTGTTGAAAGATTGAAAGATACACATGGAAAGCAATTACGTGCTCACTGACTGGATGAATTAACATTATCAAATTTAAATTAAAAAAAAAAAACTTGGAAAAAAAAAAATGTCCATACTACCTAAAGCAATCTACAGATTGAATGCAATCTCAATCAAAATCCCAAGGACATTTTTCACAGAAATAGAACAAAAAATCTGACAATTTATATATAAAGCCACAAAACTTAGCAAATAGCCAAAGGATTATTATAAAATAAACAAACAAACAAAAAACTCAAGAAAACAAAACTAGGGGAATTCCCAAGAGATCTGATGGTTAGGACTCAGCTCTTTCACTGCAATGACCCAGGTTCAATCCCTGGTCAAGAACTAGGTTGACTTGCTTGCTGCAACTAGAGAAAGTCCAAATGCAGCCATGAAGACTCAGCACAGCCAAAAATAAATGAATCTTTAAAAAAATAAAAAAAAGACAGCCCCCCCCGCCCTCCAGGGTGGTCCAGGCGGGTGGTTAAGAATCCAACTGCCAATGCATAGGACACAAGTTTGGTCCCTGGTGCAGAAAGACTCCATATGCTGAAGGGTAACTGAGCCCATGCGCCGCAACTAGTGAAGCCCACTTGCCCTGGAGCCTGTGCTCCACAACAGGAGACACTGCAATAAGGGGCCTATGCATCTGTGAATCAGTTCTAATGAGGTGGATGAAACTGGAGCCTATTATACAGCGAAGTCAGTCAGAAAGAAAAACACCAATGCAGTATGTTAACACATATATATGGAATTTAAAAAGACGGTAACAATGACCCTATATGCGAGACAGCAAGAGACACAGATGTAAAGAACAGACTGTTGGACTCCATGGGAGAAGGCAAGGGTGGGATGATTTGAGAGAATAGCATTGAAACATGTATATTATATGCGAAACAGATCGCCAGTCCAGGTTTGATGCATGAGACAGGGTGCTCAGGGCTGGTGCACTGGGACGACCCTAAAAAAAAAAAAGAAGCCCATACATCACAACTAGAGTAGCCCCCCTGACCTCAACTAGAGAAGCCTCACACACAGCAACAAAAACTCAGTGCAGCCCAAAATAATCTCTTTTTAAAATGAGGGGTAACATGCTAGCAAGGATATACAGAAAAGGGAACCATTGCACATGGCTGCAAAGAATGCAAATTAACGTAGTCATGGAGAATACCACAAATATTCATCAAAATATTGAAAGTAGAACTACCATATGATCAAACACACCAACTTCTGGGTATATATATCCCAAGGAACAAAACCAGTATCTTCATGAAACAGGTGCATTGCATATTCATTGCTGCATTATTCAAAAGAGCCAAGATACAGAAACATTTTAAAGTGTTCATTACTGGATGAAGTGATAAAACATGGTACACACACACACACACGCACCAACCTTCCCATGATTATGTGTGCAGGAACATTCAGACAAGAAAAAGGAAAAACTGCCATTTGCAACAATCATGAGCCTAGAGGACATTATGCTAAATGAAATAAGCCACAGAGAGAAGAACAAATAGTTTATTAAATATAGAATCTTTAAAAAAGTCAAACTTAGAGAAGCATAACGTAGAGTGCCAAATATTGAGAGCTATAAAAATGGGGAGATGGTCAAAAACACTTCGTTATGAGTAAGTTCTAAGAACCAAATATGCAGATTAGTGACTATAGTCATTAATATTGTATTGTACACTTGAAATTTGCTAACAAATCCTAAGTATTCTCACACACATGAAAGAAGAAAAAAGTTATGTCTGGTGATAGGCGTGCTAGTAAATTTCAAGGTGATAATTGTTTCATAATATATCTATATCAAATCATTACATTATATATATATTAAGTACATAACATTTTATCAGTCATACCTCAATAAAGTTGGGACGACAGGACGAAATGGAAACAAGAGGTCTAAACATCCTAAAAAGAACTATATAGGAGAGAGATCAAGAGTAGCCAACGCTCGTGTAAGCAGTCCCCACGACAAGGGCTGCAATCCCACAAACAGGCAGAAACAGAGTTGTCAGCTAAAGGAGGGGCCACAGAAAGTGCATGGATCTGGACACACTGACCCATTCAGGGAAAGGGCAAGCAGGCTGCACCCAAAAGTCTTCCTGCACGACTATGAACCACAGACCCTTCCCAGTGACAGTCCAGTATGGCAGGTGTTAGGGCTGCAGGGGTGAGCAAAGGGCAGTGCAAACGCCCAGCCCTATGAACCACGACTACCCAGCAGGCTGAGGAAGCAAGCAGCGCCTGCATCACGTGAGGACAGAGCACGTTCTGGGGCGTGAGGGAGGACACAGAGGCCAGCCCAGGTCAGTAGGGAGGCTGAAGGTCTTACCCAGTGAGGATATAAGTGCATAGTTCTCCAGCATCACATCCAGATACAGGCGTCTCTGAGCCTCATCAAGGAGCCTCCATTCCTCCCAGGAGAAGTACACAGCAACATCTGGAAAGGTCACACTACCCTGTGGTGAAGGGGACAAATGAAACCTTGAACATTTTCTAAGAATCCACAATACATCTCTCCAAACACCTATGCCATTCCCATCTTCCACTGGTGCCACTGATGCCTTCTCTCTCTTCACCACCTGCTTTACTCACTGTGTTCAGCCCTCGGCAGTAACTGGGCGAGGGGCGGTACTACAAGGCTTCTCCAGAATTCTGTGCACACAGATGCCATCTAAACTCTGGGTATGGCCTGCAATGTCCTGTCCCTCCAATCAAGCAATTCCCCTAGAGTCTCCCAAATTATGGGAATCCAGACACAGCCAAAGATAAGAACGTGCTTCACCTGTAAATACTCACCATTAGGAACCCGAGGCCATCAGTTCACACTTCCTCTCAATGGGCACGTCATTCTGTAGGTAGCACTGCTCTCACAATTTCAGACTCTACAGTTGCACTTCCACGGCACTGCCATCTCCCTGCACCACACCACAGAATTCTTCCTGAGCATACATGCACACCTGGTGCCTGGCATCCAGAGGATGCCTGAGAAATTAAAGAAGAGTCACTACAACCCCAGTCCTCTGATGGATCTGACACCAGACTAAGCCACACCCGCTGCTTAGAAGATCTTGCCACCTGCGGCCAGTCCTTCCTTCAATATTCCCCACCCTAAAACCACACATGGTTTTCACATTCCCATAACTCTCTTCAACTTCTTTACTGCCAGCTTTGCCCTTTCAACAACCACAACGCGCCTCTCTCCACTCAATCTTTGTAAAGAAAATCCAGCCCTAAAAATTTCCCCTCCAGTCATAGCAACTCACAAATGACATCTGCTCCAGACCCTATCCACTAGCAAGACTAAAACATCCCAGACCCTGTCAAAGTTCACTGCACCGTTCTGGAGAAGTCATATAGTACTGAACGAGAAGCAGCCCCAGCCTTACTGCCTCCTTGTCTCAGTCACTCCTGGGCCTCCTCAGCCATATCGCAGACTCCCTTCATCCCGCTGAAGCCATGGCTGCCTGCCACGGGCCTCTCTGACATGGGTCCCCCTGCCCCTTCTCTACTTCTCTTGGGTTTGCGATGCCCACAAACCCTGGGCAAACGTACTGCTCCTTAGCACACGCCCTAGTCTTTCTGACCTACTAATATCATGGCCACTATAACCTGCATACCCCTCTTAAACGTGATCCACAGCTCCACCTATGTCCACACGATGGCCATCACTTTTGAAAATTCCTGAGCACGCTTCCCAGTTTTCCAGACCTGCCTGGTCGACTGCCCATGTTGCCTACACTCAGTCTTCTCTGAAACATTTCAGACTCTTCAGAGAACCAAAACAAACTCATAATACTTCCAAGGAAAATTAACCTGCTGCTAAGGTCCCCATCCAGTTGATGGGTTTTCCACCCCTTTGTCTACTAGGGCCAAAACCCAAGGGTCAGCCCTTACAACTGCCTTTCTCTTGTCACCAACAACACCCACAATTTTATTTGTCCCTTTGTATGAGAGCAGGATAGGAACAACCTTTAGCAGGCAGCCATGGCTGTGCCTCAGTACTCTGCACGCTGTAACTAAACAGTAAGTCTTGTGCAGCCACTGGTCAGTGCCTCCGAGGACCCTCCCCACAAGCAACCAACTGTCAATGAGTGACCTTTAGGGAAGTGATTCAGTCAAGGGTCAGTGGTGTGGTGATCATCAGGTGGAGTGAGCTAGGACGCAGATTCAGGCCTTCTTCTGGAGGCCCTCCAGGGCAACCAGGCGTGGGCCAGCGGGTCACCTGGAGAGTCCCGGAAACAGGCCGGGGATTACGTCCCGCAGGGCTTCAGCACCCTCATAAGGCCCTCTACTAGCCGTGGCCCAGGCCGTGAAGCAGGAGTGAACCTCTCCCCCATCCTTGTCTCTGCGATGTAACAGCAGTGGCTGTCTGCATGGTCTGCAGTCTGTGAGAACTGGTTCCCCACTTTGGACAGCCTGAGGAGCCCGAGCTGGATTATAAAGAAATACTGTGGTGCTGGGGGAAGACTCCTGAGAGTCCCTTAGATAGCAAGAAGATCAAACCAGTCCATCCTAAAGGAAATCAGTCCTGAATATTCATTAGAAGGACTGATGCTGAAGCTGAAACTCCAATACTTTGGCCACCTGATGTGAAGAACTGACTCACTGGAAAACACCCTGATGCTGTAAAGACTGAAGGCAGGAGGGGAAGGGGACAACAGAGGATGAGCTGGCTGGATGGCATCACTGACTCAAAGGATGTGAATTCGAGTAAGCTCTGGGAGTTGGTGATGAACTGAGAAGCCTGGCATGCTGCGATCCACGGGGTCGCAAAGAGTCAGATACGACTGAGTGAATTGAACTGAGGAGACCGAGGCCCAGTTGGGTTGGGTGCTTGGCTCCCTCAGGGATGAGAGCTGGGCAAGTGTGGGGACCTGGCCTTGAAGGAGCTGCCAACTGCAATCTGCCTCCTCTTAGCTAGGACTGGGACACTGGAGGGTGAAAGTTGTGCCTTGGGACTTTGCCCTTTCTTCTCAGGACAGAGAATAACATTCATCTGGTAGAGACTTATAGGAACATCTTTACCTGACCATGAACTGATTCCAAGAACAAAGGATCTGACATGAGAAATCTACAACAAACAGCCACGCCCACACCTCACCTTTTGCTTTTAAAGGGCCTTGCTGAAAGTTTTAAAGGGCCTTGCTGGGGCTCTTAGGGCATGAGCCACCCATCTCCTTGTACAAATCTGTAATAAACCTCTGTTCCAAACTCTGTTTTAATATTGATGGGCCTGACTGTGTGTGGGGCACAAGGACTTGCGATTTTGGTAACACCTTCTCAAAAAATTGATCCAGAATTCAACCACTTTTCACACATCCTTGTCCATCAATACACACCTAGGCTATTACAATTAATACCTCTGTGCTTCCTGTCTCCTTCCTCCCTCTCCTACTTTGTTTTTTTTCTTGGCAATCAGAGGCAGCCTATTTTGGTATGCAGGCAATCACTTCCCGCTTGCTATCCAAACCCTGTATTACCTATGAGATAAATGGTCTTTTCTTTTTTTCTGGCCGCACGGTGGGACTTGTGAGATCTTAGTTCCCCACCCAGGGGTTGAACCGGAGCCCTCGGCCAAGAGAGGCGGAATCCTAACCACTGGGCTGCCAGGAAATTTCCATAAATGGCCAGCCTTTCTCGCAGCAACACTGCAACTTGCTCCTGGCAGAAACTGCTAGGAGGATGGAGAATTGCTATATCTTAGCCCCTGGTCAGTACCATCCCCAAATCTCTGCGCCTGCAGGTTCCTCCACCCGTCAGCCGCGCCCACGCGCACTGACAGTCTCTCAGACACAGAGCCCCACCCAAGCCGGCCTCGGCGGCCTGGATCCGGGCCCTGGGCTGCGGGCGCGCGGGCAGGCGCCCCCGCCCCCTCGACGCTCGGGGCTTCCGTGTCTGGCGGGGTGAGGGCGGCGAGGGCGCGGGGCACCAGCGTTTACCTGAGCCGGGTCCCTTAGTGCCGCCGCCATCGGACTCTGGGCGGAGCGGGCGGGGAGCAGCTGAGCAGCCCGCCCGGCGGGGCCCCTCGGTCTCGGCGCGGCGCACCCTGGGCAGCGTCACCGAGCCTCACACCCGCCCCTCTGCAGCGGGCACCTTCTCAGTCTCATGCCCGCTTCCCGCAGAGGAACCGAAGCGCCTGAATTATGAAAAAGCTCTAGCACTTTCAAAATGACGCTCGCAGCGTCGCGGCCGGAAGTCCCGCCCAGACATTAGCCTCACAGGAAACTGCGGCTTCTCTTTGTCTTAATTGGCTGATCCTCGCAGCCACCCGTCGCACAGCCGCCTGGGTAATGTATTTCCCACAGATACAGGAGCCAAGGTCCGGTTTTGAGTTATCCCTGGCATCCCGGAGAAACGGTGAAGCTACACTGTGAGATTTGCTAAAATAACAGCCTAAGTCCAGAGACTGAGGTGGGGCGTTCCTTCTTAAAGAGAATGCACTCAGATGTTTGAGGATTACTGTCTGTAACTGATCACCCAAGTGTTTGGAGACATTTTCTTTCAAATTCTTCGAAGCTCGGCGTGTTCCTAGAGTCTAAGAGCACCTTTCCAGATGCTCTCAAATCCATCAATCCAAATGCATCCTGGAACTAGCCAGGCGGTCCAGTGATTAAGATTCCTCCCTTCCAAGGCAGGAGGCGTGGTTCAATCCCTGATGAGGGAACTAAGATCCCACAGCATCCCAGCACCGCCAAACAAACAAACNTCCATGTCCTGGCTATTATAAACAGTGCTGCAATGAACATTGGGGTACATGTGTCTCTTTCTATTCTGGTTTCCTCGGTGTGTATGCCCAGCAGTGGGATTGCTGGGTCATAAGGCAGTTCTATTTGCAATTTCTTAAGGAATCTCCACACTGTTCTCCATAGTGGCTGTACTAGTTTGCATTCCCACCAACAGTGTAAAAGGGTTCCCTTTTCTCCACACCCTCTCCAGCATTTATTGCTTGCAGACTTTTGGATCGCAGCCGTTCTGACAGGTGTGAAGTGGTATCTCATTGTGGTCTTGATTTGCATTTCTCTGATAATGAGTGACGTTGAGCATCTTTTCATGTGTTTGTTAGCCATCCGTATATGCTGTCTAGGTTGGTCATAACTTTTCTTCCAGGGAGCAAGTGTCTTTTAATTTCATGGGTGTAATCACAATCTGCAGTGATTTTGGAGCCCCCCCCCCCATTAAAGCTTGTCATTGTTTCCATTGTTTCCAAATCTGTTTGCCATGAAGTGATGGGATGGCAATCAAGATTGCCAGGAGAAATATCAATAACTCAAATATGCAGATGACACACACCCTTATGGCAGAAAGTGAAGAGGAACTAAAAAGCCTCTTGATGAAAGAGGAGAGTGAAAAAGTTGGCTTAAAGCTCAACATTCAGAAAACGAAGATCATGGCATCTGGTCCCATCACTTCATGGCAAATAGATGGAGAAACAGTGGAAATAGTGTCAGACTTTTTTTTTTTTTGGTCCAAAGTCACTGCAGATGGTGACAGCAGCCATGAAATTAAAAGACGCTTACTCCTTGGAAGAAAAGTTATGACCAACCTAGATAGCACATTCAAAAGCAGAGACATTACTTTGGCAACAAAGGTCCCTCTAGTCAAGGCTATAGTTTTTCCATTGGTCATGTATGGATGTGAGAGTTTGACTGTGAAGAAAGCTGAGCACCGAAGAATTGGTGCTTTTGAACTGTGATGTTGGAGAAGACTTGCTGGGAGCCGGCATGAGGAGTCCTGCCCATGGCAAAGGTCATGAGGTTAAGGGACCTGACAGGCAAGGGCATGTTGGGCCTTAAGGGAGCCTCGCTGGATCTGCTCATGCATCTGCCCCAAAAACTAGAGTTTGCCTGCCTTGCTGCATTATGCCTTTCACCTATATTTCTGATATTATGGGGGGCTATCCCCCACCACCTCTCTCTGTAAAGGAGTTAACTTAGGACTCCAGTTAATAAATCTCCTGGGCGTGTTTCCATCCAAAAACTTCTCTGATGGCTCTCTAGTCTGCCTGAGAGTATTATCCAGCCACATGTGAGAGCCTCCCAACCATGAGAGGCATGAAGTGCTTTAAACTTTCTAAAAACAGATTCTTTTGAGAAGTTAGAAAATTATTAGTATAATATTAGCGAGTTAGTTAGAAATTATGTTGATGAGGGGTTTCATTGCTGAGTTAATGATTGCCGCCAGGCCTCCATATCCTTAGGCACCTGGGAGTATGTTAATCAATGTAATTGGAATGTAGAAAAAGAAATATGGTAGTTTTGATGTTAGCAATACTAGAATTTTTGAGTTAATGAATTTTCTCTTTCGTTATAGATCACTGTACTCCTCTTTCTTTGTTATAAATCATTGTGTCCTTGCTATGTAAAAATGTAACTTTGTCTCTATCTTAAGACTAAATAGATCTTAAGGGGAAACAAGTTTTCTGGTCGATTAACCTTTATCAGTAGAAAGAAAGGTGGGGCCATAAAATGTTAATCGGTCTCCAGACCAGAAGATATTGTAAAATAAATGTAAGACCCTTGTAAGAACAAAGATATTCTGAGAACACATTTATCTCTATGTACAAGAAATGGACCAGTTCCTGGAAGGACTGGTTTCCCCCATGTGGTCTTTTCTCGTTCTCTTTCCTGGCTGAATTCCCATCTGGAGCACGGAGGCTCGCCATGTCTACTTACTTGCCCTGGCTTCTAAGACCCACGTGAGAGGGAACCTAAGGCAGGTCACCCTTCGCTATTCAAGTGGGCGCCGGTGTCCTCCATAGGTGGTGCAAACTCCTTGTCTTGGAGTTTTATTGGTTTTCCACGTAAACCAAGTTATTCAGCCTCTTTTCTCCACTTATTTTCTTACTACACTATTTCTTTCTAATCTCCCTCCATATCTTTAATCAAGCAATTAATTCCTCAGATGCTGACACTGTCCTCGTTTCAAATTCCTTGGATCCACTGGGGCTGGACCCTGACAAAGACTCTTGAGAGTCCTTTGGACTGTAAGAAGATCCAACAAGTCCACTGTAAAGGAGATCAGCCCTGGGTGTTCTTTGGAAGGACTGATGCTAAAGCTGAAACTCCAATACTTCAACCACCTCATGCGAAGAGTTGACTCATTGGAAAAGACTCTGATGCTGGGAGGGATTAGGGGCAGGAGGAGAAGGGGATGACAGAGGATGAGATGGCTGGATGGCATCGCTGACTCGATGGACATGAGTTTGAGTGAACGCCGGGAGTTGGTGATAGACAAGGAGGCCTGGTGTGCTGTAATTCATGGGGTTGCAAAGAGTCTGACACTACTGAGTGACTAAACTGAACTGAACTGTTGGGACCGGATGCCAAGATCTTAGTTTTCTGAATGTTTATTTTTAAGCCAACGTTTTCACTCTCCTCTTTCACTTTCATCAAGAGGCTCTTTAGTTCTTTGCTTTCTGCCATAAGGGTGGTGTCGTCTGCATATCTGAGGTTATTGATATTTCTCCCAGCAATCTTCCTTACAGCTTGTGCTTCATTCAGCCTGGCGTTTTGCATGATGTATTCTGCATATAAATTAAATAAGGTGAGTGACAATATACAGTCTTGAAGTACTCTTTTCCCGATTTGGAACCCGTCTGGTTTTATATGTCCAATTCTAACTGTTGTTTCTTGACCTGCACACAAATTTCTCAGGAGGCTGGTAAGGTGGTCTAATATTCCCATCTCTTTAAGAATTTTCCACAGTTTGTTTTGATCCACACAGTCAAAAGCTTTGGCATAGTCAATAAAGCAGAAGTAGATATTTTTCTGGACCTCTCTTGCTTTTTTGATGATCCAACGGATATTGGCAATTTGATCTCTGGTTCCTCTGCCTTTTCTAAATCCAGCTTGAACATCTGGAAGTTAACAGTTCATGTACTGTTGAAGCCTGGCTTGGAGAACTTTGAGCATTACTTTACTAGTGTGTGAGATGAGTGCAATTGTGTGATAGTTTGAACATTCTTTGGCATTGCCTTTCTTTGGGTTTTGAATGAAAACTGACCTTTTCCAGTCCTGTGGCCACTACTGAGTTTTAGGTGCAGCACTTTCATAGCATCATCTTTCAGGATTTGAAATAGCTCACCTGGAATTCTATCACCTCCACTAGCTTTGTTCCTAATGATGCTTCCTAAGGCCCACTTGACTTCACATTCCAGGATGTCTGGCTCTAGCTAAGTGATCTCACTATCGTGGTTATCTGGGTAATGATCTTTTTTGTATATTTCTTCTGTGTATTCTTGCCACCTCTTCTTAATGTCTTCTGCTTCTGTTAGGTCCATACCATTTCTCTCCTTTATTGTGCCCATCTTTGCATGAAATGTTCCCTTGGTAGCTTTAATTTTCTTGAAGAGATCTCTAGTCTTTCCCATTCTATTGTTTTCCTCTATTTCTTTGAATTGATCACTGAGGAAGGTTTTCTTATTTCTCCTTGCTATTCTTTGGAACTCTGAATTCAAATGGGCATATATTTCCTTTTGAGAAGTTAATGCTAAATATATTTAGAAATACAAATGTCCTACAAGTCAAAGTATATTTAGAAAATAATTGAATTGAAGGACTTATACTTCATGATTTGTAGTTTATTATAATACAACAGTAATAAATGCAGCATTATATTTACATAAAAATAAATGTATAGATCAATGAAACAAAATTAGACTGATACATACACACCTTTTTTTTTTTTTTTTTGACAAAAATACCAAGGTAGTCAGTGGGGCGAGGGTATCATTTTAACTAGTAATGCTGGAATATTTGACCACAGTACCACATAGTTACCATTGGATAGGATTTAGGGAAAAAAATCATGTGTTAGAAATAATATAACATCTGTTATAAAGACAAAAACTACATTCCTGGATTCTACTTATAGAAACAGCAAATAAAATATTGATGCTAACAAAGTAACACAACCTTTAATCCAAGGTTTTTAAACAGTGAGATGTCTGTGAAGTTCATCTTCGCACTTCTTTGATATTTAGAAAGGAGTATTGCCAAAGGGAGTTAAGTATAGATTAAGAGAAACAGAAAGCAAATCTGGACTTTAAATGTAAACAAAATAATAAATTATGTTGCAGTCAATTGCTAGTTCATTAAATACAAAGTCAACTTACACCACATATTATTCAGTATCTTATAGCTTCTTCCACAGTTATTTTAAATCTGTATTTCAGCAGCAGCTCAGAACTTATTGCTAAATTCTTACGTGCCTCAGGACATATTTTGTGTACCACATCTGTTGTTTATCATAGTTTTGATAGGAAATTTTGAAGTATATATAGGGCCTTCACTACCTCTAGGAGAAAAATGCATTTTTTTTTTTCAGTTAGTTTAACAGCATATTCAGAGACTGAATACACTGTTACTGTATGCAATGTCTTAGAACAGGGAAGGGGAGGCATTCGTTATAAGAAAGTGTAATTCTAAAAAAAATAATTTCTTTGTCACTATTTTAAAGTGGCTACTAAATGGTAGTTCTTAATACAACTTCTCCAACAGTTATGCTAAAATTCCTGTTGAAGACTGTCAACAAAAGTAAACTGGAAAGTGAAGAGACTTTTATTTCTGGGAAGATGAAGTTAGGTATCTCATTTTACTCCTACTATATAACTACAATGCCTGAACTTTGTATATAAAGCAAACATATGATTCTAAAAGGCAGGGAGAAGAAGATAACCAACTAAGACTTAAGGACCTGAGGGAAAACCTGGGGGAAGTTCCTTGGATTTTTCCTCTTTTCTCATATACCCCATAGCAGTTAACCTGAGGCACCAGTGACCTGGAAGAGCTAATAATTACAAACAAACAAAAAGCATCGCAGAAGTCTGCTGTCTTTTGCTCAAGAGCTAGTTATTTTTTTAATAAAATAACTGCTTCCTCCAAGTAAAGAATAAGACAATTGTGGCATCACCCCCACTAGAAAGCAGAGAATCCAAACTTCCACTCTCACTAGGCTGTAGCTTCCATTCCAGAGTGGTGTTAGAAAAGGAAGTCATGATCAAGAACATTCATTGCCAAGCAGACTCTCCCTTTGCATGGTCAGGGGAGACTTACCTGGTGAGCATGGAAGTCCCCACCTGAAGGCAGTGATGTACCTCTCACCATCACCTCTGAGGAGGTATCAAATGATGCCGAGTAGAAGAGTCAGAATTCTCATCATCATTCAGCTTCAGTGAATCCACCCTTCAGTTCTGTAGCATCAGTGGAAGCCATGTGGGGAGGAACAATGAGATCCTTATTGCACAAGCAGCCAAGGTAGCATTAGTGAAAGTGAAAGTGAAGTCGCTCGGTCCTGTCTGACTCTTTGTGACCCCATGGACTGTAGCCCACCAGGCTCCTCCGTCCATGGTATTCTTCAGGCAAGAGTACTGGAGTGGGTTGTCATGTCCTTCTCCAGGAGATCTTCCCAACCCGGGGACTGAACCCAGGTCTCCCGCATTGTAGGCAGGTGCTTTACCATCTGAGCCACCAGGGAAGTCCTAGTGTTAGTATTAGTGAAGGCACAGTGAAAAGCCTGAATCCTGACCCCAAGTCTAGTAGCAGCAAAAGACCCCTTTCTCTCAGAGGCAAAACAGAGAACCTGGACTCGTTTCCCAACCTGGCCATAGTAAGGTGGTAGCCCCCTTCCCCAGCAAGAGCAGCATCAGAGATATGCTGTTGAAACAAAGATTTAAAGAAGATCCAGAGTCTCATAGGCTTCTCAGGTTGTACAGTGGTAAAGAATCCACCTGCAAATGCAGGAGAAACAAGAGATGTGAGTTCTATTCCTGAGTCAGGAAGATCTCCTGGAGTAGGAAATGGCACTCCACTCCACTATTCTTGCCTGGAAAATTCTATGGGCAGAGGAACCTGATGGGCTACAGTCCATGGGGCTGTAAATTATTGGACATGACTGAGCACACACAAAGAATCTCACAACAGATTGCTTAAATTGTTTATTTCAGTCAAGATCATGTATTATTTTAAGAACCAAGAAGATCTCTAATGAGAAAAGGCAATGGAGGCTGACTCTGAGAAAAAACAGATATTAGAATTATCTCATGGATTTTAATAGAAGCTATCATATAAATGTTTCAGCGAAAATTATAAACATATTTCATTTTATTTATTTATTTTTGGCTGTGTTGGGTCTTCATTGCTGGGCTGGCTTTTCTCTAGTTGCAGCAAGTGGGGGCTACTTTCTAGTAGTGGCTTGCAGGCTTCTCATTGCTGTGGTTTCTCTTGTTGCAGAGCACAGGCTCTGGGGCACGGTGCTGTGGGCTGCAGGAGTTGCAGCAAGGGGGCTAAGTAGTTGGCTCTAGAACACAGGCTCAGTATCTGTGGTGCACAGGTTTAGTTGCTTCGTGGCATGTGGAATCTTCTGGACCAGGTATCAAACCTGTGTCTCCTGCATTGGCAGGCAGATTCTTTACCACTATGCCACCAGAGAAGCCCTGAACATGTTTTAAATAAATTAAGAAAATGAAAAGTTTCAGAAAAGAAATAGGATATATGGAGAAGAATGAAATGGGAATTTTAGAACTGGAAAAAATACAATAACTTACATTTCAAAAATGCAATGATTAAGCTGAAAAGCAGAACTGAAAGACCAAAGAAAATCAAGTGAACTTGATGATTTAACAGTAGAAACCACATAATCTGAATGACATGATAAACAAAAATAGGAGTAAATGGAGTGTCTCCCTTTTCTTCTTGAGTTTTGGAAATTATGTTTGGTAGTTGAAGCAAAAATTATAATATCTGGTGTGGTTCTAAATGTATCTAGAGGAAATTTTATTATTTAAAAATAATTCTATTATAAATGGGGAAGGGTTGCTGCTGCTGCTGCTAAGTTGCTTCAGTAGTGTCCGACTCTGTGCAACTCCATAGACGGCAGCCCACCAGGCTCCCCCGTCCCTGGGATCCTTCAGGTAAGAACACTGGAGTGGGTTGCCATTTCCTTCTCCAATGCATGAAAGTTAAAAGTGAAAGTGAAGTTGCTCAGTTGTGTCCGACTCTTGCAACCCCATGGACTGCAGCCCACCAGGCTCCTCCATCCATGGGACTTTCCAGGCCAGAGTACTGGAGTGGGGTGCCATTGCCTTCTCCGGGGAAGGGTTAAGCCATGTATAAAGAGATCATGTTTTTATAGGTCACAAGAACTGGTAAAATGACTATAATATATCTTACATATATACTATAATTAAAAACAAATTCTAAAATATGATTATTTAGCTCATAGAAAAATAAGGAAAATAAATTAGTGAGAAAAGAACAATAAAGAGAATAATGAGAAACATACCAATACAGATGGTATATGGGGTCATAAAACAAGCTGCAGCAAGTTTAAACGTAGCTAAATCATGCAGAATTTTTCTGTTAACTACATAAATCAAATAATTAGTGAAATCAAATCAATAAGTGAAAGATTAACAGAAACTCCCCAGATGTCTGAAAAGACACTACTAAATAATCCATGGGTAAAGAGGAAAGCTCAAGGAATTCAACTGAATGATGATGAAAATATAACATCAAGCTAAACTAGTGCTGATATGGAAATTTATAGCATTAAATTCTTAACTTTAGAAAAAGGGTAAAGTCTCAAAGTAATATGCTAAGTTTCTATCTCAAGAAAGGAGATAAAAGAGAACAAAATAAACCTAAAGTAAGTAGAAGATATGAAACAGTAAAGATAAGGACTGATAGCCATGGAACTGAAACAGATAAAAATAGAGGAAATCTTTAGCCCAATATAATCTTTATGCTAAAGTGGTATATTTTGAGGTGGCATATTCTGTCACCCTCCATTAGACACGAATGTCAATTAAATAATAAGATGCTTGTGAATATCCCCACACACGTACAGCCATGTGGTATTTCATCCCTTCTTGGTGGGAATGTAAAATGACACAGCACTTTGGCAAGCAAACAATTTAAATAAACTCTGGTATATCCACACCGTGAGATACTTCTTAACAACAAAAAAGGTTGAATTGTTGACCTGCTCAATCTCAAAGATTACATATTTGATGATTTAACTTATATAAAAAATATAAAAACTAAAAAATAAATTAGCAATTGACAGGAGTTTGGGATAGTAAGAGGATTTTACTTTATATGGGGAATACAAATGAGATATTTTTGTGATGAAATTTTTACCTTGATTGCAATGGTAGTTACACAAACCTACATGTGTGGTAAATGGCATAGACCTATATACACACGTGGCCTTCCCAAGTGGTGCTAGTGGTAAAGAACCTGCCTATGAATACAGGAGACGAAAGAAATGCAAGTTTGATCCCTTGGTCAGGAAGATCCCATGGAGGAGGGCATGGCAACCCACTCCAGTATTCTTGCCTGGAGAGTCCCACAGGCAGAGGAGCCTGGCAGACTATAGTCCATAGGGTCTCACAGAATTGAACACAACTGAAGTGACTTAGCATGCAGCTTGCACATGCTAATATTAGTTATCTGACTTAACTATTGTTCTGTAATTACACAAGGGGAGCCTAAGTGAAGGGTATGTGGGAGAACCATAAGAGGAACCTAAGTGAAGAGTATGTGGGATCTCTGTGCTATCCTTGGAACTTTCTATGAATTGATAATTATTTCAAAAATATTTTTTTAAAGAGTGAGGATTTTGTCTAAACTTGTTTGTAGAATCATGGAGAAATTGTCTTTCATTCAGCTGGTGGAGATGAAGTAGGAACAAAGAGTTGTGCAAGGATTTTTTGTTCAAACCATACTTTCCTCCATAATATGGAGATTACTTGACAAATGGTGGGATGTTCCTTTGAAATGTTCCCTTCAGTTTGACCTAGACTCAAAGAATCCTGTTGTGCACAAGTCAAAAAAATCTTACAACTGTCCGAATATGTACTGTCTAGGGGGCTGCTAAGCACCTCCCCTCCCAGGCTATGAACTTACACATATTTCTAACTTTTGCAAATAGGAGGGAAGGAAATGGGATATCCAGGGGAGGGTGGATGATGGCAGATACTATTATCAAGAATTATTTTTTTTTATTACTCATTAGTAAAGAGCTGTAGACAATGATGGAAAGTCGGTTACAGTAAGTGCTTCACATTTGTATAGCAGAAAACAAGACAGATGAAGTAAAATGAGACCATATCCCTCCTGAATGAAACAGAATCAATACAGTACCCAAGAAAAATCATGCCATAGTTAAAAAAAAAAAAAGATTAAAAAAGCATTAAATTTGGAACATGTGCTTAGGTTTGAATCTCTACTCCACCATATTTTCCCTGAATTCTCGGAAAATAGAGTTAAAAATGCCTACAGTGAAACCTGATTTAAATGATTAACAATAAAATGTGCACAATAATGCAAAAATAGATTATGATTCAGTTCAGTTGTTTTTCTGTTTTTTCAAATAGCAATAATATTAAAGCATAAAAAGTAATTAGAAATCATAATGTCATCGGTTCAGTTCAGTTCATTCGCTCAGTCATGTCCGACTCTTTGCGACCCCATGAATCGCAGCACACCAGGCCTCCCTGTCCATCACCAACTCCCGGAGTTCACTCAGACTCACGTCCATTGAATCAGTGATGCCATCCAACCATCTCATCCTCTGTCGTCCCCTTCTCCTCCTGCCCCCAGTCCCTCCCAGCATCAGACTCTTTTCCAATGAGTCAGCTGTTCACAAGAGGTGGCCAAAGTACTGGAGTTTCAGCTTTAGCACCATTCCCTCCAAAGAAATCTCAGGGCTGATCTCTTTTAGAATGGACTGGTTGGATCTCCTTGCAGTTCAAGGGATTCTCAAGAGTCTTCTCCAACACCACAGTTCAAAAGCATCAATATTTTATTGTAAATTTCTGATAGGACTGAAATATCTTTCTTATAGCCATCCAATATATCCTCAGAAGTAATCATAATTAAAATTGTGTGCATTTTTTGTTTTACATATGCTGTTACACATTTTGCAGGGAAGTATAATGTCAAATTCAGACTTATATTTTAAAATATTCACTGACTGGTTAATCGTAAATATAGATTCTCCAAAAGCTATGCTGAAATTACCATGAAGACTCACTAAAAACAAACATTTAAAAAGTATTTCAAGTATAGCTGACATTCTGTATTCCGGTGTTCTGCACATAGGCTGATACAGAAGGCCTACTATAGGGAACTTGAGTACTCACAGATTTTTGTATCCTTGGGCATCGTGGAATCAATCTACCACGGTTATGGTTAACTATACATATATATAGTTACATATTTTAAATAAAGTAAGCATTTTCATCTATCTTGAATTTCTATATGAATATATATATGTATCTATGACATTTTTGGGCTTCCCTGGTAACTCAGCTGGTAAACAATCTGCCTGCAATGCAGGAGACTTGGGTTCAATCCCTAGGTTGGGAAGGGCTTCCCTGGTGGCACAACTGGTAAAGAATCCACCTGCAATGCAGGAGACCCCTTGTTGTATTCCTGGGTCAGGAAGATCCTCTGGAGAAGGGATAGGCTACCCAGTCTAGTATTCTTGGGCTTCCCTGGTGGCTCAGACATTAAAGAATCTGCTTGCAATGCAGGAAACCTGGGTTCTAACCTCAGTTGGGAAGATTCCCCTGGAGGAGAACATGGAAACCCCCTCCAGTATTCTTGCCTGGAGAATCCCCATGGACAGAGGAGCCTGGCGAGCTATGGGGTCACAGAAAGTCAGGTATGAATGAACAGCTAAGTACAGCACATGACATTTGTATTTAATTAATACAAATTTTATCACTTCTCTGGTTAGTGCATAGGATCTACTTATTTCTCTTTAATGACTACATGATTTTCTATAAATGAATATATCATATTTTATTTAACCATGTCCTTTTGATGAGCATTTAGTGTCTTTAAAATGTACAAATGGGATATTAATAAGCATTCAATATATTATATCCACAGACACACTGAGACTGAATTCTTAAGTGATTTTGAATTTAATACCTGGTCAAGTAGCTTTTTTAAGCATGAAAATCATAGAAATTTATTTTTACATATGCTAGGTCTCACAAAATATGGCATCCATGCACCATGTTTAAAAATAATTTTAAAACAGTTAAAATTAGAAAAGAAAAAAGACACACCTTATAGGTTTTGACTCTAATTGTAACTTTTTAAAGGAAATAAAGAATTAGATTTTTTTAATGTTAAATTTACAATAACAATACTAGAAACAAAATTAATTTAGCAACTTCTTCTAATGGAAGAATACATTCTTAATATTTTTAAGAAAATTGTCTCAAACCAAAAACCTGTATCATATTGACTAGTAAACCCTAGAGTCATTTCCATTTAATTCAGTACAAGAATGGCATTTTTAACTTTTATCATTGGAAGCTGATGAAAATTCAATAAGATCAGAAAGCAAGATACAAATATTGGAAATAAGTAAATCAATATTTCTTCAATTTCAGGTGGTATTTATATAGCATGACAAATGGTATCTATTGATATATTGTCAATAATCAAGTTTTTGGTTACAGAAGATAATGTAATAGTTTATAATGGCAATAATAACAGAAAAATAAAAATAACTATATATAAATATTACTGGAATTTAAGTGGATCTAGTATGTAATGTCAATTTTTTATCCATCTGACTTTTTGATAAATAAGACATAAAACAAAGATATTGAATTGATATCCTATGAACATCATCTTTCTTGAGGAATCTGAAGGAAATTCAGTTCAGTTCAGTTCAGTCACTCAGTCGTGTCCGACTCTTTGTGACCCCATGAATTGCAGCATGCCAGGCCTCGTTGTCCATCACCAACTCCCGGAGTTCACTCAGACTCACGTCCACCTAGTCAGTGATGCCATCCAGCCATCTCATCCTCTGTCATCCCCTTCTCCTCCTGCCCCCAATCCCTCCCAGCATCAGTCTTTTCCAATGAGTCAACTCTTTACATGAGGTGGCTGAAGTACTAGAGTTTCAGCTTTAGCATCATTCCTTCCAAAGAACACCCAGGACTGATCTCCTTTAGAACGGACCGGTTGGATCTCCGAAGGGAATTGACCTTCTTCAGATAGTAAACCCAAGATTTAAAGAGACTTAAAACCTAAAATAGTGCCGGATCGCTGCATGCCCCCAATGTGGTGGCCTGCCCCTGTAAAATGTAGTGTGGAGGATTCTGGCAGAATATGCTAGCTCTAAGGGAAGTTCATTCCCAAGAGGCAATGGAGAAGTCTTGGATGATTTGATCAAGTTTCTCCTTGCAAAAACATCAGTCAGAAGAAGGAGTCAGTTACTCCTCTTCAAGTAAGTATAAGGATAGAAAGGAGAAAGAAGTGATACACTGGTTGAGCTACTTCCACTTGGGAGGCAAGAACAGAATGTGAGGGAGAAGCAATCCAGACCAGCATTAAGCAGTTATAAGAATATAGTGTATAGGATAGATATGTTTTGTGTAGGATAGATACGAAGAGATCTACAGGAGTTGAGAGGGGAAAATTTGATTAAATTTTGGTAATTATGTAGTGCTTCTAAAAGGAATGCATTTATTATAATGCTATTAATTCCTAATAGGATGCCAAAAAGGCATTGCTTTCAGTTCAGTCTGCAGCATCTGGTTTAGCGTTTAATCTGCCATCTATGAAGAATGACTTTCTGCCACTTACATGTACTAGCTGCAAAGCAGTTTGAATCTTGCCCTAGGTAAGCACCCAACATGTGAAGTAGAATCATGAGATATTTTTATAAATTGATCTCCAATTTTGAGATAGTTCACATTTCTGATTTAGAAATTACATTAAGTAGTATGTTTTAATAGAAACCATCATTTATAATATGTGTATATTCTTTTATTTTCCTCTCTAGTGAAATATGATAAAAAAAAAAATTCAGGGCTGAATTACATATTTAAACTGAATGATCAGAAAGTCTTGCTTGAGTAGAGAAATACACTTAGGGTTATACCAATCAATGGAAATATCAGTATGCTTTAAAAATTATAATCCTTAATGGAAAGTTCAAGATAACTCTAACTTCATTTAGTTGGAACACTAAATATTGAGAAATAAATGCATTGTATTGAACTGGAGTCCTACTTCATTGACTGAGTGTGGAAGAGAAAGCAATCAGTGCTAAGATCCTTACCACAGTCATGGGATTTGTTGAGTCTTCTGTCTCCAACTTGGGAAATATATCTAATTAGGGGAAGTTTGCCTTTAATGATTTGCCTTAGGATCACAATTAGTGGAAACCTCTAGGGACTGTGGTTTCTATTTAGGGTCTTCCAGTTTGGCTACACTGCTATCCAATACAGGAATTAATGAAAGTTTCATGAAAAATATACATTGTCTGATCTACTGAATCATTTCCTCTTAAGAATATGTTTTCTTTCTTAAATATCTGTGTCTTTCTACATCTTAAAAGGAAAAGTTTCCAAATACTTCTATTTATGTATAAAGTATGACTTTTTCATTTTAAGTTATGACAGGTGTCAGCTATCTTTAATGGCCAATGTGAAGATGAGTGATTATCTATAGGTCCATCCTTCAAAAATTTTTGACACTTAGCCATGCAAACTGATTTTTCATATAAGAAGGACAACACGGTACTCATCTAATTCGTGTTTACAATGGTAATGCATATTATATAGTACTTTATATAGTACTCTAAAAAATATTGTGATAGGCAGCTTACAAGATGGCTCTTAATGTTCCCCATTTGTTGGTATTCACAAGTTTTGTCATCTGCTCTCCATGCGGACAGACTGAGTCTACTGATAATACTTTGACAAAATAGAATATGGGAAAGGTGAGGGAATGTTGATTCCATGATTAGTCTGTTAAAGACAGTGAGTCCCATTAGCCTGCACTCTCTAGATTTTCTGTTCTTGCTCACTGTAATCAAGCAAGGTGACGTATCATGAAGGGCCTTGTGATTTTATGGAGTAGTTACATGTCAAGGAACTCAGGGTATCCTTCAGCTAATGACCAGTGAGACACTGAAGTCCTCTAAGAATCCACAAGGAACTGATTCTTGCCAACCACATGAATGAGCTTTGAAATCAGATCCTTCCCCAAAGGCTTGAGATTTCTCCAGCCCTTTCTGACAATTTGACTGCAACCTTGGAAAAGAGTCTGAGATAGAGGAACAAAAAGGTTGAGCCTGGATTTCTGGCCCAAATAAACTACAAGAAATAAATGTTTTAAACCATATGGTTTTAGAGTAATTTGTTATGAAGCAGTATATAACTCATGCAAACCTACATGCCTATAATGTTTAAAATAGATGACATTTTCCCAGGGGATAACCAATAATGAAAATGATATTATTAGTATCACCAAATTTTCCTTAGACTCAATTGAGTTTCAACAGCTATACTAAATATTGCTGTTCTTATAGTGTAGGCAGCTATGATATAAAACTACTAGATGCAAGTATCATTTTATATAAATGTAGAGGCTTAGTAAAATTCAAACTGGCTTTCCATAAAACAATATTGAGTTTGAAAGTAATGAAATCAACCACTAGACGCTTTTTGAATTAATGAAACTCGGTAAATACACTAATATTCTGAGTCAACAAAAGAACAATTTATAACTATTTAAAAAATAAATCTGATTCTTCAGATTAATGATATAAACTGGTTTCTGCAGTTTATGCTGTACGTTTTTGCCCCAGTTGAGTTTTTATTCAAATTGACTTTGTTTTTTAGAAGAGTTTTAGGTTTAGCAAAGTTGAGTGGAAAGTACAGAGACTTACTATATCTTCCCTGCCTCCAAACCTACATAATCTCTCCCATTCTCAACATTCCCCACCAGAGTAGTGTATATTTGTTAGAACTGATGAACATAAATTGACACATCATTATTGCCCAAAGTTCATAGATTACAAGGGGTTCAGTTTTGGAATTATAAATTCTTTGGGGTTGAGAAAATGAATAATGTCTGTACCCACTTTCACTTCCCTAAAAATCCTGTGTGCGCTCCCTGTTTTATCTTTTCCTCTCCATAACCTCTGGCAACCACTGATCATTTTACTCTCTCTATAGTTTTGGTTTTTTCAGAATGTAAGATAGTCAAAGATGACTATAAGTCATATCTTATAGTATAGTAGAATAGAGTAGCATGTAGCCTTTTCAGACTAGCTTCTCTCACATAATAAAAAAGAAAGATTCCTCTATGTCTTTTCATAGTTTGGTAATACAGTTCATTTTTAGTTTACATTGCCTTGATTTATCACTTTATTTATCCATTCAGCTACTGAAGGTGATTTGTCTGAAATTAATATATAATAGCTATTTCTGTTTTCTTTTGATTACTGTTAGCATGATATTTCTCCATTTATTAGCTTATTCTATACATCTTTGTATTTAAAGTGAATTTCTCATAGACAACATAGAGTTGGATCTTATTTCTTGAATTACTCTGACAATCTTTTATGGTACATTGGTCTTCTAATTGGTACATTTAGACCACTGATATTCAAAGTAATTATTGATATAAATGGACTGATATCTACTATGTTCCATGCTATGCTTAGTCGCTCAGTTGTATCTAACTTTTTGCCACCCCATGGACAGAGGAACCTAGAGGGCTGCAGTCCATGGGGATTCTCCAGGCCAGAATACTAGAGTGGGTAGCCCTTTGCTTCTCCAAGGAATCTTCCCAACCCAAGGACTGAATCCAGGTCTCCTGCATTGCAGGCGGATTCTTTTCCTGCTGAACCACCAGGGAAGCCCAAGAATACTGGAGTGGGTAGCCTATCTCTTCTCCAGTGGATCTTCTTGATCCAGGAATGAAACTGGGGTCTCCTGCATTGCAGGTGGATTCTTTACCAGCTGAACTACCAGGGAAGCCTGTATATGTATGTGTGTGTATATATATACACACACACACACACACACACACACACACACATACATATATGTATATGTGTAATTTGTGTCTTCCTTCTCATATTATTCTATTCAGAATGCCATAACGAAATACCATAATGGCTTAATCAAGATAAATGTATTTTCTAGCTGCCCTGAAATATAGAATTCCAAGATCAGTGTTACAGCAAGGTTGCTTTCTGTGAGACCTCTCTTCCTGGCTTGCAGGTAACTGCCTTCTCATATAGCCTTTCCTCTGTTTGTACATTCAGAGAGAGATCTCTGGTGCTTCTTCCTCTTATAAGGATACAAATCCCACTCAATTAGGGCTCCACTCTTACAACCTTATTTGACTTTTACCCAGTTCAGTTCAGTTCAGTCACTCAGTCGTGTCCGACTCTTTGCAACCCCATGAATCACAGCACCCCAGGCCTCCCTGTCCATCACCAACTCCCAGAGTTCACTCAGACTCATGTCCATCGAGTCGGTGATGCCATCCAGCCATCTCATCCTCTGTCGTCCCCTTCTCCTCCTGCCCCTAATCCCTCCCACCATCAGAGTCTTTTCCAATGAGTCACCTCTTCGCATGAGGTGGCCAAAATACTGGAGTTTCAGCTTTAGCATATTATCTCCTTGGTAATAAGGATGTAAGAGATATACCTTACATTGCAGACAGAAAATAGTCACATTGAGGGAGAGTTAGAGCTTTAACACATGAATTTCAGTGTCAAAATTTGGTTCTCATTTTCTTGGTTAACCTTAATACAAATTTATCAATTTTATTAATCTTTCCAAAGAATCAGCTTTTAGTTTTGTTGATTGTCTCTGTAAATTTTTTTTCAGCCATAGATTTGTGTTTTAGTTTTTGTTTTCTTTTACTTTCTTTAGAGTTAATTTGCTCTTCTTACTCTAGATTACTAATGGGGAAGGTTAGATTTATTTTAGATTTTCTTTTTTTAATATCTGTATTCAATACTACAGATTTCTCTTTTTGCACTGCTCTCAATGCATTCTGTGTTATTTTATATATTGTATTTTCACTTAGTTTAAAATATTTAAAAATATTCTTGACTTTTTTTCATGTATTTTGTAGAAGTATTTTACTTCATTTGAAAATATATCAGGAGTTTCTAGCTATCACTCTGTTACTGATTTCTAGTTTAATTCCATTGTGATCTGAGAATGTATCTTGCATGACTTCTCTTTTATATTTGTTAGTTGGTTTTACAACCCAGAATGTGGTATATCTTGGTGTGTAATCCAAGAAATCTTGAGAATAATACATATTCTGCTGTTGTTGGATGAATTATTCTATAAATGCCAATTAGATCACATTGATTGATGGTGCTGTCCAAGTCAGCTCTATTCTTACTTATTTTTTGTCTGCTTGAGCTATCAGTCACAGAGAGAAAAGTGTTGAAGCATGAACTATAAAAGTGGATTTATTCCTTCTTGAAGTTCCATTAGTTTTTTTCCTCATGTTTTCTGATGCTCTCTTGTTTTATGCATACACAGTTTATGTTGCATCCTTTTTGGAGGGTTAACTCCCCTTTCATTATGTAATGTCACTTTTCATTTCCGAAAATCCTCTTTACCTGAAATGAATAGACCTATTCCTAAGTGTGGTCTGATTAGTGTTAGTATGGCTATCTTCTCTATCTCCCAGAGGGAGAGCATGTGAAGACAGCAAAAAGGTGTCTTCACAAGGTGCAAAAGACAGCAAAAAGGTGTCTCCCTACAAGCTAGGGAGAGATTTGGGGAGAATTCAACTCTGTTGATATCTTGATCTTAGACTTCTGGTCTCCAGAACTGTGGAAAGATAAATTTCTGTTGTTTCAGTCAGCAAGTCTGTGATTTTCATTATATTAGGCCTGGCAAATTAATGTATATATTACAGATCTCTATAGGATGTGAATCCAAATTAATAACAAAATTTAGAATTACTAGTAATATTTACCTCTGTTTTACTGTCTTGATGGCAACCTGTTATAACATTGTTTTGTTCAACTCTAGAACTTTTACATAGTTTTATATTTAATTTATATAGCACAAGTCATTTGTCACAACCCAAGTAATTTTTTTAAATAGCCATGGAATGTGTAACTTTTTTGTATTGCATTTCAAAATAGATCTTTCTGTTGATTTCTGAAATTACAGCTTGTGTGTGAAATCATCTGAAATTATGCTGAAGTTACCCTGATATTCTGGTAATTTTTTGTTTGCTCTACTTTCACTGTAAGAATAATTATAAGCTTTTCTTCTCATGTCTTGTAATTTAAAATATTGTTATAATTTATTCACAAATGGTAATTTTTCTTATCAATCTACATATTATGGACCCTTCATTGCAAAAATATGTTATATGCGTGATCATAGATCATAGCATCTGTTCCATATGCAAAAGTGTCTTTTCAAGAACAGTAATTGTCTCTGTTGTTCATACGTTCATCTCTATGTCTTCCCTCTACTTCACTATCTCTCACATTGTGTTTTTCCTTTATCTTTGCCATGTGAAATTTTATCCATTGGTTCACATAAATGATTTAGGTCCTCATTGCCCTTCATGAATCTAATATTTGCTATGTCCTTCTTTGTGTGATATTTTTAAAAACTTTAATCATTTTTTAATCTCTTTTTGTAGACTTTTTTATCCCCCTTCATTGAAACACAACCTGAATCTATATATTACTAGTTGTTAAAATGTATCATTATTTTTTATGAAAATTATGGTATTTATTTTGGTCTTCTAAGCCCAATTCTCACCTTTGCTTTATTTCAAAGGTCCCTGTGAATATTCTCTGTTTTTATAGACATTTGATTAAATGTGGTAAGATTCTATTTTGGGCCCACTGGATAAGCAATGTTTTGTATTAGAAGACTCCTTAAAAACTGGGGTGAGGAGGAGTGACTACCAGAATCTCCAAAGCAAGATTGTTATAGTTTGTCAAATGAGCAGTTGTTATAGATATGACAGTTATTTAGCTGGGACAATAAAGAAGATTTTGAAAGATGTAGCTGTCTAAATATAGCAGGGCTGTGGTTAGGAAAACCAAGATATTTTTCTGGATGCATCAAACTGCAGATTTTATCTTAAAGTATAAGAAATCTGTGTTACAAAAAGCTCTAATATAATGATTTAAATTGCTGAGGGAATTAGTTCCCTATCAGAGGTGTTCATATACACCAAAATAACCTATTGCCAAAGGTCTTTTTGAAACAGATTCTTTATTTTGGTGGGTATTTGACTAAATAGTTTTTCCTACTATGACATTGTGTGTAAAAGGCATAAAGAAACATTAAGCAAAGCTTGATTTTATAATCTATATGGCCTTACTGTTTGAAAAGAGTTATTTAGAATTTTATTTTCCTTCATTTGAAAACCCATACTTCCAAAATGCTAGCATGTGATACTAATGATACAGTTGATGAATGCAAATTGGATTCTAAAGTAATTATGCTTTCCAGTCCAATAATCATAAATGACTTTAACAACTTTCCTTTTGCTCTAGATCAAAGTAAAATATATTTAAGTTAGTTATTTAGAAGTAAAAGGCATGCATAAAGGATATATGTAAAAGAAAATAATGCCTTAAAATTGAGTATTTATTTGTCAGATGGAGGCAGACCATTTCACATGAGCAAAATATGTAGTTGTTGGAATATTTATAAAAGTATTAACAGTTCTTCAATCATGTATTTCCGGTATACAATTTTTAAATTGCTATCTAAATTTCTAATAACATCTAATACGTTTCATCCTCTTTATAATATTGCCACCAGTTTTCAGGGTTAAGAAGTCTACTGTTCATTTTATATTTATTGATTTAAAGTAAATACAATTGCACATATTGATGAATTAATGGTTAGCAAAGTAGTTAAGTTCTCTGTGCTTTGCTTCCTTCTAATTTTGAAAGTATTCAATTAAGGCATCTCATTTGAGGCTATCCTGTGAGACATTGCTTCTGGGTACTCAGAATAATTTTCCTTTTATGTTAGCAACACAACTGGCATTTTATCTGTTTAATGGATAAAAGGAAGCTCCCTTCCTTGCTGTAATTTCTATCTGTATAAGATTTCAAAAATGACTTAGTCAATGCCCTCATTACCCTCACTGTTCAGTTCAGTTCAGTCAGTTCAGTCCATCAGTCATGTCTGACTCTTTGTGACCCCATGCATTGCAGCACGCCAGGCCTCCCTGTCCATCATCAACGCCCAGAGTTCACTCAAACTCGTGTCAGTCGAGTCGGTGATGCCATCTAGCCATCTCATCCTCTGTTGTCCCCTTCTTCTCCCGTCCCCAACCCCTCCCAGCATCAGAGTCTTTTCCAATGAGTCAACTCTTCACATGAGGTGGCCAAAGTACTGGAGTTTCAGCTTTAGCATCATTCCTTCCAGGACCAATCTCCTTTAGAATGGACTGGTTGGATCTCCTTGCAGTCCAAGGGACTTAAGAGTCTTCTCCAACATCACAGCTCAAAAGCATCAATTGTTTGGTGCTCAGCTTTCTTCACAGTCCAACTTTCACATCCATACATGACCACAGGAAAAAACATAGCTTTGACTAATTGGATCTTTGTTGGCAAAGTAATGTCTCTGCTTTTGAATATGCTATCTAGGTTGGTCAGAACTTTCCTTCCAAGGAGTAAGCGTCTTTTAATTTCATGGCTGCAATCACAATCTGCAGTGATTTTGGAGCCCCCCAAAATAAAGTCTGACACTGTTTCCACTGTTTCCCCATCTATTTCCCATGAAGTGATGGGACTGGATGCCATGATCTTCGTTTTCTGAATGTTGAGCTTTAAGCCAACTTTTTCACTCTCTTCTTTCACTTTCATCAAGAGGCTTTTTAGCCCCTCTTCACTTTCTGCCATAAAGGTGGTGTCATCTGCATATCTGAGGTTATTGATATTTCTCCCAGCAATCTTGATTCCAGCTTGGGCTTTTTCCGGCCCAGCATTTCTCATGATGTACTGTGCATAGAAGTTAAATAAGCAGAGTGACAATATACAGCCTTGATGTACTCCTTTTTTTATTTGGAACCAGTCTATTGTTCCATGTCCAGTTCTAACTGTTGCTTCCTGACCTGCATACAGGTTTCTCAAGAGGCAGGTCAGGTGGTCTGGTATTCCCATCTCTTTCAGAATCTTCCACAATTTATTGTGATCCACACAGTCAAAGGCTTTGGCATAGTCAATAAATCAGAAATAGATGTTTTTCTGGAACTCTCTTTCTTTTTCTATGATCCAGTGGATGTTTGCAATTTGACCCTCATGGTGCCAGTATGCAAAGAAAACTATCCACACAATTTTCCACTGAAAATTACAAAACTTTGATTATGTTGAAGCTGAACATAAAATATTCCTTTTTGTGGATTATTAAGGTTATATTAGAAAATAAGTATGGTGTTTTCACTTTATATGTACATTTGTGTCCATTTTAATTTCCACTTATTTCTAAACAATGACTTAAGTTTACAGGAGTATTCAGTATAAATGCAAATGCTTAATATTCCATTTGAGTAGATATAGTTTTATATATTCTCAAGAAAAAATTAAACATGTTAGTTATTAAAGGCATTTTGACACAAAGCATTCAGATGGAGGACATTGTAGACTTGACTATATTTATCCCATGGCCACATAACTGTGAGTCTCAGTGCTGTACCAGGGAAAATGCCCTGGAGCATAGTAAGCACTTAGTAAATAATTGTGAATGAACCGGAATGAATAAAATAAACTCTCTGCTAGGCAAATTGAATGTCAGAAATTTCATATACTAATATTCTGCACTTTTTGAAATAGGAGAGTCCCTCAAGTCCTCAAATACAAATAGCTTATATACTATTAGTGGAAAATTAATTTCACAAATTTAAATGACAAGTTATTAATGTCCTCAGGAGTTTAGGAGGAGCATACATTTTCAACAGGCTATGTAGTGAAAGTTTCAAAAGGGGGGTCAGCTTAACGTAGACCATAGCCACCCTGGAGAATAGAAGCTGGCATGATTGAACAACATAGAAAGCCTCCAGTACAGTTCCTGATAATCATAAACACTTGGCATCACTGAGTAGGAGGAATGGAGGGGCAAAGTAAAGAATCATATATCTCTAGAGCTCCAAATTATTTCACTAGGTAAATGCTTAAATTTAACAAGGTCATCAAACTATATTAATGTTCAGCATACTATGTTTGTGAACATAGGAACAAGTCTAGCAAATTAAAATATATTGTTAAAAATAAAATATTTGCAAATGATGGATATCATCTTGCCTCTGAAATTTTTATATGACAAATACTTCATTTTTCAACAATGCTAAGCATGGCAGACTTCCTTGGTGTCTCAGACGGTAAAGCATCTGCCTACAATGTGGGAGTCCTAGGTTCAATCCCTGGGTCGGGAAGATCTTCTGGAGAAGGAAATGGCACCCCTCTCCAGTACTCTTGCCTGGAAAATACTATGGTTGGAGGAGCCTGGTAGACTACAGTCCATGGGGTCGCAAAGAGTTGGACAAGACTGAGCAACTTCACTTTCACTTTCAAATATGGCAGATATATATATTTTATCAACCTGTAAAGTTTGAGTTGGGTTTCCCTGATGGTTCAAGCGGTAAAGAATCTTCTTGCAGTGCAGGAGATACAAGAGATGCAGGTTCTATCCCTTGGTCAGGAAGATCCCATGGAGAAGGGAATGGCAGCCAACTCCAGTATTCTTGCCTGGAGAATTCCAAGCAAGGACAGAGGAGCCTGGCAGGTCCATGGGGTTGTAAAGAATCAGACACGACTAAGGTAGTAACACACACACACACACACACACACACACACATACACACACATAAAGTATGTGTTAGCTTTTTTCTTTTCCCAGGGTTGAACAGATGCAGTATCTTTTATAAATACATATTAGTACTGCAAGTAAAGACAAAGTAGGTCATTTGCATTTATTATTCTCCTTATAGTCCTTAGGATACAGATTTATTTTTGCTTTTGGGGACTCCATGAATGTTCATGATCTTATACTCATTAAATAAGTCAGAAGATTTCATTTAAAAAATATTTGTTCTTTTTTGAAGTCTGGGCACTTGAGATAGCTTTTTCTTAAACAAATTTAAGCCTGGCTTCTATACCACTGCATATAATATCTTCATACACATTCTTGAAATAAATATTGATTTTCACATTATTTTATTCAGTTCAGTTCAGTCGCTCAGTCATGTCCGACTCTTTGCAACTCCATGAATCGCAGCACGCCAGGCCTCCCTGTACATCACCAACTCCCAGAGTTCACTCAAACTCAACGTCCATCGAGTCAGTGATGCCATCCAGCTGTCTGTCGTCCCCTTCTCCTCCTGCGCCCAATCCCTCCCAGCATCAGAGTCTTTTTCAATGAATCAACTTTTTGCATGAGGTGGCCAGAGTACTGGAGTTTCAGTTTTAGTATCAGTCCTTCCAAAGAACACCCAGGACCAATCTCCTTTAGAATGGACTGGTTGGATCTCCTTGCAGTCCAAGGGACTCTCAAGAGTCTTCTCCACACCACAGTTCAAAAGCATCAAATCTTCAGTGCTCAGCTTTCTTCACAGTCCAACTTTCACATCCATACATGACCACAGGAAAAACCATAGCCTTGACTAGATGGACCTTTTTTGGCAAAGTGATGTCTCTGCTTTTGAATATGCTATCTAGGTTGGCCATAACTTTCCTTCCAAGGAGTAAGCGTCTTTTAATTTCATGGCTGCAATCACAATCTGCAGTGATTTTGGAGCCCCCCAAAATAAAGTCTGACACTGTTTCCACTGTTTCCCCATCTATTTCCCATGAAGTGATGGGACCAGATGCCACGATTTTAGTTTTCTGAATGTTGAGCTTTAAGCCGACTTTTTCACTCTCCCCTTTCACTTTCATCAAGAGGCTTTTTAGTTCCTCTTCACTTTCTGCTGTAAGGGTGGTGTCATCTGCGTAGCTGAGGTTATTGATATTTCTTCCGGCAATCTTGATTTCAGCTTGTGCCTCTTCTAGCCCAGCATTTCTCATGATGTACTCTGCATATAATTTAAATAAGCAGAGTGACAGTATACCGCCTTGGATGTACTCCTTTTCCTATTTGGAACCAGTCTGTTGTTCCATGTCCAGTTCTAACTGTTGCTTNCTTCCGGCAATCTTGATTTCAGCTTGTGCCTCTTCTAGCCCAGCATTTCTCATGATGTACTCTGCATATAATTTAAATAAGCAGAGTGACAGTATACCGCCTTGGATGTACTCCTTTTCCTATTTGGAACCAGTCTGTTGTTCCATGTCCAGTTCTAACTGTTGCTTCCTGACCTGCATGTAGGTTTGATAAATGCTTCTTTCTTTTTTGATGCTTTTATTGAGTATAATTTATATACCATAAAATTCACCCATGTTAATTGTAAATATCAACGATTTTAATAAATATGTATTGTATGGTTTTACACTTATCATCAAAAATGAGTTTTAGGGCATATCCATTACACCTGACTTCCTCCCTGCTATTGTAGCTAATCACTGCTTCCATTCTTATCTCCAAGCAATTCTTATCTTCTTGTATGTGAGTGTGTGTTCATGTGGACACTATGTTTCCCATTTTCTAGAAATTTTAAGTAAATTTATGTACCATATGTGTTTCCCAGGTGGCTCAGTGGAAAAGAATCCACCTGCCAAGAGGGGACCTGGTTGTGTCCCTAGGTCAGAAATATCCCCTGGACAAGGAAATGGCAACTCAACTCTGTATTCGTGGCTGAGAAATCCCTTGGAAAAAAAAGCCTGACAGGCTACAGTCCATGAGGTTGCAAAGAATAAGATAGGACTTAGAGACTAAACAGCAACAGTATAGCTTATAGTCTTTCAGTCTGGCTTCTTTTCCTTAAGATTATAATTTGTGAGATACACTACTGTTCATTGACACTTAGTTCAAGTTTACTTGTAAGCACATACACATCCTGTTTTGTCCATTCACAGGTTGAAACATATTTTGTTTTTTACAATTTTAAACTATTATGCACATGTTGCTGTGAGCATTTGCATATATTTTTTTCTATGGACATGTTTTCATTTATCTTGGATATACTCCTGAAATAAATTGCCAGGTCCTACGGTAAATGTCTGTTTTCCTTAACACACACACACATACATACAGAGCAACTGCCAAAATCAATTCTCTTTTTTAACTTTTTTTAAATTTTATTTTTATTTAATTTTACTTTACAATACTGTATTGGTTTTGCCATACATTGACATGAATCTGCCATGGGTGTATACGAGTTCCCAATCCTGAAACCCCCTCCCACCTCCCACCCCATATCATCTCTCTGGATCATCCCTGGGCACCAGTCCCAAGCATCCTGTATCCTGTATCAAACAGAGACTGGCGTTTCATTTCTTACATGATAGTACACATGTTTAAATACCATTCTCCCAAATCTTCCCACCCTTGCCCTCTCCCTCAGAGTCCAAAAGTCCATTCTATATACATCTGTGTCTCTTTTGCTGTCTCGCATACAGGGTCATCATTACCATCTTTCTAAATTCCATATATATGTGTCAGTATACTTTATTGGTATTTTTCTTTCTGGCTTACTTCACTCTGTATAATCGGCTCCAGTTTCATCCATCTCATGAGAACTGATTCAAATGTATTCTTTTT
>SJYX01008789.1:0-14072 GCA_006410675.1 Oreotragus oreotragus | reverse complement strand
GACTTCAGCGCCATCAAGCATATGCCCAGCGCCGCACAGCCACCAGCACTGTCTAAGAGCTCGGCATCACCCCAGATGGAGACGGTGTGGTTGTGAGCACTCCACGTGCACACTGCTAAGTATAGAGCAAGCAAACACCAAGGGCCTCACGCATAGTGCGGGAACGCTACTCTTGAAACAACCTATCCTGGAAAAGGATCTGAGAGAGAATAGATATGTGTGTCTGACCAAATCACTTTGCTGTGCACTGGAAACTAACCCAGCATTGTGAATCAACTATAACCAAAAAGCACTTCCATTCCCCCCTCGTAGCACCCGGCCAACGCTGATCCGCGTCCTGTCTCTGCAGACGCGCCTCTCCTGGCTGTTTCGTGTGAATGGGAGCTCGCGCTGCGGCCTTCTGCCTGGCTCCTTTTGCTCAGCCTCCCACTGCAAGGTCCCTCCTGTTGCAGCATGTCTTTCCTTTTTATGGCTGAGTAATCTCCCATTGCACAGAGAGAGCACATTTTGTTTACGGGCAGTTGCTGCTTTAAATTTCATCTACCCAAATGCAAAGCTTGGCCACTTTCCGCATTTCCAAACAACCCCACTCACAGCCTCCTAGAGGGGCTGATGCCGGCTCACAGCTCTCGGTGGAGGTTAATCATGCACAGTAGATGAAGTGACCAAAGGCACCCAGCAATTAGTGCTCAATAGCGTGTTATTAATATCATCATCGTGACAATGCAAACTCCTCGAACCCCTTTCCTGTTGTATCCAGCCACTGGTTTTACAAAATACCTTAAATGCAGTGGGGGCTTCACAGCAGCACAGAGAAGATGCCTGGGCTAGGTACTTGCAAGGACTGTGTAGAACGTATACCCCAGAGGTTCCCAGCCTGGGTGCCAGGAAGCCGTGGGGTCTCTGCTATAGAGTCACAGCACGAGCTCCTGAGCTGTATCTGCCGCAAGCACTCTCCAGCACTCAGTGGCCGTTCACTCTCCCGAACATGTAGGCGTGGCTGATTCTCAAATGCGTGTAGTTGTCGGAATGAAAAAAGGTTCAGTTCAGTCCTCAGTCATGTCTGACTCTTTGCGACCCCAAGGACCGCAGCACACCAGGCCTCCCTGTCCATCACCAGATCCCAGAGTTTGCTCAAACTCATATCCATTGAGTTGGTGATGCCATCCAACCATCTCATCCTCTGTCACCCCCTTTTTCTCCCGCCTCCAATCTTTCCCAGCATAAGAGTCTTTTCAAATGAGTCAGCTCTTTGCATCAGGTGGCCAAACTACTGGAGTTTCAGCTTCAGCATCAGTCTTTCCAATGGATATTCAGGACTGATTTCCTTTAGGATGGACTGGTTGGATCTCCTTGCAGTCCCGGGGATTCTCAAGAGTCTTCTCCAACACCACAGTTCAAAAGTATCAATTCTTTGGTGCTCAGCTTTCTTTATAGTCCCACTCTCACATCCATAACATGACTTCTGGAAAAACCATAGCTTTGACTAGAAAGACATTTGTTGGAAAAGCAATGTCTCTGCTTTTCAATATGCTGGTCATAACTTTTCTTCCAAGGAGCAAGTGTCTTTTAATTTCATGGCTACAGTCACCATCTGCAGTGATTTTGGAGCCCCCCAAAATAAAGTCTGCCACTGTTTCCATTGCTTCCTCATCTATTTGCCATGAAGTGATGGGACCCGATGCCTTGATCTTAGTTTTCTGGAAGTTGAGTTCTAAGCCAGCTTTTTCACTCTCCTCTTTCACACTCATCAAGAAGCAGAACAAAAGGTAGGTCATGCAAAAGCCTTTTCTCATCCTGTGTCTTGACTAACAGTACTCAGCACATCACTCGCTTCATGTGGCGGTGCTCACAGTGGAGATCAGAAACCACTAACAGAAAAACCAGCAGAAACCAAAGCGCTTCATCTCCGTGTGGAAACCGAACCATTAGCAAGAGCTTATTGGATTCATACGGTCAGTTTGGTACCATCCTAAGCACCACGATGGGGGAGTAGGGATATGAACGCACGGAAGGCAGTTTCTGTAGCTGAGAAACTCCTGGCTCTGGGAAGATTAGACCTGTGGGCCAGTGTAATCGTAAAGAGTGTGTCCACTCCACGGCTTCCCGGGTGGTCCAGTGGTTGAGCCTGCTTTGCAGTGTGGGGGACATTGGCTTGATCCCTGGTCCTGGAGGATCCCACATGCAGTGGAGCAGCTAAGCACGTGTGCCAGACTCCTGAGCCTGGGCGCTGCAGCAAGAGGAGCGGTCGCAGGGGGAAGGCCCCGCGCAGCAGTGGCGTAGCTCTCACTGGCCACAGCCAGAGCAAGCCCTCGGGCAGCAACGAGACCCCGCTGCAGCCAAACTTGGCTAAATAATTAAATACAATTATTTTTAAAGATGTGTCCACATGAAATTGATCATTAAATTAGTCATATGGGTAATAAGTGAAATCAGTGTGGACAGAAGTCCTCAGGAAAGCTTCAGGGAAGAGTCTCTCTTGAAGGACAGCAAGTGAGACAGGGGCAGGGGACTCCAGGCAGGTAGAGGCAGGAATGAATGAGGAGAGCAGGGTGGCGGCTACCAACCTGCCTGGCAGCCAGGGTGCAGGTCTCCCGCATTGCGGGTGGATTCTTTACCGGTTGGGAGGCATGGTGTCGGTCAGAGCTCAGTGCACTGCAGTTGCAAGCGTGCCTGATGGGGCCAAAGCCACTCAAGCGTCAGAGCCGAAGAGGGTTGAATGAAAGCTGTGTCCCAGGAAGCTCAGCCTGGCTGAGGCCGAGAGCCTGGAGCCCGGGGACCCGAGGGCATTCACTCCACACTGCAGTCACTACAGGGACCCCACCGAGGACGGAACAGAGGTCTAAACTGAGAGTGGTCTCTCACGACAGAAGCTGGGCGTCTTTATCCTCTGCCCTGGAAATGCAAATCTGAATTGTCCAGGCAGGCTGTGGACCTTTGCCAAGTTGCCAGAACTTTGTGCATGATTTCCAGGTTCAGGAAAAGGCCTCTGCCCTCTGGAAATGGACAAGTGGACTGGAAATTCACCAAGCCGATTTAACAGATGTCTTCCCACGCTCAATACTCCGTAAAGCAAAAGCCCTTTGTGTGGTAAAGTCCACACTGGCCCCACCTTCCTCCCAGGCTTGTTGAGGGCAAAAAGTAGAAGACTAAGATGCTGGCTTGCTTAACTGCACCAGAGGCTGCAGCCACCGGGCTCACCTGGACCAGTCCCTGACAGCTCACCCTCTGTGGCCCTGGCGGATGGGTGCACACTCCCAGCGCACACACTTCCTGGGATTCTGGTGAGGACAGCCTGGCTCCATCAGGAGGGCATGGGCACCTCCCGGGATCTCCCTCATGCCCGCTGTCCCCGAGGGCTGACCTGGGCGATTCCCCAGTGACAGCAGACGTGGTCTTGGGGCTGAGTCACACACCCCAGCACCCGCGGACTCTCTGCAGTCAACAGCCCTGCCAGTGGCTCCCTGTCTCCTAATTAGGACGGATCTCCCCAAGAGCCCAGGCAGGAGCCGCCGCCCGACCTTCAGGACCTCCTCGCCATCCTCGGCTCAGACAAGAAGTCAGAGCTGATGGTCCAAGGAACCTGGGAGGCAAGGTTTCAGAAAGGCAAGGCAGGTGGTGACTCAGGAGACGGCAGCATCCGAAACAGAGGGCCAAGGCTTGGGGAGGACAGCGTGGTCTCTGCCGGCTCCTGTCCCTCGGCATCTGCGGTCACAGGAACTGGGGTCCAGAGGGAGTGAGTGGTCTTTCCCGGGACCCACGGCTTGGGCAGAACCAGTCTAGGTCCCGATCTGCAAGGTCCCCTATCCCCACAAGCGATTTCAGAAGGCGTGGAAGTAGAGCTTCCCTCTCCAAGCTGAGTGAGCATGGTGCACAGAGAGGAGGGAGGAAGAGCCTCTGGGGGCCCCCATCTCCACAGCCCCCGTGCACCCCCACGGGGACTCCTGGCTTCATGCAGAGTCCCCAGGTTACACCTCAGTTCCCCTCAGTTCCCACAATGGGGTGTCATTCACGGGGTGGGCAGCCCTGGAGATGAGGGGTTCGGAGGGCAGGGGTCCCAGAGTGCACGTGGCCTTGGATGAGGAGCCCCCTGCCTGGGTGTGTGCCCACATGCTCATGTCTGTATCCACGGGGCTGGGCTCTGGGGGCTGAGGTCCACTGTGACCTCGGTGACCCTGTGGAGCAGGCCTGGCCCCATCCCTGGCGGCCCTGCCCCCATCCCTGGCGGCCCTGCCCCCATCCCTGGCGGCCCTGCCCCCATCCCTGGCGGCCCTGCCCTCATCCCTGGCGGCCCTGCCCCCATCCCTGGCGGCCCTGCCCCCATCCCGGGCGGCCCTGCCCTGCGCGCTGGAGGCGGGTCTGTCTCGGAGGGGCCCTGCCCCAAGTGCCCACGTGCCCTGAGGCACTGCCTGCTGCCCACAGCGGGGGCACAAGCCCCGGGGCTCCAGCTCCCCTGGTTTTCTCTGGAGTGGCAGAGTCACCACGGCTCCCAGGGACCCAAAAGGCGCTGGGGTTGTGGGCTTGTTGTGGAAGAAGATGCCCCCGAAGGGAAGAAATGCGCCCTAAAAGCAGTGGGCTGGGGCTCAGAAGGAGACCAGACCGTCATTTTATGAAGCGCCTGCCCACCCCACGGGGTCGCAAAGAGTCGAACACGACTGAGCGACTGAACTGAACCGAACCCCATCCAAGCAGTCGGAACACAGCGCCCAGACTGTTTCTGCACGTTTCGCGGACCTTCTGCTGTGACTTCCTCGTGGGCAGGGCCCCTGTTTTCTGCTTTGCTAGAGCCCTGGAGCTGGGACCAGCACTCGGCACACACGCGCAGCTCTCGGGTCATTACTAGCAGCTCCCGTGGGGCCTGGCCTCCCGGCTTCCCGCTCGCCGTCTCCTCCCAGGCCCCTCGTTTGCCCAGCTCCTCCTTGTCCTTGGAAGCCACTCGGCAGTCCCCTCTACCCAGGTCGCCCCCTTGGGCCACCGGGCTGGGTCAGAGGCTCCGCCCGAGCTGGCAGGAGGCCCGGGCCTCACTGCGGGTACAGGTCCCCCCACACTGGGCAGGGGCGTCTGCAGGCCAGCGCAGATCAATAAACACTTTCTGAAGGTATGAAGATGATTTTGTAAGCAACGTTCCAGGCACAGATCAGATGAATGAGACACCGACCAAGACCCTTGAACTTCTTTGGGGTGAAAAGGACTCAGGTAACAAGACCGGCTTGCACTGACACTGTCGCAAATTGCTGGAGCCCCTCAGCGCCTCTGACTTTCAAAGGTGGCTCCCAGGAGCTGCAGCCCCCTCTTGGTATGGCCCTGCGCTGGGCCCTGGGACCAATCCTGCCCCTCGACTTGGGGAGTTGAAGGAAGCCTAGGTTCATGCCTTGTTTAAAAAATGTTTACTGAGGGGGACTTCCCTGGTGACCCAGTGGTTAAAAACCCACTTTGCAACGCCGGGGACGTGGGTTTGGGGAACTAAGCTCTCACAGGCGACAAGAACGGAGCCCAGGTTCTGCAGCCCCCAAGCCTGCCCTGCACCGCTGGGGTGTCCACATGGCGCACGGAAGACCCGGCGCGCAGCAGCTGACGCCCAGCGCGGCCAAGTAGACGCTGCAAGACGCTCCCTGAGCTTTACAGACTGAATGTTTGTGCCCTCCCTCACCCCCGGATTCACAAGCTGGAGCCGGTGCTGCGGGGAAATAACCAGGAGGGTTCGCGTCCTCACCAGAAGGGAGCCTTCCGCCTCTCTCCCCAGCATGTGGGACGCCGCAGAAAGCTGCCAGGACAAGCCAGGAGGAGCGCCCCCGCCCAGTCCCAGACCTGCCGGCACGCGGGTCTCAGACTTGCAGCTTCAGAACGGCGAGAAAATAGACGTCTGGGTTTTTGGCTGTACCGCATGGCAGGTGGACTCTCAGTTCCCCAGCCGAGGACGGAGCCAGCGGCCCCTGCGCTGGAGGGAGCCCCGGAGGAGAGACGTCTGTCGCCTAAGCCACCCGTGCGGCGCTCCGCGGCGCCGGCCGGGGCTGAGGACTCCGGGCGCCTCGCCGCCACGCGCCCCCAGCCTGGTGGGAATCTGAGCTGTGGACGCGCTCTCGGGGCCTCGGGGGCAGGCAGCTCGCTCTGGGCGGAAGCGGGGAGAGGCGCGCGGGCGCCGCAGGAGCGGCCTTCGGCCTGGCCCGCGGCAGGACTGGGAGGTCGGGAAGGCGCGTCCCCGGGGAGACAGAGCAGGGCGGTCCGCGGCCCGTCTGGGAGGAAGGTCAAGTCGCGCCCCGCTCGACTTGCAAAGGCCGCACCCTCACCTCGATAAACACAGACTCTCAGGCCCGCCCTGCATAGTGCTTGATAGGGAAAATGAAGTATTTTGAGTAGCGAACAGAGCAAAGCTGGTGGGAGAACCACTGCTTTGCGGCCGGTCTGAGCTTCCCCACTCTCACCCCGATCCCAGGGTAGCTCCGGGGGCGCCCTCTCTTCCCCGGAAATCGGCCCCTGGATTCGCAGGCAGAGGACGGAAGGTGGGTTGTGAACGGGGAGCGGCAGGCGCGCGCAGGAGGGGCCCTTGGCGGCAGGCAGCCGCGGGGATCCCGCCGCTGTCTCGGGAGCTGGGCGCTGGCGCCGCGCGGGGGAGGGTGGAGGGGCAGAGCTGGGACGACGCGGGGCGGCGGCTGGGCCCGGAGGGCTGAGGGGCGCAGGGCTCGGCCAGCGCCCAGCACGCGTCTCCAGCTCCCTGTGCGCCCGCGACCGCGCCGAGCAGCGGGCACACTCGCAGGAGCGGCGGGGAGCTCCCCGCTTGCGTGGACGGCGCACTCCAGGGCGGGAGCCGGGCCGCAAGCAAGCAAGTGTATGGACACGATCACGCCAGGCAGCGGCTCGGGCGAGGCAGGGGAGGCGCGCGGAGGGCGGAGGAGGGCCGGGGTCGTGGCCGTGGTCCCGCGGTGACAGCTGGATGGCAGCACGCCGGGGGAAGGCCTGGAGACAGACAGGAGGGCACACACTTCCCACATATTAACGCGGAGCACACACACACAGACACGGCGGGCACTCCCATTCCTGAGACGGCGGGAAGGCGAGGGGGCGCCCCCGCTCCTCTGGGAGCCTCTGGGAACGTGTGCCGCGAGGTGCTGCTCCTTGCAGTCTTGCTTGCCCACGTAGGGCATCTGGGTGGGCCTGGACGCTCGCCGTTTCCCGGTCCTTCTCTCTGTGCTCTGTACGTGTGGGGCCGACCACAAGCCTGCGTGTGGTGAAGGCGTGAACGCGCTCGGTGGCCCACGAAGGAGGCCCTCTCCCGTCCTGCTCCTCACACGGAGGTTTGGTCGAAAGCGGGGACAGGACGTGCAAGGCCTGCAGAGCTTTTCAAATAAGCACAACCCGTCCCTCTAACCGATCCACGGCAGGCCTGTGCTGGGGACAGAGAAGCCTATACTGAACACGAACGTCCCTCAGAAACGACAAACATAGGAGGAGACACTAGGAGAAACGATTCCACGCTAGGAGCAGAGGCTGCCCTTGGACGGCTGGATACAGCTGATTTCCCCCCATCTCCTCATTACTTCTCCGTACTCGCCAGTTCTTCAGAGAACACGCTTTACTTTGAAGGCCAAAACCCCAAAGCCCCAAAGGCTGAAAGCCCAGAACCTCAGTGTGGCCCGGTTCTTGCTTATTTGGGGCTGCCACACCCTCCGGGGTGTAGGTGACCTCCTTTCCTAACAACTGCTACTCGAATCCTAGCTGTTGAGGCCAATCTAGTGTTTTCAAAAAGAGGCACCTGTTTCTTGGCAGAAAGGCACACTGACCAGTTCAGGGAATGAATGGATGAAAAGGACTGTCAGAGAAAAGGACTCGGAGGAAGAGACCCACGGGGGAGACCCACGGGGCTGGTGGGGGTGCTGGTGGGAGACAGGGCAAGCTGTTTCATTCTCCCCACCGCGGCCTCACCATAAAAAGCTAGGCTCTAAATCACTTGTTTTCATGTTCAGGATAAAAGCAGTCAGCCAAGTCCCTTGAAAGTAAATGTAGGTCAGCGTCATGAAATTCAGTTTTCAAGGGGAGCTGAATTTAATTACTCATTAGCATATCCTTAAAGTAGCTTTTATTGACATTGATATTACCTTTAAAATTAATTAAAATAAAATAGCTTAGTGTTTCAAGGCTCGTCAATGTTTACTGTGACCAGAAAGGCGCTAGAACAGGCTCTGTTTGGCAGGATGTTGTGAAAAAGAAATTTATTTTACTCCGCCATCCGTAATTTCCCAGCTCCGGGGGGTCACCCTGGCCCTGTGGCCTAGCGCGTGACTTCCTCCCTGCCTGCAGCCTTGCTGGCTCCGGGCGTCTGCAAAGCCTCAGGCTCGCTGCCTTTCCCTGGAGTGCCTCCTCCATCCCTTGCCGCCTCATCTTTCAATCTTAACCCAAGTATCCCCCTCCCGTGCAGGAACTTGCCTGCTTTTGCCTCCATCAGGTTCTAAACCTAAAAAGGCTGAGCGCCGAAGAATTGATGCTTTCAAACTGTGTGCTGGAGAAGACTCTTGAGAGTCCCTTGGACAGCAAGGAGATCCAACCAGTCCATCCTAAAGGGCATCAACCCTGAATATTCATTGGAAGGACTACGAAGCTCCAATACTTTGGCACCGGAAGAGCTGACTCATTGGAAAAGCCTCTGATGCTGGGAAAGATTGAGGGCAGGAGGAGAAGGGCACAACAGAGGATGAGATGGTTGGGTGGCATCATCGACTCGATGGACATGAGTATGAGTAAACTCCGGGAGTTGGTGATGGACAGGGAGGCCTGGCGTGCTGCGGTCCATGGGGTCGCAAAGAGTCGGACACCACTGAGCAGCTAAGCATGGCACAGCAGTCACTTTTATTTTCTATCCAACTGGATTGCCAGTACTCCTGGGACATTTTCTGGTTTCTCCTGAAAGGTCTTATGAAAAGTAGAGCAAGCAGGAATCAAGAAGGTCTGGGCTCAAATGTGGATCCCTTCACTTTACGGCTGTGTGCTTCTGGGCAACTGATTTAATCTCTCGGCTCGATTTCCCTCGCTGGATGTAAGCTGGTTTTCAGGTCTCAGCATGCTACGGGCAGAGACCGAGTCACCAGTTTCCCTAGTGTTCGTCCTACCTTCTCAAATAGGGCCCTTGTTGTTGTTGCTGTTCAATCACCAAGTTGTATCTGACTCTGCGACCCCATGGACTGCAGCACGCCAGGCCTCCCTGTCCATCACCAACTCCCGGAGTTTACCCAAACTCGTGTCCATTGAGTCGGTGATGCCATCCAACCATCTCATTCTCTGCCGTCCCCTTCTCCTCATCAGGTGGCCAAAGTATTTCCTATCAAAACTTCCCTCAGCAGCTTCTGGGGGCATGCTGCCTGCCCTGCCCCCATCGTCTAGCCAGGCACCGTGGCCTCTCGCTGATGCCCTGGGTCCAGATCCCACCCGTGATCAGAGCGGTTTGCTCAGTCGTCTGGATGCCTTGGGAGGGAGATCGCCTTGTCCCGTCCACAGTTCACTGTTAGCGGAGCGCCAAATCCGTCCACGTCTGGCCCCATACGGAAGAGCGTTTCTGGTAAAATGAATCCTCTCGCCTCCACCCTGTAGAATTCAGGGAGGACATCACTGGGGGCTGAGCCAGAAAACGCCTCAAGGCTCCAGCCAGGAGACCGGCGTCAGAAGTGCTCGGCTCTCGGATGACCCTGACATTCTCATCAGGGAAGTCTCTCTGTGCCTGGCTGGGCTGCTTGCTTCTCCTGGGATCTGCACTCCCGAAGGCTCTTTAGCTGGCCCTGAAAACAGTCCTCTGCTGAGACGATCCAGCCCATTAACTCTGATTTGCGGTAAGACCGTCTCCCTCCCCTGGCCCCACGACAAGTCCCAGGGTCAAGAATAAAAGCAATGACTCGACTCAACTTTCGTTTGCATTAAAGGACGTCTTAAACTCAAGCTCACAGAACTTGACACACAGAGCTGAGTTCCTCCTGGATTTCTTTCCACGGTGACCTGGTTCTTCTCACTCGAGATGACAATCATGAACGGGGACAACATCCCCACATGTAGCCTTCTCGGAAAACATGCACCAGTGGCTTCTGGGATTTTCCAAGTGCCAGTGTGCGAGGGTTAGGCAGTGTCTGTGGCATCCGCTTCCCCTCGAAGCTGTGTCTGCGCTGTGAGCAGCCGGCCCTGCACAGCTGTGCCGCAAGGTTCAGAGTCAAGCTCGCATCTGGCTTTGTCCTGGGAGAAGGGGGTACGCCCTCGGTCCAGGTTAGTACCACCACATCTGCGCCGTTACCATTCCCCACTGCAAATCACTCTGCAAAAACACTCATAATTGCTGCACAATCCTACATCATAAAACATGATTTATTTAACCATTCTATTGTTAAGCAAATACGTCATTTTCAAAGGGTTTGCTCTTATAAAAATTGCTTCTATCGTATTTGCACAGGAACCTTTGAACCATTCAGTATGAAATGTACACAGGAGTCAGGAAACAGTGACAGAGCCGACCCTGCCTGGGGAGAAGGCCGTAAGCCCTCAACCGAGAGAAGCTTGGAGGTCCCTGCTCTTCTGGCAGCTCGGTTGAATTAGACCTCGGTGCAACCTCGACGCCACAGCTCTCCATCAGCTTCCAAAAAGACCGTACGGCCTAAAGGGGGGTTTTCTGACCAGCGCATAAATGGAGTTCCTGAAAACTAACGAGGGTCCATGTCTTCTGGAATTGTCTCCTCAGGTCATCCTGGGAGGATGACGGAGTCAGGATAGAGGCGTCGTCGTCACACGCCCAGGCTCACCTCCTTTCTCAATATTCTTTGGTATTTCAGGTGTCTTGTTATTTAAATATGTTTAATGAAACAAAATAAACTGCAGTCCATTGCATCAGATGGAATGACATCAACCCCAAAAGGACTGGCAGGCAATTTCACCACAGAGGAACCTGGGGATATTTCTAAGGCTTATTTCCGGTCCCCACCTGGTACCTACTGTTCAAATACATCCTTAATTTTTCCAGCAGAGGCGATAGTTTATTTGCAATCACAATGCCACTCCCCTGCACGTTACTTCACTTGGTTCTTGGAACAATACTATGAAGTACAAACAACTATTTTTGTTATCTCAGCTTTATAGGGGCAGAAGCTCTGGCTCAGTGATGTTAAATGGTTTCTGGGCCACGTCCCAGGCTCCTGGAAGGCCTCTGGCTGAGCCTGCTCCTTGTCACTAGTCCTCCGGGTTTGGGAACTCGCCCTCCCCAGTGCCCATATCGCGGGTTCACGGAACTTTCTGCTGTGCCGCGGGCTCTGTCATCCAAAGGGAGGAAGATTCCTTTGAGCAGCATGGCTCGAGAGAAAAAACGGAGAGAAAATAGCTGGCTTGGGCTCTAAGAGAGGCCGTGGGGCTGTGAGCGTTGAGACGAGTGGAAACTGCGGCTGAGCCAGCCCCCCGGGGCAGCGGGCTGGGAGGCGGCCCAGCGCCCGCGCCGTGAGGCGGCCTCTGCGACCGGCGGGGCCGGGCCGGCTTTCGCTTTCTGCTCCTTCCAGACGTCGTTTCAGGTTTTCTCTCCAAGTGCGATGTCGGTCACTGCAGCTGGTCTATGGTCACTGCTGAATTATTTGCCATTTTACCTCATTACCCAATAATACCTATTGCTCAATAATCTGAATTTTGATGTTTCTTGGAAAATTGGAAGGTGAAGCTAAGGCCGGCGAGCATGCTTTTGTGGCAGCAACTGGCCATGGCTGAAGAGTCCGCTCCGCCACCCCCCCAACTTTATTTCTCTAGCTTATGCTAAGCATTTGAGCTGGGAACCTTCGAAGAAACAAATATGCTCCTCAGATACTATAAGCACTTAAAAGCGAACAAATCTATCGTGTCTGTTGACAAATAGGCCCAGGTTTCTCATCCTCTTTCTTTCCTTTAAATACTTATCTAGCTGCACAGGATCTTGCTTGGGGCCTGTGGGATCTAGTTCCCTGACCAGGGATGGAACCCAGGTCCCCCGCGTGGGGAGCTCGGAGTCTTAGCCACTGGACCGCCAGGGACGTTCCTCTCTCCCTTCCCGATCGACCCTAACCACACAGCTGCTAGGATGCTGCTGTGAGTGCAGGGACCTTGGCTTTGGAACTCCAGAGAGGGATTGAGTCCAGGCTCTGCATTCATCAGCTCTGTGACACCAGGGAAGAAAAAGTCAGGGTCTGGATGCGTGCAACAAACCACAGGAGCACGGAGGCTCGGGCTGCAGTGTGCAGTGCACACAGAGGGGCGCGGGTGGGGAGGCTGACCTGCCCGACCGAAGCTCGGGTGCGGCGCCGCGGGGGGCAGAGGCTGTGAGAACAGGAGAGTCTGCGTATGGAACACGGTCCTACCCGCCTCACTCCACCCCTCAGGCGAGGTCTCTAGCACACCCGGGAAAGTAGTCAGACTCCACTCTCAAAAAAAATAAAAATAAAAAAGGACCTCCCTGGTGGTCCAGTGGTCGGGAATCTGCCCACTAACGCAGGAGACGCAGGTTTGATCCCTGGTCCGGGAAGATCCCACAGGCCTGAGGGCGACGAACTGCAGCACAACCACTGGGCCTGTGCCCTGGAGCCATGCTCCGCAGAGAGCAGCCCGCGCTGCAAGGGAGACCCCGCGCAGCCGTAGATGAGAGGCAAACATTAACAAGACGCATCTACAGAGCGGCAGTCAGCGCAGCCTGGCTCTCGGGCTCCCAGGCACCGAGCCCTCCTTCCAGTCGGCCAGCCCAGGCACACAGAACTCCCAGCCATGTTTCTGGGCTTCATTTTTAATTAGAGATGGACAGTGAAGAGTCTCTGCGCATTTCAAGAGCAGACTTACAATAAAAGAGAGAGACTAAACAGGGGCAAAAAAAAACAAACCCAGGCCTGGAGGAAATAGTGATTTTGAGGAAGAGAACCCCAAGTAAATGCAAACTAAATGAAAACGGTCCAGTTAATTTATTCAGAAAGACTCCAGAAGCGATTTCGTCCATAAAGAATAGGGTGCCCTGACAGAGCACACCAGACAAGCTCTTCTAAGCTAAAACCACTGCAGAGTTATAAAAGAATCAACAAAACCTTGGAAGATAAAAAATGACGGCACTCTGTCTGAAAGTGGAAACAAAAAGCAAAGAAACTTTTAAAAAGTAGAAAATAAGATGTAAGATGTAGAAAATAGAGAAGCTTCAGCTGATAGTAGACACAGGAAGAGGGAGGAGGCAGGGCCAGGGGCGAGGGCAGCGCCAGAGCGGTCCCACGGCAGCCGTGCAGCACTGAGCGCCACACAGCTCCAGACAGAGCGCCCACTGAGGGGCATCGCAGACCCACCCAGCCACGTAACCTGATTTTAAATGCCAACGAAAAAGAGAACAGTTTAAAAACTTGCGATTAAAAAGAAAGTAATTGATAGAGCAGTGAAAATAATAATGAAAATGAAGTAGACTTCTCATTAGCAGCACTGAATGTTAGAAGGCAAGAGTGTGGGGGATTCCCTGGTGGTCCCGTGGTATGACTCCACGCTTCCACCGTCGAGGGTCTGGGTTCAATCCCTGGCTGGGGAACTAGGGTCCCATAAGCCACACAGTTGAGGGCAAAAAGAATGAAAGAGGCAAGAGTGTGTTGCCGTCAGTAATCTGGAAGAAACTGACTTTCAACCTACAGTGTTGTCCCAGCCAAACTGACATCCCGGTGGGAGTGTAGAATAAAGATCTTTAGGGACAAACGGGGCCCAGAAAATTGACCCCTCATACATCATTTCTTAGGAAGGTACAGGAAAATGAGCTGCAGGATAAGAAAGGTATCATCTAAGAAATGGCGGAACGTGGGTCTTGGAAAGCCTGGAAACCCATGGAGGAAAATCCCATCCCATCAGGCGTGCTGTCTGCTGCAGGAGGATATCCGGCCTCAGAGGGGAGGGCTTAAAAGCTCAACAGAATACCTACTTGGATGAAATCGCTGGGGGTAAATGAGCCATGTAACAAGATGAAAGAGAGGCAAATAGAAAATTCAGGGGAAAAAACTGCATCATAAAAGCAAGGGCAAGCTTCATAAACATTCTGCTTCTTCAGAGAACAGTATGTACTGAGTTGCAATGTAAATGCT
>SJYX01008788.1:177488-248979 GCA_006410675.1 Oreotragus oreotragus | reverse complement strand
TCTCTTCTTTTCACAGCTATTTGTAAGGCCTCCCCAGACAGCCATTTTGCTTTTTTGCATTTCTTTTCCATGGGGCTGGTCTTGATCCCTGTCTCCTGTACAATGTCACGAACCTCATTCCATAGTTCATCAGGCACTCTATCTATCAGATCTAGGCCCTTAAATCTATTTCTCACTTCCACTGTATAATCATAAGGGATTTGATTTAGGTCATACCTGAATGGTCTAGCGGTTTTCCCTACTTTCTTCAATTGGAGTCTGAATTTGGTAATAAGGAGTTCATGATCTGAGCCACAGTCAGCTCCAGGTCTTGTTTTTGTTGACTGTATAGAGCTTCTCCATCTTTGGCTGCAAAGAATATAATCAGTCTGATTTCAGTGTTGACCGTTTGGTGATGTCCACGTGTGGAGTCTCCTCTTGTGTTGTTGGAAGAGGTACTCGACAGGCCCCGTGCATTTGGAACCTTAGCCACTGGAAGTCCTCTCTTGGGGTCTCGGAGAAAAACAAGCTGCTTATTCAATGGCAGTTGACTCTTGATCTTTTGGCCTCATCATGCTGTGTGTTGTGCTTTGTCGCTCAGTCATCACCATACCTGAAAAATAATAAACTTTGTTGTTCAGTTGCCAAATCATGTCTGCCTCTTCGAAACCCCGTGGACTTCAGCACGCCAGTCTTCCCTGTCCCTCACCATCTCTGGAGTTTGCCCAAGTTCATGTCCGTTGAATCGGTGATGCCATCCAACCGTCTCATCCTTTGTCACCCACTTCCCCGTCTGCCTTCCGTCTTTCTCAGCATCAGGGCCTTTTCCAATGAGTCAACTATTTGCATCAGGTGGCCAAAGCATTGGAGCTACATTTTAAACAAAGCTACATAATAACAGTTACGCTTTTAAACAATAAAGCCCCAGCTGGGCTCCCTTCACCTCCCTGATCTCATCCCCTCTCACCTCTTCACTCCGGCCACGTGAGCCTCCTTGCTGTTTTGAACACCCCAGTCACCTTCTTCACAAGCTTTTGCTGTTGACACTTCCTCCGCCTGCAAACTCCTCCCCCGGCATCTGCATCTTTGTCCCTTTCTCTCCTCCAGTCGCTGCTTTCAATGTCACCTTCACAGAGAGGTCTTTCCCATGTAATTCCCCTTCCCCTTCTAGCTGGACCCACGCCTGCTCCCATTTTTCTTATAAAAACGATCTCTACTTGACACATGCTAGAGCTGTCCAGGTTCTTTTATCCCTTGTTTCTCTGACCTAAAACATGAGTTTCTTATTTGTTCTATTCATGGCTGTATCTATCCCGAGTGCCTGGGGGTGAGGCCTCATATTGAGCATAGGCGCTCAATCAACATTTATCAAAGGCTCACAGACATAGAATGGGAAAGGGGGAGAGGGATAAATTAAGAGTTGGGGATTGAAATATACACCCTATCATATACAAAATAGATAAACAACAGGACCTACTGTATAGTACAGGGAACTATACTCAATATCTTGTAGTAATAATAATGGAAAAGGATCTGAAAAAGAATATATGTGTGCACACGCACACACACACACACACACACACACACACACACACGTGGGGCTTCCCAGTGGCTCAGTTGGTAAAGAATTCACCTGTAATGCGGGAGAGCCAGGTTGGATCCCTGGGTCGGAAAGATCCCATGAGAAGGAAATGGCAAACCACTTCAGTATTCATGCCTGGAGAATTCTATGGACGGAGGAGCTGAGCCTGGTGAGCTCTAGTTCATGGGATCACAAAGAGTGGGACACAAATGAGTGACTAACAATCTCACTTTCATATATATTCATACACACACACATATATATCTGAATCATTTGCTGTACACCCGAAACTAACACAACGTTGTAAATCAACTGTACTTCAATAAAATTTTAAAAAAGCATAGATATATCTAAAAACTCATTTGTCAAATGAATGAGTAACTGAACAAGTGAAGCTGATTGTTTTTCTCAAGTGTTCCGGGCGGAGTGACATGCTCTGTTCTGTCACCTGTGACTTTCTCTCTGGGTGTCGTGAACTTACGATTTGGCAAATCGAGGGGATCTAGCTCAGTTCTCACGGAGAAGGCGATGGCACCCCACTCCAGTACTGTTGCCTGGAAAATCCCATGGACGGAGAAGCCTGGTGGGCTGCAGTCCATGGGGTCGCGAAGAGTGAGACACGACTGAGCAACTTCACTTTTCCCTTTTCACTTTCATGCATTGGAGAAGGAAATGGCAACCTACTCCAGTGTTCTTGCCTGGAGAATCCCAGGGATAGGGGTGCCTGGTGGGCTGCTGTCTATGGAGTCGCACAGAGTCAGACATGACTGAAGCGACTTAGCAGCAGCAGCAGCAGCAGCAGCTCAGTTCTCAAGAAAAATGGAGACAGGAGTTTCTATAAGCAGATGTAGTTCATTTGATTAAATTTCCCTTGCTAACTTCTCAGGATACATAGGAATATATAAGTAAGCATTTAATCAAGCTTCTGACTTAACAGAGGGGTTAGATGCTGAATATAATTTGTAATTGCCTGAGAATATAGTAAGCTTAGTACTTTTGTTTCCATAATTGTGAGGTTCTTGTTGCAATATGAATCAAGATTATTTCAAGTACTTTATATGAAAAGAAACTTTTTTTTTCCTTTTGGAAAAGCTCAGAAATATACAGAAGAGAGAATAGAATAATGGCACTCCACAGTGCTATCTTCCAGCTTCAACAATTATCAGCTTAGGACATATCTTGTTACTGTATCTCAACCTTTAGCATAACCTTACTCTGGAAATCAAAGCAAACCTTTTATTTGCTCTATAACCCTGGATCATGTTAAAGCAAATCTCAGGCATCATGTGATTTTGTCTGTAAATATTTTGATACGTACTTCTAAAAGCTAAGGACTCTGCATCTACTGTGGAAAATGGTACTGGGATTCCTCAAAAAATGAAACATAGGGACTTCCCTGGTGGTCCAGTGGTTAAGAATCTGCCTGCCCAAGGGGTTCCATCCCTGGTCTGGGAAAAACCCCCACGCCACAGGGCGGTTAAGCCCATGCGCCACAACCACTGAAGCCTGCACACTCTATAGGCCACATGCCACAGCAGGAGAAGCCGCTGCAAGGAGAAGCTCACCCACCACAGTGAGGAGCAGTCCTGGATTGCCACAGCTCACAAAAGCCCAAGTGCAGCCACAAAGACTCAGTGCAGCCAAAAGATAAAGAGGTGCTCAGTTGCTCAGTTGTGTCCGACTCTTTGTGACCTCATGGACTGTGGCCTGCCAGGCTCCTCTGTCTGTGAGATTATCTAGGCGAAGAAGGCTGGACTGGGTCACCACTTCCAACTCCAGGGAATCTTCCCAACCCAGGGATAGAAGCACATCTCTTGAGTCCCCTGCATTGGCTGGCAGATTCTTTACCACCAATGCCACCTGGGAAGCCTCCCAGAATAAATAAATATATTTTTTTAAAGAAGTATTAAATTACCATTTGATCCACCAATCCCAATTCTGAGTACATACTTCAAAGAATTGAAAGCAGGGACTCAAAGAGCTATTGGTATACCCATGTTCATAGCAGCATAGGGCAGGATAGCCAAAAGGTGGATGTAACCCAAATGTGTATTAATGGATGGTTGGATAAACAAAATGTGATCCATTTAGACAATAAAATATTATTCAACCTTAAAAAGGAAAGAAATTCTGACATATGCCATGACATGAGTGAATGTTATGCTATGAATGTTCACTTATGCTAATGAATCCACTTATGCTAATGAGTTCATATGCTAATGTGTTCACTTATGCTGTGAATGTTCACTTATGCTAAGTGAAACGGGTCAGCTACAAAAGGACAAGTGTTATATGTTGCCACCATGGCAGGTATCTAGAGTGGTCAGACTCATGGAGGCAAAGTAGAATGGTGGTTGCCAGGCACTGGGGTGCGAGTGGGAAATGGAGAGTCAGTATGTAATGGGCACAGAATTTCAGTTTGGGAGGAAGACAGAGTCCCCGGGTTGGCTGGTGCTGCTGCTGTGAGCACTGGTGTACATGTGTTGTTTCAAATTAGAGTTTTCTTCTTTTCTGGATATGTGCCCAGGAGTGGGATTGCAGGATCATATCAGTTCAGTTCAGTTCAGTTCAGTCGCTCAGTCGTGTCCGACTCTTTGCAACCCCATGAATCGCAGCACGCCAGGCCTCCCTGTCCATCACCATCTCCCAGAGTTCACTCAGACTCACGTCCATCTAGTCCGTGATGCCATCCAGCCATCTCATCCTCGGTCGTCCCCTTCTCCTCCTGCCCCCAATCCCTCCCAGCATCAGAGTCTTTTCCAATGAGTCAACTCTTCACATGAGGTGGCCAAAGTACTGGAGTTTCAGCTTTAGCATCATTCCTTCCAAAGAAATCCCAGGGTTGATCTCCTTCAGAATGGACTGGTTGGATCTCCTTGCAGTCCAAGAGACTCTCAAGAGTCTTCTCCAACACCACAGTTCAAAAGCATCAATTCTTCGGCGCTCTGCCTTCTTTACAGTCCAACTCTCACATCCATACGTGACCACAGGAAAAACCATAGCTTTGACTAGACGGACCTTAGTCGGCAAAGTAATGTCTCTGCTTTTGAATATGCTATCCAGGTTGGTCATAACTTTTCTTCCAAGGAGTAAGCGTCTTTTAATTTCATGGCTGCAGTCACCATCTGCAGTGATTTTGGAGCCCAAAAAAATAAAGTCTGACACTGTTTCCACTGTTTCCCCATCTATTTCCCATGAAGTGATGGGACCGGATGCCATGATCTTCGTTTTCTGAATGTTGAGCTTTAAGCCAACTTTTTCGCTCTCCTCCTTCACTTTCATCAAGAGGCTTTTTAGCTCCTCCTCACTTTCTGCCATAAGGGTGGTGTCATCAGCATATCTGAGGTTATTGATATTTCTCCCGGCAATCTTGATTCCAGCTTGTGTTTCTTCCAGTCCAGCGTTTCTCATGATGTACTCTGCATATAAGTTAAATAAGCAGGGAGACAATATACAGCCTTGACGTACTCCTTTTCCTATTTGGAACCAGTCTGTTGTTCCATGTCCAGTTCTAACTGTTGCTTCCTGACCTGCATACAGATTTCTCAAGAGGCAGGTCAGGTGGTCTGGTATTCCCATCTCTTTCAGAATTTTCCACAGTTTCTTGTGATCCACACAGTCAAAGGCTTTGGCATAGTCAATAAAGCAGAAATAGATGTTTTTCTGGAACTCTCTTGCTTTTTCCATGATCCAGCGGATGTTGGCAATTTGATCTCTGGTTCCTCTGCCTTTTCTAAAACCAGCTTGAACATCAGGGAGTTCATGGTTCATGTATTGCTGAAGCCTGGCTTTGAGAATTTTGAGCATTACTTCTCTGTTTTTAGTTTTTTCTAAAGAACCACCACACTGTTTTCTATAGTGGTTGCGCCAGTTTATATTCCCACCAACTGTGTAGACAGGTGACGGAAATGTTTTTGATTGTGCTGTCCCATGAGATGGCCGCTAGACACGTGCGAAGAGTCGACTCATTGGAAAAGACCCTGATGCTAGGGAAGTTTGAAGGCACAAGGAGAAGGGAGAGGCAGAGGAGGAGAGGGTTAGATAGCATCCCCGACTCAATGGGCACGAATCTGAGCAAACTCTGGTAGACAGTGGACAGGAAAGTCTGGGATGCTGCAGTCCGTGGGGTCGCAAGGAATCAGACACGATTTAGCAACTTAACAACAGCAACAAGACACATGTGGCTTTTGAGTTCTAGAAGTGTGGCTTGTATAACTGGGGGCTGGGTTTTCCATTTGTTTAATTATAAGAGTCACATAATAGGCTAGTCACTGCAGCACCAGAGAGATTTACACTGGCCACTAAATGCTCCAACTTGGAAGCCACCCACTTCCTTCCCACCAAGAGCTTATTGGCCAGAACTAGCTGCATGGCCTCAGCAAACACAAGGGGGTCAAAGAATGCTATCTCATCCTGTGCGGGAATGTGGAAAAAGGGATATAGCTGAACGCTATAGATGAACAGCTCTAATGCCTCCGCCTGAGGATAAGATTTTTTGGAAACCAGAAGAAGAAACACAGTTTTTTAAAATTTTAGGAGGAGAAGGTAAACTTCCCTGGTAACTCAGACGGTAAAGAATCTGCCTGCAATGCAGGAGATGCGGATTCCATCCCTGGGTTGGGATCCTCTGGAGGAGGAAATGGCAACCTGATCCAGGATTCTTGCCTGGGAAATCCCATGGACAGAGGCGCCTGGTGGGTTGCAGTCTATGAGGTCACAGAGAGTTGGACACGACTGAGAGACTACCGCTCTCACGTCACTTTCAATGTGGTAGTTCTCTCTTGCTGTGTCACCAATTATCCAAACCTTAGCATCTTTAAAGGGCAATCATTTAGGACTTCCCTGGTGGTCCAGTGGTGAAGACTCCACCTGCCAGTGCAGGGGACGTGGGTTCGATCCCTAGTCCAGGAAGATTCCACCTGCCAGGGGCAGCTAAGCTCGCACACCGCAACTACTGAAGCCTGTGCCCCTGAGAGCCCGTGCTCTGCAACAAGAGAAGCCCCTGCAGTTAGAAGCCCACGGGCTTCAACTAGAGAGTAGCCCCTCCTCACGGCAACTAACATACCTGCAGCAGTGAGGATCCAGCACAGCCAGAAATAAAAAAGAAGTAAAAGAGCAGTCATTCATTACCTTACAGTTTCTGTGGGGCAGGAGCCAGGGTGTAGCGTGCCCTCTGTTTCAGGATCTCTCATGAGGCTGCCAAGAAGGTGTCAGTGGAGGCTTCATCTTCATCTGAAGGCTTAACTGGGGAAGAGTTTCCTTCCCAGCATGAAACCGTGACTGGCAGAATTCAGTTTCTCATGGGCTGCAGGACTGAGGGTCTCTGCTCCTCGCTAGATGTTTTCTGGACATTGCTCTTGGTTCTTGGCTAGGTGGGGCCCTCCATAAGGCAGCTCACAACATGGAACCTGGCTTCCCTCAGAGTAAGCAGTAGAGAGAGCTAGAGAGGGCATGTAATGTGCAAACCATAGTCGCTTTGTAACTTGATCTCGAAAGTGCCATCCCATCACGCTTTCATCTTTTATTCATTAAAAGTGAGTCACGAGGTTCACAGATACAGAAAATGAACTAGTGGTTACCAGTTGGGGGGGGAGGGGCAACATAGGNTAGAGAGGGCGTGTAATGTGCAAACCATAGTCGCTTTGTAACTTGATCTCGAAAGTGCCATCCCATCACGCTTTCATCTTTTATTCATTAAAAGTGAGTCACGAGGTTCACAGATACAGAAAATGAACTAGTGGTTACCAGTTGGGGGGGGAGGGGCAACATAGGAGTGGGGGAGTGGGAGGTCTAAACTACTAGGGGTTAGACCTGTCTCTTATACACATCTCGACTGAGCAACTTCACTTTTCCCTTTTCACTTTCATGCATTGGAGAAGGAAATGGCAACCTACTCCAGTGTTCTTGCCTGGAGAATCCCAGGGATAGGGGTGCCTGGTGGGCTGCTGTCTATGGAGTCNAGGAGTGGGGGAGTGGGAGGTCTAAACTACTAGGGGTTAGACAGGCTCAAGGATGCATGGTACCCCACAGGAGAAGAGACTTCCCTGGTGGTCCAGTGGTGAAGACTCCGCACTCACACTGCAGGGGACCCAGGTTCAGTCCCTGCGTGTTGTAGTTAAGATGCAGCACAGCCAAATAAACAAATGATTAAAAAGTAACATGGGGGAAACAGTCAATATTTTTTAATAACTGTAAATGGAAAGTTACCTTTAAAAGTTGTATGTGCTGTGCTTAGTCGCTCAGTCGTGTCTGACTCTTTGCCACCCCATGGACTATAGCCCACCAGACTCCTCTGTCCATGGGATTCTCCAGGCAAGAATACTGGAGTGGGTTGCCATGCCCTGCTCCAGGGGATCTTCCCAACCCAGGGATCGAACCCAGTCTCCCGCATTGCAGGCAGATTCTTTACCAGCTGAGCCAGCAGGGAAGCCCTGGTTGTATAAAAAATATTAAAAAAAATTTTTAAGGCAAAGAATTTTTCAAAAGGTACTAGGTCCCACTTTCAAGGGGAGGGTGTTGCACAAGAGTGTGAACACCAAAAGGCAAGAATCATCACAGGCCTTGTCAGAAGCTGCCTTCTACATTGAGAGATCAGAAATTAAGTGATATTCAGTTGACAAGTTCTTATGTATATATTGTTCCTAGTATGTATTGTCTGCACTGCTTTGTATAACGTGTCCCAAAGATCTTTTTGACTCTAATTCCCAGTTCCTGCACTCTCTATTCCCCTTTCCTGCTGTGTTCTTCTCCTTTTAAAAATATTTATTTATGTATGTGTTTATTGGCTGCAGCAAGCGGGATCCTTTGTCTTGGCACTCAGGCTCCGTAGTTGCTCTGTGGAAGTGGGATCTTGGTTCCCTGACCAAGGATGAACCCACGTCCCACGCACTGGAGAGCAGATTTTTTTAACCACTGGACCACCAGCAAAGTCCCTGTCCTACTTTGCGCTTAATACCATCTGACAAACTATGTCTTTCCTTCTTTACTCCATTCCGCGGCCCCCCACCGCCCCTGTTTCCACCCAGTTCTACAACTGTAGGGTTTTTGTCTGTCTTGTTCTGTGCTTGGAAAAACCACCTGGCACATAACAGGTGCTCAGCAAAATGAATGAAGGAATAAATGAAACTTGTACGCATGTAACTTTTTGTAGCCACTTGTTTATTTATTTTGACAGAATTTCAGACTCACCAAAGAGTTGCAAGCACAGTGCTAAGAATTCCTGCATATTCTTCATCCAGGCAGGTTCCCCAAGTGTTGACATATACCACTTCCGCTTTATTCCCTCTCTTTCTCTCTCTCCTCTTGAGCCATTGAGAAAAATTTATAGGTATGATGGTGCTTCAACCTTCTATACTTCAGTGTGTTCTGAAGGGCAGTTGCTTCTGTAACACAGCACCGTGATCAAAATCAGGACATTGGCATTGATACACTACTNTTCTCTCTCCTCTTGAGCCATTGAGAAAAATTTATAGGTATGATGGTGCTTCAACCTTCTATACTTCAGTGTATTCTGAAGGGCAGTTGCTTCTGTTAACACAGCACCGTGATCAAAATCAGGACATTGGCATTGATACACTACTGTTATCTAATCTACAGACCTTGTTCAGCTGTCCCAACAACATCCTTCATAGCAAAAGAAGATCCTGACTCCCTTGTTAGATTCAGTCGTCATGCCTCCTTTAGTCTGGAGAAGTTCCTCAGTCGTTATTTGACCTTCCTGACATTAACAGTTTCAAAGAATATAGAACAGTTATTTTGTAGATTGCCCCTCATTTTGAACATGATGGAATTCAATTTATTCAGATGATACAATCATGGCAGGAAATCCCCAGAAGTCATGTTGTAGCCTTCTTGATACATCATACCAAGACCCACTTGAAGTCAACTTGCCCCCTTACTGGTGTGGCTCTCTGATCGATTGCTTATCTGCAAGGCACTCCACAATACAGTTACTACTTTTACCATTAAAATGAACCATCATCTGTGGGGAGGAACTGTATAAATCTGTTACTCCTTGAACTTTCATCTATAATAGTTCTTGCAAGTTTTGTGGTGATTGCCGAGTTGCCTCTGCATATAATTTCCACCAAAATAAAAACTAAAAATGCAGCATTGTACCCAGCTCTGAGATCACTAATCATCATTCTTCAATGAAAGGAACCAGGGATCCTTGGAGAAATGGCTAATTCTAGTGGATGGCAGTGAGGGATAATCCTGGAGCCTNCCCATACCATTTCTATCCTTTATCGAGCCCATCTTTGCATGAAATGTTCCCTTGGTATCTCCACTTCTCTTGAAGAGATCTCTAGTCTTTCCCATTCTGTTGTTTTCCTCTATCTCTTTCCTCTATCAAGCAGAGCTAAATGGAGGCACCGCTTAACCGCTAAGGTTACGGATCACAGGGGACACTGCCGGGCGTGTCCGGACGGGTTCTGACTAGATTAGATGTGGGCGGGGGCAAGGGGAGGTGGGCTCATCAGCTAGTCAGGTACAGGTCGGGGAAGTGAGGCGGAAAAGTGACGCCTCCTGTTTAAACAGTAGGTGTGAGGATGTTAGTCGACTCTGGGCTCAGTATGACTCAACTCTGTGGCGTGGGAGCACTTCTCTGTGTACACACACACACCCCCCTGCATGCACAAGTTGGGTGGCTGAGCCCTCAGGTTGCCTGCAGGGTGTGTAATCTGGGAGAAGTAGGAGCCACTGATCCACCACTGGCGGACCACCCAGGCTGACCTCCGCCAGCTCCCTTTGCAAGGGTGTTCTGGATGTGGTGGGATCCAGCGGGTGCCGGGCAGTGGCCTGGGGAGGGTGCTCACGTGGCGGCTTTCTTGTGCACGTTTCACTGGAGTGCCGTTCAGCTTGAAGAATTTCCACCAGGAGAATCCGTGTGTGTCACTGGCAACCCCGTTAAGACACAGAAAATGGCCGAGTCGGCAGTTTTCAGTCCCCTGCAAACAGACACTTTCTCTGACTCCGTGGTTAGTTCATTCTTACGCCGGTTAGTGAAGAACCACTTCCTAAATCCTTATTTGAATGGATGAATCAGTGTCTCGAGTTGAATAATTTTTGAACTGTTTGTAGGGATGTCTTACCCAAATATAAACATGGCTGTAATAATAGAACCCCTTTTATTGATATGTCACTGATTAATTTACACAAACACCTCTTATCTCCTCGTTACGTGAAGAGCTTTCTCCTAGGGCTCAGCAAGTGGAAACCTGGGAAGGAGTCCCAATCAAAGCAGAACCGAGTGCAGACGGAGAAAGAGGCAGCTGGAGAGTTAGGAAATTAGAGACGGCACTTGTCTTTGACGTCTGCATCTTCCTGGTGACGATCGGAGGTGTGCCTTGACTTCCGAGCTTACTGGGGGCCTTACTTTCCTTGAAGGACTGGCGGGACTGTGTTTCCTTTGTGGCACAGGGATCTCTTGTATTGGAAGGATGCTCAGGGCAGGGGTGGTCGTGAATGGAGCCGCCTCCGTGGAGGTGGGGACCCAGTGGGAAGCCCTAGGTCCTGCGGCTCCCGAATAGCTTCCCAGGAGCTGAAGTCCAGTCCTTTGCTGAGTGTAAGGAACTTGATCACTTTACCTGGAGGATTTTGTTCAAGCCCCTGCTAAGTGAGAATTGTCGTGGGGGAGGGTAGTTCTCAGAGTTTATTCTGGATCAGGTATCATAGAATGCAGGGAGAGCTGTGGTTCTTTCTCCCTCTAGCAGCCTTCCACGATCACTCCCCAGGGTCCCTCCCCTCATTTCCACCCCCCACCCTGGTGCCTGTCTTCGGTGCTGAGATGGGCAGACTTCTTTAGAACCCGAGACTCACCGTGACTGCCTGCACGCCGGGTCAGGTCTGGCCTCTGATGACGTTTAACTCCTCCACATAGTGAAATCCTGATTTAGGATAGTAACTGGCTTTTAGGAGAGCTATTAACAGGCCTCCAGAGATGAGTCGTTAAGAAGTTACACTCTATCTGTTTAAATGCCTCAATTCCTTTTTGGGAAAATTTCTAGATTTCCCGAAATTCACAGAGGAATGCACGTTGTTCTTTCTATTCCTTTTACATCTTTTTTTTTTAAACTTGGGGATTATTAGTGTAAATTACAGGCCAAGAATGCCAGAAACGTCTTGACTTAACTAAAATTTATCCCGGGGCTCAGTGACTACAGCCGGGCTCCCATTATAGGTTGTGTGGGGGATTGTTGTTACTGATGGGACTCTTTGAAGACTCTCCCAGCACAGGTGGGTCCCACGTGGCTTGTTCACCCAGCTTGTTTCAGAATTTTAACTAGCCCCTAAGGTTAGTCGCAGTTTGGGCTCCCTGCTTTCCTGCATGCTTGGGGCTTGTCTCCGCATTGAAATACAGCTGTGCTTCCTTTACCTGGACTGTGTCTGCGCCAGTCAGTCAGGACTTGTGTAAGGACAGTGCCGCACGCGGAGGGGCTGAAGCACCAAGCATTTCTTCCTCGCACTTCTGGAGGCCGGAAGTCCAGGGGCAGGGCACCAGCGGACTCGGTTCCCCGTGGGTCTGTGCTTCCTAAATGGCCATCTTCTCACCGTGTCCTTCTGTGGCAGAGGGGCCAGGGAGCTCTCTGGAGCCCCTTTTATAAAGGCATTAATCTGTTTCATGCCCGCCTGCTAATGCAGGAGACCCAGGTTCGATCCCTGGGTCGGGAAGATCCCCTGGAGGAGGAAGTGGCATCCCACTCCAGTATTCTTGTCTGGAGAATCCCATGGACAGAGGAGCCTGGCGGGCTGCAGTCCACAGGGTGGCGAAGAGTCAGACACTGAGCCACTAACACTTCCTCTGAATCCCTTTCATGAGAGCTCCACCCGCACGACCTAATGACCTCCCAAACATCCTGCCTCCTAATACCATCACCTTGGGGCTTAGGTTTCAACACTTGAATTATAGGGGTGAGGGTGGCCACAGACATTCAGTCTAGAAGAATCTCTCTGCCACATTTTCCAAGCTCTCCTTTCCCCAGGAATTCTGCAGATGCCCTTCCCTGGTCCCTCCTGGATCCAGCCCTCATTAAAGGATGCTGTTCACCCTTACGCTTTGAGAGATGCCTTTCTTCCAGTGTCTGATGTGAATTTTCACGCCAGCTGAAGCCTTCAAATGTCGCTCCTGGCTCTTCGTGGTGATGAGGGCCTTGCCAGTGGCAGGCGCCATGTCCCCTTGGGATGGCTGCCTTTGGAGTGAAGATGATCTAGAGGAAGTGATGGGCACCTCGGCATTCTTGTCATCACGTGTTGCCAGGAGGGAGAAGGCGGGGTCAAGTGGGGATGATCCGGGTGAAGGGATACGGGATTCCAGAGTCCAGAGGAAGGAATAGACGAGATCCTGTGGGAGGAGGTTTGGAAAGGGTTAGAAAGTGTGTTTTCTTTTGCTGTCACATCTATCCCGATTTTTACTCAACGAGAACTTCTTTATGGTTTGGATTTTTAAAACTAGTTCTATTTTTTTTTTTATCATGCAAACATAAACAGGAAGCAACCGTAATTTCTCCCACAAAGATGAATGTTATTAACCCTTCGGTGCGCGTCCTCCCTGTTCTCGAGGATGCTGTGTCTCCCAGTGCTGTGGGTGTGTGCACGACCTAGTGGTGGGCAAGGAGGCTGAGCTCCCTGTGTCCGGGTCTGTGTATGAAGACTGGTACGAGGCTGGTGGTGGATAAACATGAGTGATGAGCTGGGAGAAAAGTGTTGGAGAAGCTGAGCCTGGCCACGATTATAAAAGGCTCTTAGAAGGACCTTATCTGTTATTTTGGGATAAGATGCGAAGAAAGGGGCGTGCCCTCTACGGAGGGCTGCTGATGGATGGGGTCATGGCAGAGTGCTTCTCTCCACGCTACAGCCTCCTTTCTCACTGGGAGATGATCCTGGGACAGGGACCAAGCAGAGGTGGGCTTCCCCGAAGGTCATGACCAACATAGCCCCCAATGGCACCCTCAGCTTCAGCTGGTCCATCAGATCCAAAGGTAAAGATCAGAGACGTTTCTTGAAAGGTCCATGCATGTGATAGGAATGAACCGACTCTATGCGAAGGACTTGAGCAGGAAATAATGTGATGTCTTGGGCATAGCTCAATTTGTAAAGAATTCAGCTGCAATGCAGGAGACCCTGGTTCGATTCCTGGGTCGGGAGGATCCGCTGGAGAAGGGATAGGCTACGCACTCCAGAATTCTTGAGCTTCCCTTGTGGCTCAGCTGGTAAAGAATTTGCTTGCAATGCGGGAGACCTGGATTTGATCCCAGGGTTGGGAAGATCCCCTGGAGAAGGGAAAGGCTACCCACTGCGGTATTCTGGCCTGGAAAATTCCATGGGCTGTATAGTCCATGGGGTCGCAAAGAGTGGACATGACTTGGGGTGGGGGGGCTCTAGAAGAGACTAGTTCCAGACTGGCAGTTTTGAAACTAGGACCCCAGGAGGGGACTTGTGGCTGGTGGTCAGACTTAACCGGAGGGTGCTCTGGGAATGCTCAGGGCCCCCTTGCTGCGGGTGTGATCAGTGATTCCAAGCAGGGCTCCTTGTTCACAGGTGGGGCATACCTGGGAAGGAGTTGACACCAGTTAAATTGTTGCAGAGTTGAGACAGAGGGAAATCAGAGCTTCCATTGTGCCCTCTGCTACCGTGAGCTGCTCATGGAATGTGGAATTTGGCTGAGGGTAGCCGCTGGAAATCCATGCCCTCTCAGGGCTGAAGCTACCAGGGGAGGGGAATGCGGTTTTCCTGGGGAAGGGAGGACCAACTGGGAAGTAGAATATGAGGTGGGTGCAGCTTCTCCACCCCACGAGTGTTGGGATCCCAGGAATGCACATTTTGACTCCATAGAAGGAGAGCTGTCTGAGCGCTCCAGTCAGTGATGATCAGATGAGCAGGTCCTAGGACTCCTGGAGGGGGGCCTCAAGGGCTGGCTGAACTCCTCGAACCCCATCCTGCGTAAGGCCTTTGTTCACCGGGCCAGGAGTGAGATGATGGCAGGTGATGTGGTCCAGGTCGCGGGTGTGTGGCTCTGTATCGGTTACTACTGCCTGCCACCCTGAGATGGCGGGGTGCATCAGAATTACCTGTGGCTCTGAGACTTTAAGAAAATGTTTTCATGTAATATAAGGGGCACCACCGCTCTGAGAGGAATCGGATGCACCAGCAGCTGCACCAATTCACATCATGCCCACTGCTGTTCAGTCGCTCAGGCTGTGTCCGACCCTTTGCCACCCCATGGGCTGCAGCGCACCAGGCCGCCTTGTCCTTCACCCTCTCCCAGAGCTTGCTCAAACTCATGTCCATCGAGTCTGTGACGCCATCCAGCCATCTCATTGTCTGTCGTCCCCTTCTCCTCCCACCTCCGACCTTTCTTAACATCAGGGTCTTTTCTAATGAGTTGGCTCTTCACATCAGGTGCCCAGGTATTGGAGTTTCAGCTTCAGCATCAGTCCTTCTGATGAATATTCAGGGTTATTTCCTTTAGGATGGACTGGTTGGATTTCCATCATAACTATGTGTCATGTTAATTAAAATAGTATTTTAATTGTAGGCTTGCATGTAACACAGTATTTCTTTTACACTGCTCAGATTCCCGGCAAGCACTGAAATCCTCAGGGATATATATTCATTTCATCAATTCTGCTTCCAGAAACCTAGCCAAAAGGTAGAAATGTGGAAAAATATCGACGTATAAAATCACTCATGCCATATTATAATAGCAAAAAGTAAATGTCCAAAAATGGGAAATAAAGCATGACAGAATATAATGTAACATGTCAAATGAAGGAGTTTCAGTCACACCAAAAAATGTTTGTAAGAGAGTGTTTCGTGGAAGAAAAAAAGGCCGGCATGCATCACCATCTGTAGTACAGTGTGGTCCCAGGAAGCTGAACCGTTCATAGAGATCACCTGGCAGGTTTGACCTATATTCATCATTTTCCTTTTCAACTACTTTTTAGTATATTCTTAGTGTTCTTTAAGACTTGTACTTTTAAAATTAGGACAGAAATCAATAAAAGCAACAGACGTCCCGAACACGAAGGGCCGCTGTGGGGATGTAGGCACGCGGGCCCTGAGTGGGGCTGACACGGCAGAGCTGACCTTACCTGGACATGTGAACTTGGGGAGATGAGGGAATCGGGGTCGGGTGGAGAGAAACTCAAGTTCCTCCCGTGGCTGATGTGGTGATGCCAACAACCCAGAGAAATAGTTCAGCAGGGGTTGAGGGGCCCGTGTAGCGTAAGACCCGTTTGGGAACTTGCAGCCCTGCAGGTGTTGGCTGGAAGGGAACGCAGAGTGCAGGGGTGACGGGGACCCTGGGCTGCAGCCCCAGAGAAAGCTGCGGGGAGGGAGGGGTTGGCTCCCAGGTGCAGGCTGGAGAAAGGCGAGCCTTCCAGGAGGATGAGGGACGTAGTCAGAGGGGGACATCCGGGCGTTTCCAGCAGAATGTCAAAGTCAGAGAGCAGAGAATCTGGAAAAAATCCGCCTGGGCCAAGATTCCAGAGGGCTGGAAAGTCAGAAGCGACACACGCTCCTTAGGGCTNGATGTACTACGTACATACAATGGAATATTATTCAGCCATAGAGTTGAATGACAGAATTCCATTTACAGCAACATGGATGAAACTAGAGATTACTATACTAAGTAAATCAGAGAAAGACACATATCACTTGATATCACTTATATGTTGAATCTGAAAAAAAAAAGGTACAAATAGATTTATTTCCAAGACAGAAATAGACTCACAGGCATAGAAAGCAAGCTAATGGTTGCTGAAGGGGAAAAGGAGGTGGGAGGAGGGTTAACTCAAGAGGCTGGGGTTGACATATACGTACTACTGTATATAAAATAGTCAGCAAGGATCTACTCTGTAGCATAGGGAACTATACTCAACATTTTGTAATGAACTGTAAGGGAAACGAATCTGAAGTATATGCGTGAGTACAGGCTCAGTTGCTCAGTCGCATCTGACTCTTTTATGACCCCACGGACTATAGCCCGCCAACCTCCTCAGTCCGTGGGGTTATCCTGGCAGGAATACTGGGGTGGGTTGCCATTTCCTCCTACAGGGGATCTTCCTGACCCAGGAATTGAACCTGAGTCTCCTGCAGCTGCTGCACTGGCAGGCAGATTCTTTACCACTGGGTAGCCCACAGTATATATATATTCAGTTCTGTATGTATATACACATATAAGTGAATTGCTGTGCCATACACCTGAAACTAACACAATAATATAAATCAACTATGCTTCAATTGGAAAAAAAAAAAGAATATATGTAAATACTCTTCCCTCCAGGAGATGGAGCTTAATCTCCCCTCTCCTAACCAGCTGGGCTTCCTTTGTGGTTCAGCTGGTAAAGAATCTGCCTGCAACATGGGAGATCTGGGTTCGATCCCTGGGTTGGGAAGATCCCCTGGAGAAGGGAAAGGCTAATCACTCCAGTATTCTGGCCTGGAGAATTCCATGGACCATATTCCATGGGGTTACATAGAGTTAGACACAAATGAGTGACTTTCACTCCTAACCAGTATGGGTTGGAGTTAGTGATCATTCCCAAAGAGTAGAGTAGGTAAAGGGAAAAATAGTAACTTCACAGTGGAGACACCTGATAGAGATCATTTTAACCAAGGGATCAAGGTCAAAATCGTAGAGGTAAGTTACCTGGACATCATGACTCACTGATACGATGCAATGAGGACATCATTTCATCTCTCTAGACTTATTCCCCCAAATCCATCATCATATTCTAATCATGAGAAAACAACAGGCAAATCCAGACTGAGAAACATTTTAAATATTGCCTGACCAGTACTCCTAAAAATGATCAAAGTTTTGAGAAACAAGAAACTGTCACAGACCAGAAGGGACTATGGAGAAAAGTTGAAGCAAAAGAATGTGGGATCCTAGATGAGATCCTGAAACAGAAAAGGATATTAGTGGGAAAGCCAGGGAAATCTGGAGGGGAAAAAAAAAAAGGTGTACAGTTTAGTTAATAGAATTGCACTCCTGTTGGTTTCTCAGTTTTAACAAATGTACCTGCTCCAACATATGCATGGCCTCCCTATTATCAACATCCCTTTCAGAGCAGTGAATTTGTTACAATTGATGAACCTACATTGACACATCGTGACACATCATGTCAATGTAGGACACTGTATAACCAAATGTATGTACAATGTGTGGGCACTGTGTAACCAAAGTCCACAGTTAAGGTTCACTCTCGTGTGTACATTCCATGGATTTGGACCTTTATAGTCTCATACTGAGAAACTCTGGGCTGGAAGAAGCACAAGCTGGAATCAAGATTGCCGGGAGAAATATCAATAACCTCAGATATGCAGATGACACCACCCTTATGGCAGAAAGTGAAGAGGAACTAAAAAGCCTCTTGATGAAAGTGAAAGAGGAGAGTGTTTTTTCCAGTAGTCATGTATGGATGTGAGAGTTGGACTATAAAGAAAGCTGAGCAGTGAAGAATTGATGATTTCGAACTGTGGTGCTGGAGAAGAGTCTTGTCTTGTCAACTTGGACAGCAAGGAGATCCAACTAGTCCATCCTGAAGGAAATCAGTACTGAATATTCACTGAAAGGGCTGATGCTAAAGCTGAAACTCCAATACTTTGGCCACCTGATGCGAAGAATTGACTCATTTGAAAAGACCCTGATGATGGGAAAGATTGAAGGTAGGAGGAGAAGAGGCTGACAATGAGATGGTTTGATGGCATCACTGACTTTATGGACATGAGTTTGATCAAGCTCCAAGAGTCTGTGATGGACAGGGAGGCCTGGCGTGCTGTAGTCCATAGGGTTGCAAAGAGTAGGACACAACTGAGTGACTGAACTGAACTGAATAATAATCCAAAGAATAGCAGTGCTTGAGCACTGAAGAATTGATGCTTTTGAACTGTGGTGTTGAGAAGAATTTTGAGAGTCCCTTGGACTGCAAGGAGATCCAACCAGTCCATTCTAAAGGAGATCAGTCCTGGGTGTTTCATTTACTTTGCCAACAAAGGTCCGTCTAGTCAAGGCTATGGTTTTTCCTGTGGTCATATATGGATGTGAGAGTTGGACTGTGAAGAAGGCTGAGTGCGGAATAATTGATGCTTTTGAACTGTGGTGTTGGAGAAGACTCTTGAGAGTCCCATGGACTGCAAGGAGATCCAACCAGTCCGTTCTAAAGGAGATCAGTCCTGGGTGTTCTTTGGAAGGAATGATGCTAAAGCTGAAACTCCAGTACTTTGGCCACCTCATGCGAAGAGTTGACTCATTGGAAAAGACTGATGCTGGGAGGGACTGGGGGCAGGAGGAGAAGGGGACAACAGAGGATGAGATGGATGGATGGCATCACCGACTCGATGGACATGAGTCTGAGTGAACTCCGGGAGTTGGTGATGGACAGGGAGGCCTGGCGTGCTGCAATTCATGGGGTCGCAAAGAGTAGGACATGACTGAGCGACTGAACTGAACTGAGTCTCATACTGAGTAATTTACTGCCTTAAAATTCCTCTGTAATCCACCTATGCATCACTCCCTCTACCCTAACCCCCTGACAACCACTGATCTTTTAACTCTCTCCGCAGAGAGAGTTTTCCAGAATGTTGTATAGTTGGAATCATGCAGTATGTACAGCCTCTTATCTTGGTAATATGAATTTAAGTTTCAACCATATCTTTTCATGGCTTGGATAACTCATTTCTTTTAACACTGAATAATACTACATTGGGGCTTCCCAGGTGGCTCAGTGGGTAAAGAATCTGCCTGCAGTGCAGGAGTTATGGGTTTGATCCCTGGGTCAGGAAGATCCCCTGGAGGCAGAGGGCATGGCAACCCACTCCAGTAGTCTTGCCTGGAGAATCCCATGGACAGAGGAGTCTGGTGGGCTATAGTCCACAGGGTTGCAAAGTCAGACATGACTGAAGTGACTGAGCACACACGCATGCATGCAATATTCCATTGTCTGGATATACCACAGTTTATCCACTCGTGTACTGACGGATGTCTTGGTTCTTCCAAATTTGGGCAATTATGACTAAAGCTGATATGAGCAACTGTGTGCAGGTTTTTGTGTGGACATAGTTTTCAACTCCTTTGGGTAAATACCAAGTAGTGCTGCTGTTGGATTGTATGACAAGAGTGGCTTTAGTTTTCTAAGAAACCAAAGTAGCTCTACCATTGGTATTCTTGCCAGCAGTGAGTGAAAGTACCTGTTGCTCCACATCCTTACCAGTGTCTGGTACCGTCAGTATTTTGGATTTTAGCCATTCTAATAAGTCTGTAGTAGTGGCTCATTGCCTTAGTTTGCGTTTCCCTGATGACATACCAGGTGGGGACTTTTTTCACATGCTTATCTGCCATTTGTATATCTTCTTTGGCAAGGCGTCCTTTAAGATCTTTGACCCATTTAAAAATCCGGTTTGTGTTCTTATTGTTGAGTCTTAAGAATTCTTTTAATATTTTGGATAACTGTCTTTTATTAGTATTGAGTTTTCCTATCCATGAACATGGAATATCTCTCCAGACTCTGGTGATTAAAAAAAGAATCTATTTGCCATCATTCCTGGATTGCTTATTATACATTAGTCATTATGCATGCTTACTGGCTTGGTCTTAATTAATCCTTACAGTAATCTGTGGTGTAAGAAGTCATGTCTCCATTTTACATGAAGAAACTGAGGTTCAGAGAGGTTAACCACTTTTCCAACAGCACACAGCTAGGAAGTGTTAGAGCTAGGATTTTTACCCGAGTCTGCATCCAGATTTTGACTCTATCTCATTTGTTTTTGGAAATACTGCTATGCAATGTTATGCCTGGAGTGACAGCCACGTTTCATCTCTGGATTCACTCTTGAGTGCCTACATCATGACCTGGAAATGTCTGGATTATCAGATTTGATTTTTGTGTTTATACTCTTCAACTCCCAAAGATCTTGGTACTCACTCCCAGTGAGTATCCAGACCAGAAGTTGGAGACCAGATGTCTTTTGGCTGATCCATTCTTGCAACTCAAAATGACTGGATTAGTTGATAATTGTTTTAGCAGTCAAATGAATGCGATTTGCAGTTATTTATTTAGGGCATTTATTTCAGAGATGCCTGCACTGTTCAATTGAATATAATTCTCAAAGCCAGTCTGGTAGTGTTGCTGCTGATTGATAAATTAAGTCTCCAGCTTGCAAATGTGTTAAAGATTAGAACCAGTGGCTAAGACTGATTTTTAGAGGCCCACTGTTAAACTGCTTCTGTCTGCAATTCTAATGAGTTTCTAAATCTTTCTACTGGGTCACTGTTTACTAATTTGGATTAATGGTGGAAAGAGGACAAGGAACTACCTACTGCACTAATTTGAGGAGTCTATGATGATTTCTTGCTCATCCACTTCCATTTGCTGGATGGTATGTAAGATTCCAATATTAGAAATTCATTCCTTTGGCTATATAGAAATTTTTGGTCTTTGAAAAGTGAACCCATTAGATCCCTGTCACACTTTAGCATGCATGAGTTGAGTTCTTTCCAGAAAAGGGAAATAGAGCAATTGAGAGGGTTGGAAGACTTTGGAAGATTCTGAGGAAAGAGAGAGAAACTCCACCATGTCAAACTTTAGAGTTAAGCAAGCTTTGGGAATACCATTTGGTGAGATGAAAGTGTAGACTCTTCTGCCACTTTGACGGGGGTGGGGGGGGCGGATTTGGAAATGTGTGGGGGTATTTTTGCTTTTCACAAGACTGGGATGCTACTGACCTTGCAGTGGGCATATGCCAGGGGTGCTGAATAACCTAGGATGTACCAGACACTTAAACGCCAGAAACAGTTATATCAAAAATGCCAGCATTGCCACCATTGATAATTCTTATTGTTCAATCACTAAGCCATGTCTGACTCTTTGCAACCCCATGAACTGCAGCACACCAGGCTTTCCTGTCCTTCACCATCTCCCAGAGTTTGTTCAAATTCATGTCCATTCAGTCAGTAATGCTATCCAACCATCTCATCCTCGGTCGTCCCCTTCTCCTCCTGCTCTCAATCTTTCCCAGCATCAGGGTCTTTTCCAGTGAGTCAGCTCGTCACATCAGGTGACCAAAATATTGGAGTTTCAGCTTCAGCATCAGTCCTTCCAATGAACACCCAGGACTGATCTCCTTTAGAATGGACTGTTTGGATCTCTTTGCAGTCCAAGGCACTCTCAAGAGTCTTCTCCAACACCACAGTTCAAAAGAATCAGTTCTTCGGTGCTCAACTTTCATTATGGTCTAACTCTCACATCTGTGCATGACTATTGGAAAAACCATAGCTTTGACTATATGGACCTTTGTTGGCAAAGTGATGGTCTCTGCTTTTTAATATGCTGTCTAGGTTTGTCATAGCTTTTCTTCCAAGGAGCAAGTGTCTTTTAATTTCATGGCTGCAGTCACCATCTGCTGTGATTTTGGAGCCCAAGAAAATAAAGTCTGTCACTGTTTCCATTTTTCCCCCATCTATTTGCCATGAAGTGATGGGACTGGATACCATGATCTTAGTTTTTTGAATGCTGAGTTTTAAGCCAGCTTTTTCACACTCTTCTTTCACTTTCATCAAGAGGCTCTTTGGTTCCTCTTTGCTTTGATGACTCTAGAGAATGGCAAGACAGGAATAGTAAGTTTGTCCGTTCCAGAGCAGTGATTAGCACACCTAGATGTGCCCCTACAGGCTGGCTGAATGAAAGTCAGGGCAGAAGGAAGGTCCAGGACTCAACATTTTTACCACACTTTGCAGGCAGTTCTGACAAGTAGCCAGCTTGTCTCCTGTCTAGACTNAGGCAGGAGGAGAAGGGGACAACCAAGGATGAGATGGCTGGATGGCATCACGAACTCGATGGACGTGAGTCTGAGTGAACTCCGGGAGATGGTGATGGACAGGGAGGCCTGGCGTGCTGCGATTCATGGGGTCGCAAGGAGTCGGACACGACTGAGCGACTGAACTGAACTGAACTGAACTGGCGCGAACCCCGGCAGCACGTGGCTATGGCTTTTCACCACCGCCCCGCCATCTCAAGAACTTCTCCAACTAAACGGAAGTGACCAGATCAGCTTTATCTGGGGGGTCTGCACAAAACGAGGAGCTGACCACCCCCAGAAGAAATTAAGAGGACGGTGGATACCAGTGGGTGAGAACATGATCTGTAAAAGACCTGAATGTACCTGTTAACTTTTGAGTTTTTTGAAAGGAAAAAAATATATTTAGTAAAAAGGGACTCACTTCTGTGAGATCTTTTTTTTAAGGGTCTCCTCCAAATCTACCTATGGCCTCCAGCCTCCACAAGAGAGTTGGGGACCCTCCTTCCACAGACCCAAGTGCCCTCTGCCCAGACACCGACTGACCCAAGGCAGTCACCTGGCCCCAGACACCCGCTTTGGGAGCATGCCCATGGCCGCGGTCCTCCAACAGTGATGACCACGCGGCGGTGCCCACCCAGCCTTGGCCTCCTCCAAGCTGCGCCAGGACCGTGGCGTTGGCCTTTCGCCTCTACCAATCAGGAAGAAGTGAGGGTTATCCTGGAAAATGTGTACAGGGGTCTGGGGATGGCCAGTTTACTAGGGAACCATTCCAAGTTTAAAACACAGGGGACATTCTCCCCCAGCATCAGGAAAACATTTCACAAAAAAAAAAAAACAGTTCTGTAAATTCTCGCCGAAGCTTCTGGCCGGGGTCGGAGTGTTAGAAAGGAAACGCAGGACCCGACACAGTACTATGGCTTTCCTGGGAGGCTGGGAGGAGGGGCGCTGGCCCCAAAGTCTGGTTCCCAGAGATGGGGAGATGGGCTGAGTCCCCACGTGCCCGAGTTCTGGCGGACTCCCGTCTCCCTCGGGCCACCACTCTGGCAGCAACAACCCTTGATGTCTGGTCCATGCTTGTGATGCAAGTCCCTGCTGAGAAACACGTTTGCACATCCTGCTAAAAGGATCCTGCCCTTCAGTGTGACAAGCCCAACTGGGCATTCCTTTGACCTTGAGGTTGCCCTTGAAACCTGACCACATTACTATGCACCGAGGCCATAATCCAGCAGCAGGTGTTCTGTCAGAGCAAGAAGCTGCTGCCGCCTCTAAGAAAGCCCCACGTGGTTCTCAATGGGCCATCGGGGACACCTGGGGCAAGACCAGTCTCCACAGCGCAGGCCTGGCCAGCACACTTGGACAGGGCCAGAGTCCTGGCCTCGGGGCACTGAAAGCCACGGTGTGACACCCAAAACGGCCACGACACACAGTCTCACTGAAACCCGGAGCAGCACCGCCAGCAAAACATGCTCACACATCTGCCAAGGTCAGGATACCCGGGGCCAAATGTTCTGAAACCAGAATCGGGAGCCCCGGAGCCACATCTGGGACCAGGTGTCTCTTCTCCTTCAGCGGGGCTGGCGTCCCCTCCTGACTCCTCCAGCCTGAGTCCAGCATCACCCGTCACCTCCTGACACCTCCAGCCTCTGTCCACCATCACGCGTCACCTCCTGACTCCTGAGGCCTGTGTCCAGCATCACCCGTCACCTCCTGACTCCTCCAGCCTGAGTCCAGCATCACCCGTCACCTCCTGACACCTCCAGCCTCTGTCCACCATCACGCATCACCTCCTGACTCCTGAGGCCTGTGTCCACCATCACCCGTCACCTCCTGACTCCTCCAGCCTGTGTCCACGATCACCCTTCACCTCCTGACTCCTGCGGCCTGTGTCCACCATCACCTCATCACCTCCCGACTTCTGCGGCCTGTGTCCACCATCACCCGTCACCTCCTGAGTCCTCCAGCCTGTGTGCAGCATCACCCGTCACCTCCCGACTCCTGCGGCCTGTGTCCACCATCACCTCATCACCTCCCGACTCCTGCGGCCTGTGTCCACCATCACCCTTCACCTCCTGACTCCTGCGGCGTGTGTCCACCATCATCCGTCACCTCCTGACTCCTGCGGCCTGTGTCCACGATCACCCTTCACCTCCTGACTCCTGCGGCCTGTGCCCGTCACCTCCTGACTCCTGCGGCCTGTGTCCAGCATCGCCCGTCACCTCCTGACCCCTGCGGCCTGTGTCCAGCATCGCCCGTCACCTCCTGACNTTGGTTATTCTCATTGCTGCAGAGGGCTCCTTGTGCAAACACTCCACAGTGCATTGACCTATTCTGCTATTCATAGACGTTTGGGAAGTTTCCAGTCTTTAACTAGTATGAATATGATGCTATTCACATCCCAGGGAGTGGACTTAACATCCACTTACATCCTCGTTCCTCTTGCGTATATACCCAGGAGTGCCAATCCTGGGTCACAGGATTTCATGCTAAAGAAAGATATGATAGCAGGGACCCAGAAATTTCATGCTTAGGTCAAATGTTCAGCATTGGAAAAAAATGGCCGGTTTTCCAAAGTGTTTCTATCAAATTCTCTCCACCCAATAGAGGCCGAAGTAGTTTCAGACCCATTAGTGACTTAGGCATATTTTAAAATACTCTCTTAGCCTCAGTATTTCCATCTGTAAAGTGGGGCTGCTATGAAGATGTGTAGATGCTTCATCTTAATAAGGACTTTCCCAGTGAGGAGTTAACTCTTTTCTGAAAAGCTCTGGGATCTTTAGAATTGCCTGTAGGTAATGCTTATGCTATGAAACTCAACTGTCTTCTCAGGAAAGTCCATCATAACAAATTATGTGCATAAGTTTGCTTTGCAATGCAGCCTTCTTATATGACTGGCTATTTACATCCGTGCATGTGAGATTACTTCTCAATTCATATTAACTATTTGCCTTTGAATTCTGAAACATTAAGTACAAAAATCTTCAATGCTTATTGAGAATCCTACACAACCCATTTCCTTGCAACTCTGATCACTCTTGGTTTAATCATTTTGTCCATACCTTGACAGAAAATCTCAAAAGTGCTACAGGGAACCTGTAAAGGCTTACCCACAGGCACAGAATGGAGAATTTATGTAAAGATATATCACCTTTTCTAGTATGTTTCAAATGAACTCATATACTGATGTTCAGTTCAGTTCAGTCACTCAGTTGTATCTGACTCTTTGTGACCCCATGGACTGCAGGATGCCAGGCTTCCCTGTCCAACACCAACTCCCAGAGCTTGCTCAAACTCATGTCCGTCGAGTTGGAGATGCCATCCAACCATCTTATTCTCTGTTGTCCCCTTCTCCTCCTGGAGATACTGATACAGTATCTGACAATACTGATAGAAATACTGATGGGAGAGCTCTAACTAGGATTCGACCAGCTGAAGCCTGGAAAAATATTTATCTTCTTCATCCTCTTCCCTTTCTCCTCTCTCCCCGCTGTCTTCCAGTCGATATATTGCTTTTGTGAAAATTCAGTGGTTTCTTGGTAGAAAGAAGCCACTTTGGAAGACAGTTTGATGACATGTTACAAATCTGAAGATATGATACCAGGGACCCAGAAATTTCATGCTTAAGGCTCTTACTACAGAAATATATACTTATCAGTTCAGTTCAGTTCAGTTGCTCAGTTGGGTCCGACTCTTTGCGACCCCATGAATCGCAGCACGCCAGGCCTCCCTGTCCATCACCATCTCCCGGAGTTCACTCAGACTCACGTCCATCGAGTCAGTGATGCCATCCAGCCATTTCATCTTCTGTCGTCCCCTTCTCCTCCTGCCCCCAATCCCTCCCAGCATCAGAGCCTTTTCCAATGAGTCAACTCTTCGCATGAGGTGGCCAAAGTACTGGAGTTTCAGCTTTAGCATCATTCCTTCCACAGAAATCCCAGGGCTGATCGGGATTACTGAAAGAAGGAATTTGTTTAAGAGCCTCAACTGGAAACAACTTAGATGTGTATCAACAAAATAATGGGCAAACAGACTCTGGCTTATTCTTTCACTGAAATATTATGGAACAGTGAAAGTGTGATCAGTTGCAGTTACATGTGACAAAAGCAGATGAATCTTGAAGATAATTTTAAAAAACCTTATTTTGTTGAAGTACAGTTGATTTACAATGTTGTGTTAATTTCTGCTATACAGCAAAGTGAGTCAGTTATACATATATATCCATTCTTTTTCATATTCTTTTCCATTATGGTTTATGAACTGTATAGTTCCCTGTGCTATACAGTAGGATCTTGTTCATCCATTCTGTATATAATAGTTTGCATACACTTATCCCAAACTCCCGGTCCTCTCCTTTGCCACCTACCCTCCATCCCCCTTGGCAACTACAAGTCTGTTCTCTATGTCAAAGACATAATGTTGAACCAAAGAAACCAGCCATCATAGAGCATATACTGATGATTATATTCATATAAGGGGCTTCCCAGGTAGCACAAGAGGTAAAGAACCTGAAGGCCAATGCAGGAGACATAAAAGACTCAGGTTCCTCAAGTCTGTTCTCTATGTCAAAGACATAATGTTGAACCAAAGAAACCAGCCATCATAGAGCATATACTGATGATTATATTCATATAAGGGGCTTCCCAGGTAGCACAAGAGGTAAAGAACCTGAAGGCCAATGCAGGAGACATAAAAGACTCAGGTTCCATCCCTGGGTTGGGAAGATCCCCTGGAGAAGGAAATGGCCACCCACTCCAGTATTCTGGCCTGGAGAATCCCATGGACAGAGAAGCCTGGCGGCCAACAGTCCTTAGCGCTGCGAAAGAGTCAGACATGACCCAAGTGATGTAGCACACACACACACATATATTCAAATAAAATCTAAGGAGATGCAAAGTGGAACTGTATTGTTTAGGAATGCACAATAAAGTAGTAAAAGCATAAAGAATAGCAAGGTTATTAATACCATAAAGTCAGGATGTGGTTATACTGCTTACCCAATTCACTGAAGTCTTGAATCCACCTTCCTCTTACACACTACTCCACTATTGCCTGGATTTGTCTACTCATATGGTTTCAATTGTTTAAATGAAGTACAGTGCCTTAAATTATGCTGTTATTTATAACCAGGGGGAGCAGGGCTGTATAGATTTTCCAGTGTCCATTATGGAAACATTTAAGCCTGGACTTTGCTGGGACTCATTTTCAAGCAACCACCGGTAGATGGAGGGAGTGAGACGTGTAAACAGAGGGGAGTGACTGCCCTGCCACTTCCTGTTAGTGTAAATCCACTGCTAAACCGAGCTCACACCGAGCTCACTAATAAGATTCCCTGCAGATACAGCTGAGATATTTATCATCGATGATTTACTTGAAATGAACAAAAGCTAGCTGTTGACAGCCACGTGAAGTGGCGAAGTCTATTTTAGAACCTCTCTGTCTTTGGAAATTAAGAAAAAAAATGCATGCATTCATTTGCCTTGGAGCCCTTTAAGAATAAATCAGCATAAACTAGGGCGGATTATTAAAATATTAAAGAGAACCACAAAGTCAAAGCATTTTCTCTTCAGAGGGAAGCAAGGGCATGCTGCTTTACGAACGTTGTACACGGGGTGTCAGGCGTTTCTCATGCCAAGGAGGCTGTGTTCTTGGATGTGATTGTGTAAACACAGGGATTGCCCAGATAGCCTGCAGGGAGAGCAGAGATGTTCAGTGGAACCCACCCAGGAGCAACACCTCTTCTCGAATTTCAGCAGCACCTCTGCTGGTCTGGAGGGCGCAGGTGGGGCCCGGGAGACCCTGAGGTTCTTGGCCTTTGGAGTGCTGGGTGTTGCGTGGCTGTTTTTGATGGATTGTGTGCGTAAATACTGACTGTTAAATCAGTTTTTAGAATCAACAGAATTGTAGATCTCCAGGGAATCAACTCTAAGCCTTCTTTCCTCTTTCACCCCCAACCCTTGAGACCAGAAAACTAATGTTTCCTGGGACTTCCCTGGTGGTCCAGTGGTTAAGAATCCACCTGCCAGTGTAGGGGTCACGAGTTCGATGCCTGGTCCGGGAAGATTCCATGTGGCACAGGGTCCCTAAGTCCGTGTCCCACAGCTACTGAGCCCGGGCACGCTAGGTCTGGCGCTCTGCAATGAGGGAGCCACCGCACCGAGAGGCCTGTGCGCCACAGCGGAGTGGCCCCTGCCCGCCTCAACTAGAGACAGTCCGTGCCCAGCAGTGAGGACCCCGCGTGGCCAAAGGTAAACAGAAAACTAAGGCTTCCTGAGGCCAGTGCTGGGAAGGGAACTGCCCCGCCCCCTGCCAATGTGGGAGCCCAGCAGTGAGGACCCCGCGCAGCTAAAAGTTAAAAGGAAGCTAACGCTTCCTGAGGCCAGTGCTGGGGAGGGAACTGCCCCGCCCCGCCGATGCGGGAGCCCTCGTCCCCTCTGTGCTGCTACTTGGCGATGATGAGATTTGTTTCCTTATAAGAGGAGACTGCAGGGCCGCACCTCAACCACCCAGCAGGCACGTGCTGGTTTGCAGCTGTTCCCTCTTCCTTTCCTTCTTGTGGGGTGGTTGCTGTGTCTCCTGGGACCAGAGCCCCAAGCCCCAGAACACCCTGGAGTAGGGCCTCAGCTCAGAACCGTGCTCGACAGCAAAGGGAGTACCGCTGGGCTCTGTGGCCTGTAGCTGGTCCATTCATGGTCACTTAATGCATGCAAAGCTAGCTTTCGCCTTCTTGTACTGTAGCTCTTGGACAATCCAATTATCAGTTCAAAAGTACTAAGTCCAATGCAGTGACTGGAGAGGGAACCACTTCATGTCTCAGGTGGAGGGTCTTGTTTTGTGTGAACATTCGGTGTTATTTTTTTATTGACTTGTAGTTGACGTGTTAGTTTCAGATGCTGAGTTGCTTGTCGTGTCCGACCCTTTGCCACCCCAGGGACTGTAGCCTCCCAGCCTCCTCTGTCCATGGAGTTCTCCAGAAAGGAGTGTTCGAGTGGGTGGCCATGCCCTCCTCGAGGGCATCTGCCCAACCCAGGGACTGAATCCAGGTCTCCTGCATCGCAGGCAGGTTCTTTATCCCTGAGCCACCAGGGAAGCCCAGTTTCAGGTAGACAGCATTAGACAGCATGGTAAGGCAGCGTATAGATTATGCTCCCTTTAAAGTTGTTGATATTACATCATGGCGGCTGCGTTTCCCTGTGCTGTATAATATGATCTTGTAGCTTATTTGTTTTATTATTGATGCCCAGTCTTCTGTACCCCTTAATCTCCAGCCCCTGTCCTGGCCCCCTCGCCCGCGTAACTGCTAGTTTGTCCCTGTGCCTGTGATTCTGTTGTCGACGGGCTGCAATTCCTGTAACCAAGTACGCCCCCACCCCCGGTGTGACGGTTGCAGTCAGTGGCGTGGCCCGCGGTCTGTGTGTGTGCTGTGCACCCCTCCTTGGGCTGAGGGACATCCTAGCTCCCCAGCTACCTCTGTTGGACTCATGGCAAAGTCGTCGGCTTTTCACGATAATCCTTAAATACTTGACCCCAAACTGCAGGTTGCTGAGACCAGGCCTGCCGACGACCTACTGGGAGCCCTGTCCCATTGCTGTCAGCATTGATCAGCCTCCACTTTCTAAAACGTCACGAAGGCATCATGTTTAAAAAGTAAGTTAGAGGAAAGGTGGCTTTGCAGTCAGAGGGGTTCTGACTAACGACATGAGAAGCCCAGGCAGATGGTGGGGGCCTCGGGAGGATGTCATCATGGCAGGCAGGCAGACGTGAGAAATTGGAGCCCGCCGCCTCTTGTCAGGGAGCAGAGAGCTCTGGAACTCTGTGGTGCCCCGGGCAGGCAGGTCTGGTGGTCCAGGGAAGGTGGGACAGACTCAGCAGAGGACCCTCACATCCCCAGGCAGAGAGGAGGGTTTGGTTAATTCTCATTTACGTGCAGAGAGGCGAGAGTCAGGGCCCCCATTCCCTTCTTACTTGCTGTGAACAGCGAAGTCGAGGGCTTCCCAGGTGGTGCGGTTGGTAAAGGACCCGCCTGCCAGTCCAGGAGAGGCAAGAGACGTGGGTTCCGTCCCTGGTACGGGGGGGTCCTCTGGAGGAGGGACCGGCAGCCCACTGCAGTATTCCTGCGTGGAGCGTCCCGTGAGCGGGGGCCCCGAGGGCTGCAGTCCGTGGAGCACGCACATGAAGGCAGGAGGCCTACGCAGAAAGCAGCCGCTNCGGGGGGGTCCTCTGGAGGAGGGACCGGCAGCCCACTGCAGTATTCCTGCGTGGAGCGTCCCGTGAGCGGGGGCCCCGAGGGCTGCAGTCCGTGGAGCACGCACATGAAGGCAGGAGGCCTACGCAGAAAGCAGCCGCTTCCGCGGTGGCCCAGCGCTCAAGAGCCCGCCTTCCGATGCGGGGGCTCGACCTCCATCCCTGCTTCAGGAGCTGAGGCCTCACCTGCCAGGGGGCCACTCAGCCCGTGCGCACAACGCCCGAGCCTGTGCTCTCGAGCCCGGGGCCGCAGCTGGAGGGAAGCCCGCGCCTCCACGGGGACCCTCGCCGTTTGTCGTGTCCGACTCTCTGCCACCCCTGGACTGTAGCCCCCCGGGCGCCTCTGTCCACGCGGTTCTCCAGGCAAGGACACTGGAGTGCGTGGCCAGGCCCTCCTCCAGGGGGTCTTCCCGGCCCAGGGGTCCAACCCTCGTCTCCTGCATCGGCAGGAGAGCTCTTCACCACTGAGCCACCACGTGGGATGTCGCCAAACGAGTCCTGTGTAGGCCCCCCACCCTCCAAGTGAAAAAGACTGGAAAAGCCAAGTGTGGCTCCCTGATGTAAGCATTCGGGGATGTGGAGGGGCTCAGCTGCCTGTACCTGCCTGGCTGGTGCAGCCAGCGGCTTCCTCCCGGGCCCGGCCTCCTGGTGCTGCACACAGATGGGCCCATTGTTCTCCCCACAGCAGGTGAACTGTGTGTCCCCAGGCCTTTGGATGCTGGGCTGAATCAGTTTGAAATGCTTCCTCTGTTTTTTCCTCCTGGAGGACTGACTTGAAGCCAAGATAGAAACTTCTGGAAGAGGGCACCCCAGCGTACCACAGCGGGTCCCTTCCTTGGGGCCGAGAGAGCCCGTGCAGGTGTGTCTTTTTTTAGCCACTGCGGGTGTGGGAGCTGGAGGGAGTTAGCCTGTGTGCGGGGGCCATGTCTATTTTCTGTCTTCCTGCCCTGGTTTTGCCCAGGAGGAATCAGATGACCCAGAATGGGGGAGGGCTGGGGACCAGGAGGCTGGGAAGACGGGCTCTGCCTGTTGTCCTGGTGCCCAGTACAGGGGTGGGCGGGGCCCGGACGCGGACCCTGCAGGGTCAACTGTAGAGGGCCTTGCGGGTGTTTGCTGTAATTAATCAGCCAGACACGAAGGGTGTTAATTGGTGATGGCTTTTCCCCACGTGTTAGAAATGACTACAAAGTCGTGTGAGGCTTTACTCTGTGGCTACAAAAAGGAAAAGAAAAACAAAAATCCCCACCAAGTCAGGGTCCGTATAAAGAAGTGGTCACGGCCACTCAGCTTTGGAAAACTGCACACGATGTCAGCGGTCCGGCCACTGCTCCAGTGCCTACAGAACCTTCCAGAAATGGCTTTAAGACCCCCCCTTCTCCAGCCCTGAAACAGAAACCTGCAAAAACCCCAGTCTGATTAACAAAGGGGCAAAGCACTTGAATAGATTGTTTCAAAGAAGACATACAAATGGCCAACAGGTCCATGAAAAGATGCTCAGCATCATTCATCACTAGAGAAACTAGTGAGATACCATCCCCACCTGTTAGAATGGCTGTTATCAAACTGACAGGAGACAGGTGTTGGTGAGGATGTGGAGAAAAGCGAAGTCCCCTGCCCTGTGCTGGGATGGAAATTGCTGCAGTTGTTATGGAAAACCGTATGGAGTTGTCTCCAAAAAAGAGGACCACCGTGTGACCTGACAGTCCCATTTCTGGCATCCCTCCAAAGGAAAGGAAAGCAGCGTGCGGAAGAGAGAGCCCCGCCCCCACGCTTATACCCGCGCCTTTCACAGTGGCCCGGACGCAGGAGCTGTGTGCGTCCGCGGGTGGGTGCATGGGTAACAAGTGTGTATACACAGTGGATTATTATTCAGCCGTAAGTAAGAAGGAAGTCCTGCCTTCGTGATAGCATGGGTGAAACTTGAGGGCGTTGTGCTAATTGAACTAAATCAAATACTATCCAATTTTACTTATATGTGAACTCAGAAAAGTTCACGTGGAAAAACCTTGGAAACAGCGGATTGGTGAGTGCCAGGGCGCGACGGGGGATGTCAGTGAAAGGGAACAGACCGTGAGACGTTAGTTGAGTGAGTTCCGAGCTGTAACGTGTAGCGAGCTGACTTAGTGCTGTGCGCGTGTGTTCAGGCGCTCACTCGTGTCCGACTCTTTTGCAACCGCATGGACTGTTGCCCACCAGGCTCCTCTGTCCATGGCAAGAATTCTGGAGGCAAGAATACTGGAGCGGGTTGCCATTCCCTTCTCCAGGGGATCTCCCTCACCCAGGGATAGAACCCAGTGTCCTACGTCTCCTGCATTGCAGGAGGGTTTTGTTTTTTAACCAGTGGGGCACCTTAACAATACTGGTATGTGCTTAAAAGCTGTTAATAGATGTTAAATGTTGCTACCAAAAAAGGTAACTTATGTGATGAGGTGAAGTTGTTAACTCACCTACTGTGATAATTGTTTTACAGTATGTACGTGCATCAAATCATCATACTGTCAGCTCTGAACTTACACGTCTTATTTGTCAATTACATCTCTTCAGTTCGGTTCAGTCACTCAGCCGTGTCCGACTCTGTGACCCCATGGACTGCAGCACGCCAGGCCTCCCTGTCCATCACCAACTCCTGGAGTTNACGTGCATCAAATCATCATACTGTCAGCTCTGAACTTACACGTCTTATTTGTCAATTACATCTCTTCAGTTCGGTTCAGTCACTCAGCCGTGTCCGACTCTGTGACCCCATGGACTGCAGCACGCCAGGCCTCCCTGTCCATCACCAACTCCTGGAGTTTACTCAAACTCGTGTCCGTTGAGTCGGTGATGCCATCCAGCCATCTCATCCTCTGTCATCCCCTTCTCCTCCCGCCGTCAATCTTTCCCAGCAGCAGGGTCTTTTCCAATGAGTCACATCTCAAGGCCGGGAAGAAAGAGAAAGCCGAGGACCACTTGTGGGCCTCTCGCCCACGGGGCCTTTGTGGACCTCCCCTCGTTCCCCTTGACCACCCGCTGGCTTGGCTCAGACCGACGACAGGTTTTCTTCTTAGGTGAGATTGGTCTGCTCCGCTCTCGGACCTTCCGGGGAGGGGCATCCACTCTGTGACTGCTAGGCCCCTACACTCAGGCCTGCTTGACCCGAGGCTGGGATGGTGAGTGGAGAGACCTTCCCGGTGGGCAAGGGCGGTGCCTGGACACTGGGCACAGAGGCGCAGGGGCCACGCTGGGCTGCGACCGTGAAGAGAGCCGCTCTGTGTGGCTGAGTCAGGCCAGGCCCTGTTTCCAGTGGAGGCTTGGAAGCAGGCCATCCCTCCCAGACTCTCAGGACCATCCGGCACAGACTGCAGCCACAGCAAACCTCAGGTTGCCGACTTTCAGAGGCGCATAAACAGCCTTCGGGGAGCCCCCCTACCCCGCCCTGCCTTGGAGTCATTCAGTTACTTATTCAGCAAGTCAAGGTTCAAGCCCTTGGTCTCGCATCAGAAAGCCACGAGAATGGAAATATCCTGTAACTCACTTGGCGGCAGAGCCAGGCCCGATGACCTCACACGAGGCGCCGCAGGCCTGTCTTTACCCCCTTGCTGTGGATACTGACGCCTCCCTGCGCCTGCCTCTGGGCTGCTCCTAAGGGTGGGGTGGGGGGTGCGTGAGCTTCCTTGCCTCCAGTCTGAAGCACCGTCCCCCCGCCCCGGCCTGCCATATGTCCTGCCTGCAGCCTGGCCATCTCAGCTGGTGGTCATTGCATTTCCCCAGTGGGTTGTTCAGACCCTGAACCCAGGATCATCCACCACACCTCCTCTCTTGCTCACTGTCCCCCACTTCCGGTCAAGCTGCCACCCCCCCCCACCACCACCACCTCGTTGCACCCTGGGCACAGGAAGAGTCCTGCCGGCAGCACCCCTCCCCGCCCCCCACTGCCCCCGTCACTCCAGGACTGTCACAGTGCCCATGGACCAGTCCCTTTGCTTCCACCTCTCCCACCAGGAGACCGTCCTCAGGAGGTTCTCAGTGACTCTTGGAATCCAAGTCAGTCGTGTTACTGCAGAGTGTGCGCTTACCATGGCCTCTGTGTGCTCAGGACAAACTCCAGAGGCCCTGCCAAGTCCCAGGAGCGCGTCCGCCCTGCGCCTGCCCGTGTTTTTTTAGTGCATGCGTCTCTGGCTGCGCTGGTCCTTCATTGCTGCCTGTGTGGGCTTTCTCTGCTTGCAGAAAGGGGGCTGCTCTCTGGTTGTGGCTCGTGGGCTTCTCGTTGCGGTGGTTTCTCTTGTGGCAGAACAAGGGCTGTGGTAGTTGAGGCCCGTGGACTTAGCTGCTCTTCAGCCCGAGGGATCTTCCCAGACCAAGGATCAAACCCGTGTCCCCTGCATTGGCAGGTGGCTGCTTAACCCCTGGACCACCAGGGAAGTCCCCTGCGCCTGCTCTTGAGCTCTAAGGATGTTCTTATGGTTACAGAGTGCTTCGGGGCAGGGGTGGGGGTAGGAAGAATCAAAAGGAAAACATTTTGGGACCCGTGGCAGTCCAGTGAAATTCACGTCTCTGCGTCCGAGTGAGTCACAGCCACGTCATTTGCTTACATACCTTCTGTGACCGAGTTTAGACAACGGCGGCAGAGTCGGAGACCTCCGTGACATCCTCTATGGGCTCCTGGCCCGGAAAACCTAAACTGTTGACGCTCTGGTGCCTGGCGGGAGAGGGTTCCCAGCCCCGCAGCGGCCGCCTCCGCCCCGGCTGGCCTGCGTGCGGACCTCAGGACTGTGGCTCTGGCCGAGGCCTCTGCCTGGAGGGCTCTTCCTCGAGGGTCGCACTGCCTTCAAGTCCTTGCCGGGACCTCGGCCTGCCAGCTGCTCAGCGCCGCGTCCTCTCTGCAGCCCGAGGCCCTACGGGTTCTCTCTTCCGGCCCGGTCAGCCATCCGACGCTGGTGTAAACTTGTGTCCCCACCTGTCCCACCACTGCTGGAACGTCAGCTCCTCAGGACCCGGGGCCTTTATCTCTTTGGGGCCAAACACCGAGATCAGAAGGGGGTTCGTCCTTGTAGCGCTCAGTCCGAACCCATGGGGAGACTCAGCGTAGAATGAGTATGTGCAGTTTAGGTGCTCTGGGGAGGCAGGCAAATGTCTGTTAGGTACCACTTGTTTTGTGTATTAAAAAACAGCTTCTGCAAGTATGAAACTTTCAGGGATTTTTTTTTTTTGAAGAAGAAGAAGTAAAAAAGTATCTGGCCATGTATGTATTTTCCTTCTCTGCCAGGCCCTGCTTGTGTAGTAAATGTTTTGGAGGTGAAACATTTCATGGGGAAATAGTTCCCTAGAAATCTAGATGGTTAGTGAATTACTTTTATTCCATTGTGGTAGAAAGAAGCGCTTTGGGCTGGTTGCCCATGTGCATCCCAGAGGTGGCTGTGTGTAGCCTCCCGCACACGCGCCCACCAGCACACATGCCCGCCAACACACGTGCCCACCAGCACATGCGCCCATGGCACACGCGTCCACGGCACACACGCCCGCCAGCACGCACGTCCACAGCACACGCGCCCGTCAGCACACATGCTCTGGTCATCCCTGGCCGCCGGGTCCTGGCCCCCAGGAGATACAAGCTCCCTGTCAGTGCTTACGCTGCAGGGTGAGTTTTCTGTTGCTTTTGGGAAGTTTGCTATTAATAGATTCCTTATCTGTGAATTTAGATGAAGGAAACTGCTTGAGATAATGGGGGGATTTTATTAAAATGTCTCAGACCATGCAGTTCATTTGTTCATTTCGTTTTGCTTTTGAGACACATGTGACCATTGCCTTGGGAACTGAGGAAGCCTCCAGCTCTAACTTGGCATCAGGAATAGAATGAACAACTTCCTTTTTAGAGGCAATCCCTTGGCAGCCCAGTGGTTAGGACTCTACACGTTCACTGTCGAGGCTGTGGGTTCAGTCCCTGGTCAAGGATCCTGCAGGCCATGTAATGTGGCCAAAAAGCAAAGCAAAGCAAAATCCAGCCCACCCCAAATCCACAGTTTTTAGTTCACATTTATTATTCCTTCTCCAACCAGCACATATAAAAGCAGTATTGCCTGTCACCTTATGCCATGCTTGTACATGCATATTTCTTTTCTGGGTAATATTTAATAATAAGTCATAATAAAAGTTAATAAGTGGGGCTAAATATTGAGTGTTTTCCGTGTTCTGTGCTGTGCATTTCATGTCCATCATCTTCGTTAATATCCTTATTATTATCCTCACTTTACAGATGGGGAAACTTAGGCTCAGGGAGTTGATAACTGTCCCAGGGCTGGACAGTTAACCCCTGATGGTACTTGCCACTTGTGACCTAATCCTAGCATCTGATCAGAACCTTGTTATGCTTATCACTCAGGGCTACAGCCTCTGGCATCATATTATCTTTGTCACTGTTGTTTTCTTGCCATGTTGCCAAATGAAATGGGGGTGTATAACAGGTGAAACACTGACGATCAAGACGCCCTAAGGGAAAAACATAAGGAAGGCAGCTTTTAAGAAACAAGCACATTTACAAAAGGCCAAAATTTTTAGACTTACTCTGCATCAGAAACTGGGAGTTGCGGAAACGCTGCTTTCTAAAAATTGCCAGCTCTGCCCCATCAGCATCTTTTTGTTGTGTAACATTTCTTCTCAACCAGCAATTAGTCAATGACTCTAGAATTTCAGCCAGATCCAAGGAGCGCAGAGGAAGTCGCACACACCCTCCATGGCCTCATGTCGCCATGGTAACAGTGGTGTCCCCTTCCTCCTGCAGCTTCAGCTCAGTGGTTCCTGGAGCCCCACCAAAACACCTCAGGCACAGAGAGGTACTTGCCAGCCGGAATTCTGATTTTTCCCTTTCTACTCCTAAAGATTGTCTAGACTTCCTCTGATAGCATGCGTTTTATAATGGAAACAATAAAGCAACTATGTTTATTTGTCTGAAGAGAAGACTTCTTTGGATGCTAGTGTGTATCAATCATTAATTACCCCAAGATCAGGCGTTTTCCAGGTGTGAACCGAGGCGTCTGCTGCGGCCAGTTGCCTACTTGCCATCTGTGGTACTTGGCTTTCCTGTCCAGACCTGTGTGCCGCTGCCCTGCCAATGGCCATTTTTAACCGCTTGGCGAATCTGGTGCAGGAGAGGAGGGTGGGGAGACGGCTGTGTCCTCTGCTACACGGCTGAGATCCGACGGGTCAGCTTTTAATGAAAGCCAAGCTGGTTTTCACAAGGTGAATGTCATTCTCCGTTTCCCCATCTGTCTGCTCCTGGGTTTGGGGAGGGCTGGCAAGACAGCGAGACTGATGGGGAGATTGCTCTCCACCTCTCAGAGACCAAGTCCTGCTTCAGTTAGGCAGTCACCAGGGCTTGTCTTCTCAGTATTCCGGGCGAAACTTGTCCCAGAAACGATACCGGGGCATCACGGCAGATCATGCACGTTGCTGAAGGAGCCACACACCAGTCCTGGTAGAATAATGGCAGACGCCCTTACCGATGCGCGGAGCTGCAAAGCAAGGAGCAGCATCTCTTATAAATTATCCTTCTTTATAAACCTACTTCACACNGCTTTCCTGTCCAGACCTGTGTGCCGCTGCCCTGCCAATGGCCATTTTTAACCGCTTGGCGAATCTGGTGCAGGAGAGGAGGGTGGGGAGACGGCTGTGTCCTCTGCTACACGGCTGAGATCCGACGGGTCAGCTTTTAATGAAAGCCAAGCTGGTTTTCACAAGGTGAATGTCATTCTCCGTTTCCCCATCTGTCTGCTCCTGGGTTTGGGGAGGGCTGGCAAGACAGCGAGACTGATGGGGAGATTGCTCTCCACCTCTCAGAGACCAAGTCCTGCTTCAGTTAGGCAGTCACCAGGGCTTGTCTTCTCAGTATTCCGGGCGAAACTTGTCCCAGAAACGATACCGGGGCATCACGGCAGATCATGCACGTTGCTGAAGGAGCCACACACCAGTCCTGGTAGAATAATGGCAGACGCCCTTACCGATGCGCGGAGCTGCAAAGCAAGGAGCAGCATCTCTTATAAATTATCCTTCTTTATAAACCTACTTCACACGCATTATCTCATGCACCCAGTGAGGCTGGGAGGCGGGAAGAATGGGTGGGTGTTCAGTTCTTGTTTCCATTCTCTGGATGGGAAAACAGTCAGGGGGACGAGGGGTTTTTTCCCAGGTCCCCAGGGAACAGAGTTGGGCCCGCATGGTTGAGCTCCAGTGTCTCTAAGGCCAGAGCTGTCTCTCACTGACACCAGCCTGTTCCCAGAAGCAAGCAGGGGAGCGTCTCAGGTGGGAAACAGGAGGTTTTATGGAAGACCGAAGCATGATATGGCCAAATGGTCCTTGGGTGCCGGTCATTCCGCTGTCATCTGGAAACAGTGTGCTTGGATTACCTTTACCTTCTTACTCATGAATTCTAGCTAATCAAAAACAGTATGTTTATGTGTTTATTTTTGGCCATACCAGCCGATATGTGGCATCTTGGTTCTCCCACCAGGGATGGAACCTGAACCGCCTGCTGTGGAGGGCTGATTCTCACCCACTGAACCGCCAGGGAGCTCCTGAATTCTAGCTGCTTACGTGGAAATTCACCTGCTGTTAGGCGGAGTCATTTGTCTCCCTTTAGTGCTGTCTGCAGGAATCAGAGGGCGCAGGAGCCCAGGGCAGGAGAAGGGTGTTCTGCGTGTTGGCCGGATTGGCTGGGAGCCCGAAAGCCTGGCTCTGCCCTCTTGGGGGGATTGACTGTTGTTCGAGACCCCCTCTCAGCCTGTGTGTCTCCTCCCACCTGAAGGTGCTGGACTCTGAGCCTTATACGGGCCCCCCTGCCCACTGCGGGGGATGGATTGGGAATCTCCCCAAAACTCTCTGGAGCTCCGGGCACCTTCCTGGAGATGGGGCGGCAGAGAGGAGATTCTTGCTGCCAGAAGCTTGGATTCCCAGGCTCCAAGACAGCTGTGGTGGGAACATTCTTTGAGGGTTTGTTAGGGTTTTAGAATTTTTAAAGGGACAGATAATATCTCGATGTTGTGTTCCACCAAAACAAATATTGTTCTTTTGAAAATATGTTAGACACAAAAATGCACCCGGAACTACTGAGCCTGACTTAGAAATGCACGCGTGAGCCCCGCTGTGTCCCAGCCAGGGGACAGCCCGTGACTTCCCGGCCCTGGGCTTTGTGCCCTGTGTAGGGGGTGGGTGGGGGCCACGGTGGGGGGGTTAGACGCTGACTCTTAGCTGATTCGTAGCCGACTTGCCTGGTGCGGCCCCTCCCTGACTCTCACAGAGTTATTCCTCTGCCTGGCCCCCATCAACGTCCTGGCTTATCCTCACAGGGAGACAGCTGCAATCAGAGCCAGCCAGCTCTGATTCTGTATTTTGTAAATTTCCAAGGCGTGTGTTTTATGACCCACTCGCCCCCCTTTGTAATCTGGCTTGGGAAAGAACCCTGCCCGTCAGAGTTCCCAGCTGAGAGGGCTTGGCGAGGAGTCTGCGGGGTGTGGTTCCTTGGAAAGTGGAGCCATCCCAGGCCAGGGGCACCAGGGGTGCTCAGCATGGGCGGGGCCGGGCGGCCAGGCCCTGGACCCCCTGGAGGCAGCAGGCTCGCCAGGCCTCCTGTGCCTCTCCCCATCTGTCTGCGTGGGAAGGAGGCGGGAGCCAGGATGGCCAGTTGTGCAGTCAGATGGTTCCTGCAGAAGACCGCAGACCCCACAACAGTGGAGCTGAACAGGAATGGGAGTCTGCTCATTTCCTGAGGCTCCGTTGCTACCCAGCTGCGGAGTAACAGATTGCTTTCCCTTGACTTTCGTTTATTTTTAGTGGGCTGGGAGGAGCAGTTTTCCATGACAGGCATCCAGTGCAGGGCCTTGAAGTCAGCATGTTGGAAGCCGGCGTGCACGCTCAGTCACTTCAGTCGTGTCTGACTCTGCGGCCCCATGACCTGTAGCCTGCCAGGCCTCTCTGTCCATGGGATTCTCCAGGCAAGGATACCGGAGTGGGTTGTCACTTCCTCCTGCAGGGGATCTTCCCGACCCAGGGATCGAACCGGCATCTTTTCTGTCTCCTGCATTGGCAGGCAGCTGCTTTACCACTAGAGCCACCGGGAAGGCCCTGGAAGCCTCGGAGGAGCAGGGTCAAGAGTGAAGGCGATGTTGGAATTTGAGGGAAGGTTCGATGTAGCATCGCCCACCCTGGGTGATGCACCCTCTCGCTTTCTTTTTATTTTCCAGGTGACCCCCGACGACTCACCTGCTAGTCATCACAGCAGTAGCGGCAGTGGTTGTAGCTGGTGACGTAATGGTGGTAATGATGATGAAAATGGGAGGATAGAAGCTGAAGAGCAGACTCACTGGAAAAGACCCTGATGCTGGGAAGGACTGAGGGCAGGAGGAGAAGGGGACGGCACCGCAGGCTCCATGCGCAGGCGTTTGAGCAAGCTCTGGGAGAGGGTGGCGGATGGGCAACCTGGTGTGCTGCAGTCCATGGGCTTGCAAAGAGTGGGCTACGACCGCGTGAGAGAACAGCAATGAAAGGGCAAGCTTGGGCGCCCGTGGAAAAGGGAAGCAGTGCCTGAATCCTGCAGAGTCGCTTTGCACAGAGCTGCGTCATTTCGAAGGGCGCTCATTACTGAGGGCTTTGTGGTTTCCTTCCTCCTTTCTTGTCTTATTTTTGGTGGTTTTCTGTCTTGATGTGTGGGGAAGAGTTTGTGGCCGGGTGCTGTGAGGCAGCTCTCTGAGCACTTTTTCTTGAGCCCTGATTTTAATCCTGTCATCAGCTGTGGGGAGACCTGTGGTACTTGGGAGAAAGCAGTGAGGTTCTGTTCCCAGCAGGGGCATGGGAGCCCCGAAGTGATGGGGCCGATGGGGGACGAAGAGGAGAAGGAGGGCCCGGGAGGCAGCGGGAAGCCCTCAAGGGCCGCCTGGGATAGCATTATTTGAGATTTGATGGTGTCGTTCAGCCACTAAGTCGTGTCCAGCTCCCTGCGACCCCGCGGAGTGCAGCACGCCAGGCCTCCCTGTCCTTCACCATCGCTCGGAGCTTGCGTCAGTGATGTTGTTTAGCTGCTCAGTTGCATCTGACTCTTTGCCGCCCCGTGGACGGCAGCCCCCCAGGCTCCTCTGCCCATGGGATTCTCCAGGCAAGGACACTGGAGTGGGTTGCCCTGCCCTCCTCCAGGGGATCTTCCCAACCCAGGGGTGGAACCCCCGTCTCTCGCGTCTCTGCAGTGGCAGGCGTATCTTCACCACTGCGCCACCTGTGTGCCAGGGGAGGGTTTCCTCATGATAAGCTGGAGATTGAGCTCCTTGTTTAAGAACAAACAGCGGTACACCCTTTTGTTGTTATTCATTTGCTGAGTCGTGCCCAGCTCTCTGCGACCCCGTGGCTGCGGCAGCCAGGCTCCTCTGCCCTGTCTCCCGGTCTTTGCTCAAATTCACATTCATGAGTCGGTGACGCTGTCCAACCGCCTCATCCTCTGCTGCAGGTAGAATAAAACGTTTAATCTGGAGTTCCTGCTAAAATTGCGGTTTGGCGTTAAGAGTCTTCATTTCTTTAAAAAGTATTTGTCAGTCATAAATATCTGAATTTCATGCCTCTGTGGGAGCTTCCACAGAAATATGTTTATATTTCGAACAGAGAAATGCTTCCATCTCCCTGTCCCAGTATCAGACCACGTGGTACCTGGGTCTTCAGGGGCTGAAACCACCTCTTAGGCCACTGGTCAGGGACCCCAGCGGAGCAGCGTGACTCCTTGCAGAGCATTCTCGTCCACGGTGATGTCGATCATCATGTAGAATTACTCCGCTCTGCCACCTGCGGTCTCACTGGAGGGCAAGCAGACACGCTTTGTTTTCTAATCATGATTCGAGCGCGCTGGCAGGACTTCAGTTTTCCGGGTTTCTCATTGTTTCGGGCTTTCCCCAGCGAAGGCCGTATCTGCTTCTCTCGTGCCCGTGGGGCGGGTTTGCTGTGCCAGGGCAGGGGCTGGGCGGATGCAGTCCCAGCACCCCTGTCCTCTCACCTGGTGGGCCTTGCGGGTGCTCGATCATGGATTGCACCCTTCACTGTGCTCTGGACGGGGCCGTTTGGAGCAGCGCTCCAGATGTGCCTGCCCTGCAGCTGCCTCTCGCGCGTCGTCAGGGGGCCAGGGCTGCAGTGAATAATTCAAGCCAGCCCGGCTCCTGCCCCCAGTAATGAGGTCTCAGGGTCGATGCCGTGGGGGCCCGGACCCTCCAGACAATCTCCGGATCGGTCTTTGCCTTCGTGCGTATTCAGACCGACAGAGACACGCTTCGCAGCCCTTCGCCCGAGGGAAGGAGCGAGGCGGCCTTGTGTGGGTTTCCCTGCTGACTCCTGCGTGCGAGCGTGCTAAGTTGCTTTAGTCTTGTGCGACTCTGTGTGACCCCATGGACTGTAGCCCGCCAGGCTCTTCTGTCCATGGAGATTCTCCAGGGAGGAATACTGGAGTGGATTGCCATGCCCTCCTCCAGGGGAATCTTCCCGACCCAGGGATCGAACCTGTGTCTCTTACGTCTCTTGCATTGGCAGGCGAGTTCTTTACCACTAGAGCCACTTGGGAAGCTCCTTTGACTCCTGAGAACCTGCCAATCTGTGAAATGGGTGTAACAAGAGTCATGTTCAGATGGGACAGAGTTTGGGGGCGTCAGCAGTGTATGTGGGGTTGATGGGGGTGTGGGGGCAGTTCTCTGTGCCATGGACAGGGATGCGGGCTGAGGGGCGGGGGTGGCTCCTGCCCCAGGTGTGCCTGCGGCCGCCCACGTTGCTTCTCTCTCAGGTTCACCTTCCTGGTCGGCGCTGTGCCCTTGTGGGCATGTGCGCCAACCTCTCTGGGTTCCAGCTTCTGCATCTATGTGAAACTCCTCGCTTGGGCTGTCTGGGTGTCCTTTCATCTTTTAGATGTCCTGCTCACTCCTCATAAGTTCAGTTCAGTCATCTCTGACTCTTTGCGACCCCATGGACTGTAGTGCGCCAGGCCTCCCTGTCCATCACCAACTCCCAGAGTTTATTCACACTCATGCCCATTGAGTCCGTGATGCCATCCAACCATCTCATCCTCTGTCACCCCCTTCTCCTCCTGCCCTCAATCTTTCCCAGCATCAGGGTCTCTTCAAATGAGTCAGCTCTTCACATGAGGTGGCCAAAGTATTGAAGTTTTAGCTTCAGCATCAGTCCTTCCAGTGAACACCCAGGACTGATTTCCTTCAGGATGGACTGGTTGGATCTCCTTGCAGTCCAAGGGACTCTGAAGAGTCTTCTCCAACACCACAGTTCAGAAGCATCAATTCTTCGGTGCTCAGCTTTCTTTATAGTCCCTGGGTGCCCTTTCATCTTTTAGATGCGCTGTTTACTCTTCATGATTAGGGGCAGTTTTATAGATGGGCAGGTACATGGCTGCTCTGCTGCCGAAGGTGAGCAAATAAATACACGGTGTATAGAAACAGTTTGCATTTAATGCTCTTCATATGAGATTTTGAAGCAGATAGTCTTAGGTATATAAGTACCTTAATAATTTAGCAAGTTTACAGTATAACAAGTTCTGCCTTATAATCTAGACTTAATACCTATGTCAGGAGCCCAGTCCCCCCAAAACTTTCAGCTTCTGTTAATGACATGTGTTACATGTTTGAATAGAAGCCATGGATTCAGGAACTAGCAGAACACTCTGTTGCCCTGAAAAAAGAGAACGGCCAGGGAAAGGATTTTTCGCTCAACCCTGTTCTTGTCCACGGGATTTCCAGGAGGTGGTAGCGGTAAAGAACCTCCCTGCCAGTGAATGAAATGTGAGAGACTTGGGTCTGATGCCTGGGTCAGGAAGATCCCCTAGGGGAAGAAATGGCAACCCGTTCCAGCATTCTTAATGGGAGAATTTCAAGGACAGAGGAGCCTGGCGGGTTACAGTCCGTGGGGTTGCGAAAGAGTTGAGTAAGACTGAGTGACTGAGCGCGCACTGCAGGGTGGCAAAGAGGCCGACACAGCTGAGCATCTGCGCACGGCACTTGGGCATTTCCTTTGTTAAGGGGGAAAAAAGCTGCTAGAAAAGAGGAAAACGCATCGCACGTAAATAGAACTACTTTATCGCATTTTACTCCAGGTAATCTACTGATAAAGGCATTCTTTAAAATAAATGGGTAATTATTTCAAAATATTCCTTTGTGAATGTGCCTGATTGGTGCAGCCCTCCCCATAGAACCCGCCAGTCCACCCGCAGTTTGGAGGAAGGGCTGTAATTAACAGTGAATTAGCATGGGTACTGCAGCGTGGTATGGGCCACAGGTGTCCTCGCCCATCTGCTGTATAGGGAGCTAGGGTGACACCTGGCCGGCAGCGGCCTGTAAGACTTCTCTGTCACTTAGGAACATACGGCTGTGTCAAAAATCTTTCTTCTTACAATTAAAATTGTAGACACTCGCCCCTGTACACACAGCACACAGGGACACAAACGAGTATTCTGCTGAGTGATCACGAGAGCACGTAAATGTTCCGCGTTCACGTCTGTTCCTTTATTCACTCGCCAGCTATTCATGGAGCATCTGTGAATGTGCTCGGCACCCTGTGGGTGCTGGTGAGCTAAGGCACGGGGTCCTTGGCGTCAGGAGCTTGGAGACCAGAAGGGAAGGTGGGGTGGGTCCGAGTTGCCCCCGTGACCACGGGGTTCGGTGAGATGAGCGCTGCTCTGCTGGGAGGTGGATGGTGCAGGGGTGGGGTCAGGGGGATCCAGGCCAGCAGCGGGGTCAGGAGAGGGTCTCTGAGGAGGGCGGGGGCTGACCCAGCTTAAGAAGTTGCTGCTCCTCTTTCAGTCTCAGAGGGGGTGTGAGTGCACGTCTTCCACTCGGGGGGCAGCGTGTATTTGAGGAGATGGAAGAAGTCCCTTGCAGCTTCGTGGTAGTGTAAGACGTGTGGGGTAGGTTACCGACTTGCTCTTCGGAAAGCTTGTGAAGTCATGGGAGGTTTCTGGTGTAGAGTCCTTGTCAATTTCACTTAAGGTGGGGAGCACCAGGGGTCCCTAGGTGTGTCCTCCCCACGCCCCCGCCCTGCAGCCACCAGCAGCCTGGTGTGGGGTCTGGGCCGTGCTGGGCACAGGAGCGCCTGCCCGTGGCCACATGGTTGGGGGAGAGAGGCTGGAGCCTCAGTCTTTATTGTGAGTCCTTTGTGCGACATGGAAGCAGATGGAGGGTGCTGTCCTTTCCCATTTTCTTTGCCTCCGCGGAATAACGTTAACTGCATAGCTCCCTTGACTTGGAGCGCTTGCCAAATGTGATATTCCTACAGCTGATTCAGTTCTTCCAGTCGCCTGCAGCCAGTGAAACCTCTGCCTGTGGGTGGCGCGCCCACGGAGGGAATTCCACGCCAGCTGAGTGCCTTCTCTGTTGGATTGTCTCTCTGCTCCTAAAACACAAGCGAGGTGAGCTCTTATGTGCAGAGTGTGAGAGGGTGACGCCCTGTGTTTCCTCACGTGGTCAGAGGCGGGTGTTGTCACCTCCAGGGTCTGGAGTGGAGAGCCACGTCCCTGGCTCTCCACTCGGTCACCCAGGGTCCCAGGGTTCCAGGTCCGGGGGTTGGAGAACTGGACTTCTTGGGACATCTGATCACGGCATCCCTCATCTTTTTGCTCTGCCTGTACACTCCCGACTGGCCCCACCGAGGAGTTTGCCAGTATTGTTAAAATTGGAATGATCTAAAATGACCTAAAATTGGAACAATCCCTTTCTTTACTCACAGCCTGAGATTTTTTTTTTCCAAAGCATTATCTCTCTAGTGTTTCTAGGCAGAGCACTTAATACATTTTGCCTGAATTTATCTGTAAGCCTGGGTCAGATGTATGTTTGGCATCACTCTCATCTCTGAGCCATTGTAGCCTACTTTTTATGCCAAGAGAAAGTATTTTAAGCCAGTGGGGTCAGCTCTCCTCGGGTCTCCTGACTTCACAGGATAACTATGCATCCTGCCTCTCGTGGGGAGCTGGGCTATTATGAAACTAGGTCAAATGATTGTTTTTCTCTTTCTGCCTATAGCCATTCCAAAGACAGAATCCTTTCCTCCAAAACAGGTCTTGAAAGTCGTATATTCTTGGGATGGCCATCAAAAGCAGAGAATAAAAAGAGGAAGTTTGCCTTGATAACATCTGAATAAGTGAACAACTTCTGAACATCATGGACACTTTAAGCAAATACAAAGTCAAATAAAAAACTGGCAAAATACTTACAACATATGGCAAAGGGTTATCTTCCATATGTAAAGAGTTATTATAAAACAATAAGAAAAGTAAATTCCTCAACAAAAGGAGCAGGCACAGGTTCATAAAAAGAAATAAAGGGTCAAATAATACATACGTATATTTAGCTGCATTCCCTAAAGAACGTTAACTGCATGAGGTGAGTTTTTAGTCTAGTCAGTTCAGTTCAGACTTTCTCCCCTCTGAACAGCACAGTTCAGTCCAGTTGCTCAGTCGTGACCTACTCTTTGCGACCCCATGGACTGCAGCACGCCAGGCCTCCGTATCCATCACCAACTCCCAGAGTTTACTCAAACTCATGACCATTGAGTCGGTGATGCCATCCAACCATCTCNTTCTCCCCTCTGAACAGCACAGTTCAGTCCAGTTGCTCAGTCGTGACCTACTCTTTGCGACCCCATGGACTGCAGCACGCCAGGCCTCCGTATCCATCACCAACTCCCAGAGTTTACTCAAACTCATGACCATTGAGTCGGTGATGCCATCCAACCATCTCATCCTCTAGTTAATCTAGTTAAGTGTAGTCTTAAAATCAAAGACCCCATATTGGCAAAGGTATATGGAAATTGGTCCTCATCTTAGTCCATTCCAGCTGCTGAAACAAACTACTCTGTACTGGATGGCTTATAAATAAGAGCAGTTTTTAGCTCATATTTCTGGAGGGTGGAAGTCTGAGGTCCGGGTGCCAGCATGGTGAGCTGAAGGCTGTCTGCCGAGTCCCTGAATTCTGCTTATGTCCTCCTGTGGCTGAAGGGGACAGAGTAGCTTTCTGGGGTCTCTCTTACAAGGGCGCTGACCCCATTCATGAGGGCCCCACCCTCATGACCAGTCACCTCCCGAAGGCCCCACCTCCTACTACCATCACCTTGGTGGGGAGTAGATTTCAATCTATGAATTTTGAGGGGGACATTCAGACCGTAGGATTTCCATTTTACATGAGTGGCACGTGTGTTGGGGGAAAAAAGAATTGACAGAATAGAATAAAAGCCTTAGCAAGGTATGTGGCCTTTGACCTAGCATTTTCCACTTCTGCCTACTGACCCTTAACCCATTTTCCAGTTTGGCTCAATGCATGAACCAGTCATGTGAGACTATGGAAAGCCTCACCCCGCTCCAGCGGTGTTCAGCCTAACATCACTGGATGCCTGGTGTGGAGGGGACCTTTCATCCAGGTCTTTGTCCTGAACAAATTTTCAAAAAGTAACAATTAAAAAAATCCTGAAGATAATAATTAAAAAAAAAAACACTTTATAGCTTAAGAAAAGCTTGGGAAAGATGCACATTTAGTTGCACTTTTGAAGTGTGGGGGGATATATTGTATAGTTTATAAATGCCATCATTAACGTCCCTAGAGATGCTTGTAAACTGAACAAATGTGAATCTTAAATTTTTTGTGTGTTTTACTTCGGATAATTTAAAAAGTCAAAGTCATACCAGCTCCTGGGGTGTTGGGCAGAGCTCACATTTTATGAGTTTGTAATGAAGAAGGGAAACATTTGCTTCTGTTTTTTCCATGCTGCAGTGGCCTTTCCAGGGGCCTGTAACTTTATAATTTTAAGGATTAATTATAATATAGGAAAAAACATTCTTGAAACACAGGCCAAATATATGTGAAGAGATGAGGAACAGCGATCAAAGTAATACTTTTTAAAAACGAGGTTAAAATGTCCAGAGGATTTATTTTGTCCAAAACACAGAAAGTTACCCTTCATGTGCAAACATTTTTGTCACTGGGGTTTAAAGAGGAGGGTAGGAGCAGGGTTGAAATATTTAAGCCCCAAATCAGGAGTGTGCTTCCTGCTCCTGCTGCCTTTGCTGTTGTGAAGAACATTTACTTTTGAGTTAGAACCTCTATCTGTGACCTGGGTAAAGGATTGGGTAGAAACATATTTTACCCTTAGGAGAATTTTGCTTCTTTTTTTTTTTTTAATTAATTTTTATTGGAGAACAGTTGCTTTGCAATGTTGTATTAGTTTCTGGTATCAAAATGCATCAGGTGTATGTAAACATATACCCTCTCTTTTTTGGATTTCCTTCACATTCTGGTCCCCACAGAGGAGCTGAGTCCTGTTCCCTGTGCTGTAGCGTAGGTTCTCGTGAGGTATCTATTTTACACATAGTATCAATAGTGTATGTGATTCAGCCCTCATCTCCTGATTTGCCCCACCCCCTGTATATTCCTTGGTATCCGTGTGTGTGTGCGTTAGTCGCTCAGACGTGTCCGACTCTTTGCGACCTCATGGACTATATAGCCCTCCAGGCTCCACTGTCCTTGGGATTTCCCAGACAAGAATACTGGATTGGGTTGCCATATCCTTCTCCAGGGGACTCTTCCCAGCCCAGGGGTTGAACCCGAGCTTCCCACATTGCAGGATTCTTTACCATCCGAGCCACCAAGGAAGCCCCTCGGTATCCATAGATTTTTTTCCTGCTACCTTTTATAGATTCTGCAGTTGATGAATGGAATCTAAATTTGCATAGCGGTCAGCTTGCTGCTGCCCAGCGTAAAATCCTGTTCACCTCTCCTCTGTGTGGAGCCTATAGACAGAAAGCCACTCAAAATGATTTTCTTGGTTTGCTTTGCTACACAAAATAAGGTTTAGTGGGAGCATACGTGTGTGTGCATGCTTCGTTGTGCCATTGAGTGTAGCCCGCCAGGCTTCTCTGTCCATGGAATTATCCCACTAGGAATCCTGGAGTTGGGTTGCCAATTCCTTCACCAGGGGATCTTCCCCACCCAGGGATCGAACCCACATTTCCTATGTCTCTTTCATTGGCAGGTGGGTTCTTTATTGTTGAGTCACCAGGAAAGCCCCTTAGTAGAATTAGCTCAGGTTAAACGCTGATGTTTCTCTTCACCCTTTGAGGCAAGAACTTCAGAGCGGTCCGTGTCCCAGGCACCCTGACTTTCCTGCGGGCCTTATGGAGTGTCTGCAGATGGTCAGCAGGCTCTGGAATGAGCCAATTAACTCTCTCACGCTCTCCGGCCAGTCTGCGCTCTGTAGCATCCTCGCCCTCTAAGTACTGGGCACACTCCTCTCACCTGTGTGCCCACATGCACTCAGGTCGGTGAACACTAGATCTTGTGTCTGGGCCCATTCTGCAAAGCCGGGGAAGTGTGGTCTGATGACACTTGTAGGAGAGGATGGCCTTGGGTCTGGCCATGCTTTCTTTAACTAAACTCCCAGGGTCCTGGTTGTAGGCTCACCAAAGTCAACTTTGACTCTTGGGCCAGTGTTGATTTTGACAACCAGACCTGTAAAGCTGGGAGCTCCGGCCGGTACGGAAGCAGTTCTGTGGCCACTCACGTAGGTCTCGTGGACCATTCGGACCACACTAGTTAATGTTTCTGTGGGCCAGGCTTTGTTCTCAGCCCTGACCATTTACCCCAGCCCCGGAAATACACAGAGAGATTGCAGGAAATGGCAACCCACTCCAGTATTCTTGCCTGGAAAATCCCATGGACAGGGGAGCCTGGTGGGCTGCAGAGTCGGAGAGGACTGAGCAACTTCGCTTTTACCTCCCCTTTGCAGGAAATGCACCCGTGGTGCTTCTTGCACAGGCACAGGCTGGACAGTCCCTGCAGGAAGTAGATTGTGGTGCGTCCAAGCTCTTCTGCCAGCAGCATTTTCCTTTTCGCTTGAATGTCTCTGTAATTCGGCGGGGTGGGGGGGGAGTGTTTTAGTACGTTGTGTTGGTTTCTGCCATACAACAGTGGTATGTGGCTCCCTTGTGAACCTCCAGGCACTTTCCCCCCACCCCACCCTGGCCCCCTCCCTCAGGCCCTGCTGGAAGCACTGCTCCAAGAAAGGGAAAGGCATAATAAGCATAAGCCTGTGGGCTGGGACCCACCTACTCCCCGGAGGGAGGGGAGGGGACTGGAGCAGCGGTTCCCTGCAGGCTCATCAGTTGGCATCTGGGCGTATTCTAGAGTGGAGCTCATTTTCCTGGGGATTGCCTCATGTGCTCCAGGCCGCCACAGCCAGGAGAGGTGTACATAAATGGGCCTTTCCTTTCCTTCGGAACCTCCAGTGCAGCTGCAGAAACAATGCATCTGTATCGACTGACTGCTTTGGGGATTTTCGCGTGTGCTGTAGGCTGACCTCTGCTTGTTGATGGAGAATGCCTCTCACAGTACAGCAGTCTCCGGCAGCCTACACAGCAGAATTTGCCTTGCTTCGTGCCAACTGGGGTAAACATTCGCAAAACATGTTTCGGGAACAGAAAATTAGTTCATTTGGAAATAGCGGGTTATCAGCCTCTGCTCGTTTGGCCCGTGGTGGCTTTGAGAGCTCCTGCTCGGAGTGTTCAGTTCAGGGTGATGCGCGCCGTCCCCAGTCAGGACCTTGTCTTCACTCCTCCGTAAGCACCTTTCCTGCTCCCTGTCCCTGTACTGGATCGTCCCCGTCGCCCGTGGTGCTCCCCGGCCAGCTGTCAGTCCCGTGATCCTTCCAGCAGGGCTGGGCGTGTGTGGAAGGTCTGCATGCCTCCCAGTGACACAGTTGGGATGGATTTCTAGAATTTTGGCTCTTCACCCTTCCTTTCACTTTAGACGTTCTTCTCTGAATGAATGACATTTCTGCTCTCTGCCGTACCAGGTTATTAACTTTCTATGTCAGATTTTTCTTGGGTATTGTAGTGTTTTCCAGCTTTTATAAAACACTTAGTATTTGTAATATGACAAAAGGTCAGATTTAATAAGGTATCGTACCCAAGAGGAATATTGTGTTTCCGTTGGAAAGATAATTCCAGTGTGAGCTTGCCTCATGGATAAGTTAGATCACACCAGTTATGTCCAGAAGCAGGGCCTCCAGGGGAATTGGTCATCGTTAATTACTCACAGAAGAGCTTGGAGCCGTGGCCAGCCAGCCTGGAGCTGGTGGCTGGAGAACAGCTCTCTGCAGCCACGGTCCCAGGCGACTCTCTGCTGAAAAGCAGCTTTTTAAGCACTGAGAGAACCTTGTATCCTTCTCATTGAAAGTATTAAATAGTTCAGATTCTAAAATCCAGAGAGAAGACCATGCCGATGTGATTATGTACCTCCTTGATGTAAAAATTCCATTTGGTTTTGCTCTGTGGGGTGTGGTTGCGTTTACATTTGTGAAAGAAAGCATTAGAGGGAGGGAGGCCCACCACCACCTGCTCCCTCTGTGTTGACAGCGGTTTGCGTCTTTCCATCCTCATCCCTTTAGACTGTGGCCCGAGCGTGTGTCCTTAGGACACGGTGTTCTATGTGCGAACCCACAGGGTAGCACACTGACTGTGTCCTTCTGCAGTGTGAGTGAAAAAACAGACAGCCCATCATTTGGGGGCTACTATGGTGACCCAGGGACCAAGACGCCACTCTGCCAATGCAGGGGGCCGGAGTCCAGGGGGCCGGAGTCAGTCCTGGTAGGGGAACTGAATCCCAGATGCCCCTGAGGGTCCTGTATGCTGCGTGCATACAGCTTCTGTATGTATATACACATGCAGGACACACACTGCGTACATGATACACACCGCATTCGTGCAGGACGCACACTGCGTACATGATACACACTGCATTCGTGCAGGACACACACTACGTACAAACAGCATCTAAGACCTGGCGCGTCCAAAGCAACAAGTAAGTGAGTAAACAAACAGAAACGCGTGTCGTTCTGGGTCTTCCCTTTCTCCTGCTATAGAATATCTGTTTAGGGGTCCCCTGGCAGCCCAGGGGTTAGGACTCCACACTTCCACTTTAGGGGCTCTGGGTTCAGTCTCTGGTCTGGGAGCTAAGATCCTGCAGGCTGCCCAGTGCAGCCAAAAAGTGAAAAAAGGATATTCCAACTAGAATTGGTTTCATAGTTAAATGAAAAACTATTGCTGGGGTAATAACAACGCATCTTCATATAACAGCGGACACAGTCCACAGCACACTCCCTTCCAATCAGACCCACCATTCCCTCACGCCATAGTTAAATGTTTATATATTTCTTTAAACGAGTGAAGACCTTTGAATATTAAAATGTTTTTCCTGTGTGCTGTACAGCGAGTGCATGTATGCTAGAGCTGTGTGTGTGTGGGGGGCCCAGCGCTTAGAGGAATTCAGGCCCTACTGAGAGAACTGGGCCACGGCTCCAGGTGCTGAGTTGGGAGTCGAGGTGCATCTCTTTTCCTCCCTAGCCTTGACATCTGAGGCTGTAGCAGTTGCCTCTGCCTAGCAGGGTGCTGCAGGAGGACCACACCTCGGGCTCTGGGACGGCGCCCCTGCAGCCGTGGGGGGTGTAGGGTGGGCTGGGCCGAGGCTCCCTGGACAAGGTGTGATGCCCGGCAGGCCTCTGGCCCTGGACTGAGCTGGCGGAGGCAGCAGGAGGGCATCCCGGGGGTCCACGTGACCGGGGTCAGGGCGGCTCTGCGATTCGTGAGGAAGGTGTGTTGCCAGTGGTGGGGGAATGGTGGGTCTGATTGGAAGGGAGTGCGCTGTGGACTATGTCCGCTGTTATATGAAGATGCGTTGTTATTACCCCAGCAATAGTTTTTCAGCCTTGTCACCAAATTTAGCTCCTTGCAAGCTTCAGCTTGAAAGGGATTTAAAAGATGGCACACACATAAAGGCATGGATTTAGGATGTCTGCACGTGTATTTAGAATGTCTGCCCTACTCCAGTATGAAGTTGTCCATAACCACATGTGTGAGCTGTGGGCAACACCATCGGCTTTGTTTCAGCAGGGACTTTTCGTGGTGATCGTTGTTTAATGCTCTTCCCGACGGAAGGTTAACATAGAATAATCAGGGCCTTGTCACATGTTCCTGGCAGGGAGTACACAACGGCCAGTTCATCTGGAAATATGACAGCAAGGGGTGGAAGCCTTCAGAATGTTCACACGTTTGGTCTAGAAATTCGAGAATAGTATACTTTCCTATACTATTCTATTAGGAATACTCTTTCCTACTGGATATTCTATTCAGTATTACAGGAAAGTAGAACATTAGAGATATTTGTAGAAAGAAGGCGCAAGTATTTGTTGCTCCATTTTATTAGAGTCAAAACGTTGGAAAATGTAAGTGTCCACGTTTATGTCTGTATTGTGAGCAGAGATAAACGAACGCAGGTGCACGCTCTCCCTCGTGAGTTTGTTTGATGGATTAGCAGGGAGACCCAGGTAAGGCCCACGGGACAGGCCCCGGTGCTTGATGAGTGATGATGCGAGGTTAATGCCATCATCTTTAAAAGGACAGCTGCATCTAGAACTTTGGAAGGATAGTTCACCAGGATGGCTGTGGTTATGACGGTGGGTTTTATAGGCGTTTTTTTTTTTTCCACTTTTATTTTTTTTGTTATACAGATACTCCTCTTTTCTTTGAGGATCACGTATTTCTGAAGATTCTATAAGAAGAAGTAGCTTGAATGACAGTAAAATTTTCTTTTCTTGGAAACAAAATACCGTTGAGGTTAGAAGTTCTGTGAAGGTCAGTGAACACTTTCTGGGAAGGGTCAGACAGTGAGTATTTTAGGCGTTGAGGGCTGTCCACTCCTTAAGCAGCGTCTCAGCTGCTTTGTGAAAATTCGTAAACAAATGGTCGTGGCTGAGTTTTGGTAAAACGTTATTCACAGAAACACACGCTGGGCTGGATACAGCCCACGGGCCGTCTCGTTTCATAACCTGTGTTGTTATAGGTCCTGGTGGGTTTCTTGGTTGAAATCCAGCAGAGAGGGGCCCAACCACCATGTAGGTATACTGAGTTTATTTTCATTGTTCTCATAAAGTTGACTTTCCAACTAGACTGCGTGCGTTGTTATTTAATTTGATGCTGTGGAGACTTTGTAGGACAAAGGCTCAGCCTTTCTCTGAGGTGAGCTGAGTCCTTTTGATCTGGTTTGACAGCAGCCAGGGGTGAGGTCCTCGGATTCTTCGGTCATGCTCATCTCCATAGCCTCCAGTGCTGGCCCTCGAGATACCAAGTCCGGTTCCAGTCTTCATTCAGGAGTGGCGCCTGCTAGCTCATCATTCCGGGAAAGTCACAGTAAAACAGAAGTCCTAACCGAGCCTCCCGCCACCCCCTGCAGTGTTTTCCCTGGGACAGGACACCATCAGGGCTCTTGTTTATTGCTGAGAACGGGAATTTTGGGCAGTGGGGGGGCACAATTTTTCTCAGTGGTTTGAATGTTAATTTTGAATTCTGCCTGAAGGGTGATGAGGATGCGTCAGAACTGGAGAAATGTGTCCTGGAGTCTTCTTGACTGGAGAGGGGAAGGGTGGACTTAGGAAGGACATGCTTGCTGGAAAGAAGGGAGGGAGGACCCGAGTGGGCACCCTATGCTTGGTCCACGGGGGAAGATGGCCCGGCCTCCACTCACTTGCTGGGCCGGCGTCCTCCAGGGCAGCTGTGGTGGGAGGAGAGGAGGGCATGAGATCCCAGTGAGTCAGGGCTCGGAAGGCTCTGGGGAGAGTCTGTCGGTGTGGATGGAGGCAACTAAATGAAGCATCACAATCTCCGATGCTTTCACTGCAGTGGGGCTGCTGTTGGACCAGAGGACAGGAAGCTGGACTTGTGCCTGATGTCCCCGCTGGAGGACCCCGGGGAGAGGTCAGCAACACCGGGCAGGGTGGGGCCGGCATGGAGGAGCTCCTCGCTGGGTTTCTGGGTGGTCTGGGCAGAGGGATGGGTGAGCAGGTGCACGTGCCCAGAGGCCTGGAGGAGCGAGGGGAGGTGGACCCTGGGTGTGCAGCTGGGCAGGCCCCAGCGGGCCTCTGCAGTGAGGCTCCAGGAGCGGAAGAAAGGCGGGCAGGGGGTGGGTCAGGATGCCACGGGCACAGCCAGACGCTGCAGCCCAGGAGAAGGAGAACATGATGGGCAAGCAGGAGGAGCATCTCCAGGCTGGGGACCAGGCGTGCAGCATGGGGACCACTGCTGCTAACCTGAGGGAGCAGACGTCACGGAAGGCAGCCAGTGACCGTCACTCAGCGGATTTTTATGAAGCCTCATGAGTCCCAAGGACTTCTGAAGCAGGTATTCACCATTCCATCGCTGTGTGTGGAAGATTGCATCGCATTTTTTTTCCAGTAGAGTAGTAATACATGTATGTGAAACTGCAAAGTAAATCATAGGGAGGTTTTATGCCAAGTAAAACACACGATAAAAGGAAAGATACCGTTTTGAAAACCTATTACAGGTGATCATTAATGTTTTGCTGGACTTCCTGCTAAACGTTTTTCTGTACATTCTTCCTTGTGAGATGGGATGTGTGATGTGGAATTTTGAAGCCTTCTGGCCGAAGCATCTTCCATGCCACGTCATAACACAGCCGTGTTCTGTGTGCCTCTTTTTCTGAAGCAGGTATTCACCATTCCATCGCTGTGTGTGGAAGATTGCATCGCATTTTTTTTCCAGTAGAGTAGTAATACATGTATGTGAAACTACAAAGTAAATCATAGGGAGGTTTTATGCCAAGTAAAACACACGATAAAAGGAAAGATACCGTTTTGAAAACCTATTACAGGTGATCATTAATGTTTTGCTGGACTTCCTGCTAAACGTTTTTCTGTACATTCTTCCTTGTGAGATGGGATGTGTGATGTGGAATTTTGAAGCCTTCTGGCCGAAGCATCTTCCATGCCACGTCATAACACAGCCGTGTTCTGTGTGCCTCTTAGAGGCTTAGGGATACACGGAGGGGGCAGTGGGCACTGTTAGGGATTCTGCTTCTTTGCTGCCTTGATGCTGTTTGGCAGCCCAGTGGCTCCGGCGGGGTGGGGAGGGCACCTGTCCTTCATCCGCACAGAGTGCCGCCATGGCAACGGTCAGCCCCGCCTCCCCCTAATTATTTGAACCCAGGCCTGTGGGCCGCCCGTGCCTGCATAATGTATGAGCCTGAGGGACAGCCCCGCCCGCAGCGCAATCAAAACAAAGAGCCCGCCTCCAAGAGCTGGCGGCAGATTGTGGAAACATATTGTGAACACATTCCCTGGCAACGGTGAACCGTGTCATCAAACGCATCTCTGGTCCGTCACAAAATATTTTGACAGGGCCCACCGGCTAGCGCCTTCTTATGCAAATACCCGGCAAGGCCCAGATCCCAGGGCGACCCCCGAGGGGGAGTCCGGAGTAGGGGGCGGGGGTGCAGCCCACGTCATCAGGGTTCATCCCTCCTGCAGATAAGCACACAGGGAGAAAGCTCTGTTTCTGTTCTCATGTGTAAATAGCCGAATCGGTCCTGAGGCTCAGATCCTGGGGGGCGGGGATCATGAAAGGGTGTCCCCGAGAGGACTCTGACCGGGCGCTTCAGGAGAGCTGAATTGAAAAGCCACGCGAGGCTTGTGGGCTGACGCCGGGAAGGATGGTGGATTGGCCACTCCTGACGAGCCAGAGCCGGGCGGTCGGGGAGGGGTGGGCTGGGGTTGTCCGGCTGGCCGGGCATCGTTGGCCAAGAGGGGCCTTGTGCCCACGAACCGGAATGTGTGGTCCCCGCTGTGCCCGCTGTGGCTGGCCTGCCTTCCCACCAGAGGTTCCTGGGCTTGGGGATCACCTCTCCTAACGCTGTGCTTCTTCCAGGAGGGCCAGGCCTGCCGGGGCGCACAGTCAGCCCTCAGGAGCAGCTGCCGTGGGCTGGACTTCGGGGTGAGACGTTAGAGCCCCCGTGTGCCTTGGAAAAGGGGGTAATAGCTATGCAACATGCTTGCAGTGAAAATGCAGTGGGAGCCGCTTGGAAGCGCGCTTGGGCGTGCCTGTGGCAGGCGGGAAATGCTAATGTGGCACAGGCAGTTCTTGATTCCTGTCCGCACCTGGGTCCCCAGAGTAAAGACCCACGCTTCCCCTCTTGCTGTGGGGCGTGGCTGCCCTCCTGAGATGCAGCTGGCGGTGTTATGTGGCAGCTTCTGGTCAACCTCCTTCCAGGAGAGTGGGGGTGTAAGGGGCTCCCTTTGCAGCTTTGCCCCTTCACCCCTTCCTCTCTGATTGTTCTCTCCTCTCTGTGTGTGTTAGTCCCTTAGTCGTGTGTGACTCTTTATGACCCCATGGGCCGTAGCTGCCAGGCTCCTCTGTCCATGGGATGCTCCAGGCAAGAATACTGGAGTGGGTCGCCATGCCCCCTGCAGGGGATCTTCCCAACCCAGGGATCGAACCCAGGTCTCTCCTCCTGGGACCCCTTCCGTATTGGAACTGGAAGGGGTCCAGGTTTGTGGAGCACCCTCCCAGCCTCACCTGGGACAGCCCACCTGAACACTCCATTGATGGGAGGGGCATGCCCTTCTGTCTTCTTTAAGCCACTCTTAGTTGGGGTTCCCAGACATATGTGGCCAGCGGACTGTGATTCGTACACAAAGTGAGAATGTGGTGTCCAGGAGACCCGGGAGGCTGACTGCCCCTGCAATTCAGTGTCTCAAGCTGAATTAACAGTCTGTCTTTCAGGGGGTGAACCTCTCACCCCTTGAGCAGAGTTTCCAAGAGGCTGCTTGGCCAAAGCTGAGACCCGCAGGCCATGTTCCCGGTCCGGGGGACGTGCTCTTTGGTGGCCCCTCTGCCTCGCCAGCTCCATGATGACGGTCCAGGCTTTGGTGAGCTGCCAGATCCAAGATACACCTGAGGCTGTCAAGCGACCGTCTGTTGACGGCTGAGTTCTACACGGTTGGTTTTCTGAGCTGCGATCGGGCAGGCTTGGGCAGGTCACGGCTGCAAACAAGAAGCTCCGGATGCTTCTGTTTTTCTAGTCCCACCTGGCTTCTCCGGGGAGCAAGGCTCTGTCGTCTCTCCTTGCTGACGAGGTAGTTGTGTTTCTGCTGCAGAACAGAGCCCACCGATTTAATCAGGAGGCAGGAGAGCTGGCCACTGGCTGCTCGTCTCTCCAGCCTTCCTTTTGTGGTGCCCGATGGCATGCCAGGGGAGCTTTATTGCGTGTGCTGTCGCTTTGATTTGCCTGTTGGGATGGACATCATGGTTTCAGAGGACGGTCCCGGAGCCCAGCGGCTGGAAAACAGAGACAGCCGGGTTGGCAGATCTGCCTGGCCCTAACTCGCGCAGGAGGCATTTCTGTTTCGAAGTCAGCAGCCTAGCGGGCAGCCTTACCCCTCCCTCTGGGCGAGTTTGGTGGCCTTCTGCGTTCTGCTTTGCTTGAGCCCCTCTCACAAAAGCGGCAGCGAGGCGGCCCCTGATTTTTCCCTAAGCCTCAGGGTGCAAGACCCGTGCACCGGGGCTGAACGCTGGAACTTGAAGACAAGCAGCTGTGACTTGAAGGCAGACAGTGGGGCTTTCCCCTTGATCATTGCACCACTGGATCTCTTCTCCTTGGAACATCTCCTTGGGGTCCTGAGAGTTGTTTATGGGATGAGTGTGCACTAGCTTGTCCCTGGATGAGAGTTCTGCTTTTTGAAAGCTGTTTGTGTAAACAAGGTAACTGTGGATGTGTGTTTACATTTCATTTCACATCCTTAGGAGTCTTCCACGCAAGTCACAGCACTGTCATTTTCATAATTATGCCCCTCTGTGTGACACTGTGTAAAACAGTGGAGAGCCCCAGCCTTGGAAGTTCCCCCCCAGTACCCCCACCCCCGATCCCACCAGAAGATGCTTGTTTACAGCTTCTCACGGGAACTGGAGCCGAGAAACTGTCCATCAGAAGGTTATTCCTTGTGTCGAAACCGAGCTGCTCAGGCTGTGAGTGAAGCCCGTCTCTAACCGTTTCCACCGCATGTGCTGCTGGCCAGCTGTGTGTCCCGACCCCGAGGACAGTCGGGAAAGGTGAGCCCCCCGGGGGCTTCGAGGGACCTTCTCTGCTACACTTTCGATTGTCACCATCCCAGTCGGAGCGAAGCCTGAGCCCCTTGCTTTTGTGGCTGTGTTTTCATCGGATTTCTCCCCTTTAATCATCCCGTTGAACCTGAGAATGCTGGTTTTTATTTGGGTCAAAATGGAATCTTTTTCCAAAGTGTTGAAATGAGCGTTGAATTTCTAGCGAGAGAGCTTATGCTAAAAGAGCTCTGGCTTGTGGTCAGGGCCCCGTGCCTTTCATAGGATGAATGAACGGACGGAGCAGTGGTCCCTGTCCTCCCCCCGCCTCCCCCGGTCCCTCCAAAGTGTGGACGTGGTGGGTGGCTGTCGTTGGCAGGTCCGTGTGGGTTTTCAGGGCCTCAAGTTGAGGCCAGCTCCCCCTTGGAAGCGTGACTTGTTTCTTCCCTGATGACGAATCTTGCACAGCCTGGTGCCCAGGGTCTGTGGTGCCGGGGTCTGTGGTGCCCGGGGTCAGGAGACACCTGTTGATATAAGCAGCAGGTGTCCTGGATTTGAATCTGACCTTAGAGCTCCTTGGAAGGAAAGCTATAACAAACCCGGATAGCATATTAAGAAGCAGAGGCATCACTTTGCTAACAAAGGTCCATCTAGTCAAGGCTATGGTTTTTCCAGTAGTCACGTATGGATGTGAGAGTTGGACCGTAAAGAAAGCTGAGCGCCAAAGAATTGATGCTTTTGAGCTGTGGTGTTGGAGAAGACTCTTGAGAGTCCCTTGGAGTGCAAGGAGATCCAGTCAGTCCATCCTAAAGGAAGTCAGTCCTGAATATTCATTGGAAGGACTGATACGGAAGCTGGGACTCCAATACTCTGGCCACCTGATGCAAAGAGCCAACTCATTGGAAAAGACCCTGATGCTGGGAAAGATTGAAGGTGAGAGGGGAAGGAGGCGACAGAGGATTAGATGGTTGGGTGGCGTCACCGACTCAGTGGACTCAGTTTGAGCAAGCTCTGGGTGATGGTGAACAGCAGGGAAGCCTGGCATGCTGCAGTCCGTGGGGTCGCAGGGTTGGACATGACTGGGCAGCAACCAGCTTGGAGCTGCGTGGCCGTGAGGAAGGCATCCAGTCTTTCTGAGCCTCTGCTGCCTGCTCTGGAAGCTGGAATGAGAAACCCGCCCAGGGTCACGCGATCCACGGAGAGGGGTCAGCTCCCTGAGATGCGGGCGTATCCTGTGGTTCCCCTGTTTCTGCTGGTAAGGTTTGACCTTCATCTTACCTGGTAGTCTTCTTAGGAAAACTGGTTGCTCTAAAAGCTCAGGACAGTCTCCAGGCATGGAAAATGGATTAGATTTTTTCATCCATCATTCAGAAAAATTCCAGTTCCTGAGATTATTTTTTAAATGTTTAGTTTTGGCCACCTGATGCAAAGAGCCAACTCATTGGAAAAGACCCTGATGCTGGGAAAGATTGAAGGTGAGAGGAGAAGGAGGCAACAGAGGATTAGGTGGTTGGGTGGCGTCACCGACTCAGTGGACTCAGTTTGAGCAAGCTCCGGGCGATGGTGAACAGCAGGGAAGCCTGGCGTGCTGCAGTCCGTGGGGTCACAGGGTCGGACACGACTGGGCAGCAACCAGCTTGGAGCTCAGCTACGTGGCCGTGAGGAAGGCATCCAGTCTTCCTGAGCCTCTGCTGCCTGCTCTGGAAGCTGGAATGAGAAACCCGCCCAGGGTCACGTGACCCACGGAGAGGGGTCAGCTCCCTGAGATGCGGGCGTATCCTGTGGTTCCCCTGTTTCTGCTGGTGAGGTTTGACCTTCATCTTACCTGTAGTCTTCTTAGGAAAACTAGTTGCTCTGAAAGCTCAGGAGAGTCTCCAGGTATGGAAAATAGATTAGATTTTTTCATCCATCATTCAGAAAAATTCCAGTTCCTGAGATTATTTTTTAAATGTTTAGTTTACAATTTCTATTTATTTGGCTGCTTTGGGCGTTCATCGCGTCATGCAGGATCTCTGTTGCATCGAGCGAGATCTTTGGACGAGGACACTCAGAGTCTATACTTGTGGCTCGTGGCCTCCGGAGCATACAGGCTTCAGGAATTGCAGCGCTTGGGCTTTGTTGCTCCGAGGCATGTGGGATCTTCGTTCCCCGACCAGGGATCGAACTCGAGTCCTCTGTATTGCAAGGCAGATTCTTTACCCCTGGCCTACCAGGGAAGTCCTGCTGAGATTATTTTAAATGGTTTGCCCGCCGTGGGTTTAGTCCTTGAGACACAGGAAGGCAGAGCAAGAGTGCACTTGGGTTTCCTTTTAGGAGGAATGGGCTAGAGGAGTGACTTTTCTAGAGTCGGTGTCAGAGCCGTCGTGGGGCCTTTCTCAGCGGTTTCTCACTCCCGCCAGAGTCGCGCCCCCAGGGAGCGGCCTCCTGGGGAGCGGGGGCAGCGTTCTCCTGTGCAGCTGATTTTCTCAGTGCTGTGAAATCCCAGCTGACAGAGAAGAGGGTTCTGGAGAATGAGTCGCCCAGCTCGGTTGTCCTTTTCTTCAGGCAAGTGCTTCGGGCCTTTGCTCCTTGGACCACCTTTCCGGGGCTTTGGCTACAAGCAGAGAGATGGGGGCGTCCTGTGCACTGTGATGCTTGGGCTGACTGTTCTGAAGAATAACAACACCCCTGCTGGCGGAATACAAGGGGAAGGCTCTCTGATTGTGGGAATGGTCATGACCTTGCAGCCCTCCGGGTAAACGCTGGGGTGGAGGAGGCCTTGTCAGGAACCCAGCCTCCGTCTGGCCCAAGCGCCCACTCCTAGACGACCCGTTCCCCGGGGCCCTGCACCCGGCTTTCCCAGGAACCCCCTGGCTGGGAGGTGAGTCAGCCTCACGGAATCTTGTGTCCACCGCTTGTTACAGGTTGGACTGTGTCCCGTCCAGAATCCATGTGCTGAAGTCCTGCCTCCCCGGTAGCTCAGTGGTCTTCTTTGGACATGACATCACGGCAGATGTCATTCGTTAAGAATAGGTCCTCCGGGAGAGGGCAGGCCCTGATCCAGCGTGACCGGTGTCCTGATACCTGGGGGAGGTTTGTGCATCACGGGGAGAATGCCCCAGGAAGGTAAAGGCGAGAGAGCCGCCTTCCAAGGAGCACCCGGGCTGCCCCCAGAGGTGGGAGAGGCCTGGTCAGGTCCTCCCTCAGGCCCCCAGAGCGACCCCCACCCTGCAGACACTTTGCCAGACGCCTAGCCCCCAGGCCTGAGTGACCGTAAATTTCTGCAGCTTATGGCACCCAGCTGAAGAGCTTCAGCACAACAGCCCCAGGGAAACTGGAAATGCGGCCACCTCAGCGTGCGGTTCCGCACCTGGTGTGGGATGCTTGCTCTCGATCTTGGTCTCCTTCTCTGTAAAATGAAGATAAGACCTGCCTTGTAGGGTCATGGGATGCACAGCATCTCACAGGATCACGAACTGGAATGGTCTTTAGGAGAACTTGACGATGGATGCTCCAGGCCAAAGGGCGGCGTGTTTCAGACCTCTCCAGATGTCAGCCAAGGGAGTGAAGGGGTGGGCCTCAGGATGCTGGTCACATACGAGCTCTGCGCCTGAGTACCAACCCTCCGGCCTCCTCGGGCCTCAGGGCCCTTGGCTCTGAAGCAGGAAGTTAGACCTGACGCCCGCGTTTGGCCCTGTACTGTTAGGGCCTTGAAAGGTGAGCCTGGCACTGCTGTTCCTGCAGCTCTGTGAAGGGAACCCCTGGGAGAACCCCGGCTTAGTCTCATCCCTTGACTGCACATCAAGCGTCCCGTAAACATGTACTGAAAGAGTGAAGAAAACTGAAGAGTGAGTATGTGCTCTGCTACAAAACTGTGAATAAGCTGATAAACCGCAAAATGATGTGAGGGAATGTCCATGTTATTCAGTTAAAACAAGCTGCAACATAGTATGATGAATACTATGTCAATTTTGCCCCCCCCCAAAATTTTTTTTTTCCGCTTACATCGAGTCTACATATTGTTATTAGTTGTGAAGTCCTGTCTGACTCTTTTTCACCCCATGGACTGTAACCTACCAGACTCCTCTGTCCATGGATTTTCCAGACAAGAGTACTGGAGTGGACTGCCCTTCCCTTCTCCAGGGGATCTTCCCAACCAGGGATCGAACCTGTGTCTCCCAGGTCTCTTGCAGGCAGATTCTTTACCACTGAGCCCCTGGCAAGCCAGAGTCAATCAATCAATCAATCTATCTTATCCATCCATCCATCCATCCATCCATCCAGAGAAAAGACCAGAAAGAAAATTCCGCAGTGTGAATAGCAGCTGTCTGTGAGTGGGGAGATTCCCTGTCATTGGCCCTGCTTTCTAGGATTGAGGGGAGAGTAACACTGTGATCCAGTTCCCCGGTAGCTCCTTGGTAAAGAGCCTACTTGCCAATTCAGGAGATGCAAGTTCGATCCTTGGGTCACGAAGATCCCCTGGAGGAGGAAATGGCTTACCCACTCCAGCACTCTTGCCTGGAGAATTCCGCAGACAGAGGAGCCTGGCGGGCTCCAGGGGGTCGCAGAGCTGGACGCGACTGCGCGCACACACACAGTACTGTGATCACGTGTCCTGGAGCCAGAGGTTGCTCTGGCTTCCCTGCGGAGCACGGTCTGGGCAAGCAGGGACTGGAGGCGGGGAGAGTCCGGTGGGGCCGCTGGCCATAATCCAGGAGAGGGATGGTGTTGGCCCAAGACAGGGACATTTGCACCGTGACAGTAGCAGGGGGCTCCCCTCCCCTGGCTGGCTGACCTGGCCTGCTGGCCACGGCGGGGTGCTCAGCAGCGTCCCTGGCCTCTCCACCCATTAGGCACCAGGGCACCCCTTTTGAGGTGTGACAACCGGACATGTCTGCAGACAGTCCGGATCCGGTGTTCCCCTCTGAGAACCACTGGCCTGGAGATGGCAGTGGGGATGGAGGCGGGGCAGCAGTTCTGGAGAGATCTCAGACGCGCCAGCCCAGTATTTGATGGTTGATTGCATTTGGCAGAGAAAGGCCGAGGGCGGGGACCCGCTGGGTGGATCATGGTGGCACTCAGGCTTCGGGAGGGACCCGGCTGAGTTTCTGAGTTGGCCACGCCCCTGCTGAGCCTGGGGGCTTCCATGGGACAGCTGAGTGGGCTTGTGGGAAAGATTGTTGAGCCAGTGGCCCCCTATCTCTGCTCTGAGCAGGGGTGTCCATTTGAAGGTCATCCGGAGATGGAGACCAGGCCGCGGGGGTGGGTGAACTCCTCCTGGCCGAGAATCCTGGGGAAATCCCAGTGTTTCCAGGATGGGCAGGAGACGAGGAGGCCGAGAAGGGAATTTACTTCTGCAGCTGGAGCCGTGGCTCAGCGGCTGCTGGGGGCGAGGGCGAAGCTCAGGGCAGATGTACACGCGCTGGGGGTGATCTCACGGGGCGGAGCGTCCTGGGTCCACCTCTGCTCCCCCTCCAGCCTGTAGGGGCTGGGCGTCCGCTGTGTTTCTGGGCGCACACGAGGTGTGTTCTCTTTGCTGAAGAATCTCAGGGAGTCTCTCTCACTCAGAGACAACAGCAGAGCAGAGAGAGGTTTGCCGCACCTTGGTCTGTAAAACCCCAACCCCGTGGTTCAGCCCGCCGTGTGGCTGGACCATCCGGTTCTGCTTTGCAGAGCGGAGAAGATCACCTTCAAAGGCCACTGTGCTGGAACTTCCTTTTCAGATTATTTTCAAGGTCTTGAGGGACCCAGGAGTTGATAAGGTCATCCGGAGTACAGTTTCCCTTCAGGGGAATCTGCATCCTTTCTAGTTGTGACTTACCCATCAAGGGCTCGGAGGCCTACAGTTGTTCAAGAAGACCTGTATGTCCCTTGACGTGAGGATCCCCCCGGGTTATTGGTGTCCCCTGGGGAAGTGGCGGTCAGCTTCTAGGGCAGCCCGATTCGTCTCCCCCTTCCCTCCCCCGGGGTGGGGTGGGCATCGCAGCATCACTTACTGCAGAGGCCCTCCTGCGACCCAGAGGTGCCTGGGTGTGCGGGCCTGGTCGGTCAGGGGCTGGACTCCCAGGTGTATGGAGGCGGCATGCTCTGAGCGCTGAAGCCGCTGGAACCCTTCCTGCCTCTGTTGGAGACTGAAGGCGGCCCATCTCCTGAGATTCCGGCCGGTTTCCCTCGCAGTTAAAAATGGTCCCCCATGGCCCCTGTGGCCCCAGGCCAAGAGGGAAGGTGCTGTCTGTCCCCCACCTTCAGGAGATCAAGGGTCAGCAGAGGCCAGCCCGCCACAGGGCAGAGGGACTGCCTTCCAGAAAAGGAAGGAGCCGCACGTTCCATCCCACCCCAGGGTTCCCATCTCAGAGCTCAGAAGTCAAGAAATCGTAAAACTCCCAAGAACCGTCTCTACCGCCGGTAGACGGACAGGCTCAGCTGAACGAGAGAGCAGGCCCGCGTGGCGGTCCTGCTTGCTTCCTGGCACGTCGAGTTGGTAAACAGTGAAGGTCTGTAATCAAGCTGTCTGATTGGGAGTGTGTGCCGCAGAGCCCACGAACGCGCCAGGCTGGCATACGTGAGTCGTTTGTATGTTCCCTTGCCTGCCACCATTTTTAACCCCCCCATCATCTTTAAAGAAAATTTTGGGGCGAATTCTAAAGGACAGACCCTTTGCCACCTTGGGAAGCCTGCCTGACTGAGCAGGGAGGCAGGTGTGATCTTTCCCCTTGAAGGAGAACCGTGTGATGTTTGGTGGGTCAGAAAGAATTGGGGAGAAGAGCCCCGACCTGTTGAGCTGGACTGAGGTGGCTTAGGAAGTAACTCTGTCTGCCTCTGAGTGTGTACTTGCCCAAGAATCAGGTCTCGGCCTTTCTGTAATGGCCAGCCCGACGCCTGCCAACAGTCCCCTGCCCTGGGGAAAACCAGGTTATGATCGGACGGTATTTCCTGTAAACCACTCGCCAGCCAGCGTTAGCCATGGAGACCTACACATTACCCGAGGCAACTTATAATAGGAGTTTTAAACTTAAAAAAAAACCAAACTCCCTAATCTTACAGATCCAGTTCAGACACATGCAATTCTACAGAAGTATGTGATTGGCCCTCAAATGTGGAAATCTTTTTTGCTTTTTTAAATATGTCTTGGTTGTGTTTTAGGGAAGCTTATAATTAGAAAAGAAATGCCTTTCATGTGTGTGTGTGTGCGCGTGCGCGCGCGTGTGTGTGTTGAAAGCCTGCCTGAGCATTCCTGGGAGCAGTTCGAGCAGCTCTTTGGTGAATGTCAGGGAGCTGGGGCCTCGGAGCTGGTGGCACCCCGTCCTCTCGGGCGCCCGGGTTCCGCTCCTGCCCACGTGGCCGCTGGCTGGTCTCCCTGCTGCTGCCTTCTGTGCAGAGTTGTGCTTTTCTCTCCTCCGACTTTCAGTGACATCGACCTCTAAATGTAAAAATAATAATAATACGCGTGTTCTCTCTTTCACCAGTGATGTTATTGCTGTAACATGGTTACTGCACTGTAGGAAGTAATCGTTCTAGAACAGGGGCCCCTGTCTGATCGCCGCCCACTTGGCAGGGGATGTGTGTTAATTTCCCCTTGTGCTCCGCCAGCCTGTTCTTCTGTGTGGTTAGATGACCTCAGGATGTCTCATCTGAAAAGACCCCGAGGCTGGGAAAGATTGAAGGCGGGAGGGAAGGGGACGACAGAGGATGAGATGGCTGGATGGCATCACCAACTCGATGGACATGAGTCTGGGTGGACTCCGGGAGTTGGTGATGGACAGGGAGGCCTGGCGTGCTGTGATCCATAGGGTCGCGAATAGTCAGACATGACTGAGCTAACTGAACTGAACTGAAGGATGTCTCACCTGCTCAGCCGTCAGGGTCATCCTTTTAACAGGGGTGTAAGCTTCTCTCACACGTGGCTGCATGGGTGCGTCTGTCTGTGTATCTGTTTGTCTTGACCCCTTTTGGTGAGCATCTCGGTTGTTCACTGTTGATGGGCCATCTCTTCCTTCATCTCTTTGCATTTTGAGTCTCTGTTCAGCCTGAGTGGGTTCCTGGGGCTGAAGCAATGTGAGGTTCTCTGCTTTCCTGTTAATTTCCAGGGTGGGGATCATGTAGAAGTGACCCCACCCACTGAGTGTGTGCCCCTCACCCATTCAGCTCAGCCTTCCTCCCACTAGGGATTTACCTCCTCGGTCCCGTTGCCTGTATGGTGGAATCACTGCTTACGTGTGCATTTCTTATACATCACTGAGGTTTGGGGCAGTTGGTGGGAGGATTTCTAAAAAAATAGGAGGCTGGGGCCTTCTCTGTCACCACCCCCCACCGCACCATCCTGGGCCCTTGGGCTGCATTGAGGGGAATGACCTTGCTGCCATGGGCCTTGATGGAGTTGACGACCTCAGGATAACCTTAGGAGGAGAGGTTTTGGGACCCGGGAAGGCCTGGGTCAGGGCCAGCGGGAGCCTTCTGCATTTTCCTGCAGGGATGTCAGGCAGGACCCCCCGCCCCAGGAGAGCCTTATAGCTCAGGCATCCAGACGGGGATTATGTCAGGCAGGACCGCCCCCACCAGGAGAGCCTTATAGCTCAGGCACCCAGATGGGGATTCTTCTGGTCTTGGTTTGGCCAAGACTGCAGGGGGTGCTTGTGCCAGAACTCTCCCTGCCCCCTCACCCCACTCCACTCCCCCCTGCCCCCGCCCACCGCCCCGTGTCCTAACAGCTGTCGGCAGAGGCGTCCACAAGGCCCAGCTGTGCAAAGTCAGACCCACCCGCAAAGGCGGCGCGCTGGGAGGTCAAGTGGGGGCTCCTCTGGGCTCAGGAAGTCCCAGGCGGCCCAGGGCTCTGTTGATGAGGAAGTGCAGATGTAATTCCTGCTTTCAGAGGGATAAAAAAAAAAGTGACTTGGGATCACTTTTTGCAGCAGATGTCCTCCGAGGGTGGGGAAAGACACAGAGCGGGCTGGACCTTAGCAGCCATCTTCCAATGCTGCTGCCCTCCCAGGGAGGGGATTTCCGTGAACACGGAGCGCTTGGAGAGGCTTCCCCTTTCATGCCCTTTACCGTTTCTCTTCATTGTGTTTGTTGGTGGGGAAGGCAGCTGAGGGTGATCGTAGTGAGCCGGGAATGCGGGGAACTGGAAACCCTCTCTCTGTGACACAGAGGGGTCCCTCCCTGTTCAGTGCTGCCTGGGAAGACCCACAGCATCTCCGGGAGTTTACCTAATCCCGTCCGCAGGGCCCAGGAGATCAGGTCATCTTGCGTGTGGGTCTGAGCACAATTCTTTGGACGGGAAGCCAGCAGTTGACAAGTTCCAGGTGGAATCATAACTCAGAAGTAGACTTTGTCGAAAGCAGCTTCTTTCTGCATCCTGCTGTCTCTTCAGGGGTCCCCGGTGTCTGAGCCAGCGCTCTTATCGGGTTCTTACACATCCTGTGATCTTTGGAGAGGAAAAAAAAAAACAAAACAGTGATCTCATCAAAGGAAGCAGGCGACAGAGCCCGAGGTACAGGCTGCCTTTGTCCGGTGCCCCCCGGGGTGGAGGAGGCTGGGGGCGGGCAGGAAGGGGGCTCCTTGAGCCACAAAGTGGGGTGCCGGACTGCAGGCTGCCTTCCAGCTCTGAAAACGAACCAGCTCTCTGACCTGGGACGATCAGGCTTGCAGACGTCCAGGGATTCTCAGCTGCTTCCGCTGCAGGTGGTCAGGACCAACTCCTTGGAGGCAGGATGGGAGGATGGGAGAAGAGAGTCTCCAAGAGCAGCCGGAGTTCTCGCCGGTTAGCTAATCCGGAGGCGGAGTGAGAAGGGGGAGTGGAGCTCGAGGCCAGCTCGCTCCCATCCCCGTCATGTAACGTGTCCACCGATGTGTGCGCACGTCCGTCTGCCCGTCCCTGGGGACTTTCTAGGTCTGGCTGGTCTTTCTTGGACTTACTGGTGCTCACACAGGCCTTTCCAGGGAGCCGGCCCCAAGTAACCACAGGAGAGGCCCCGTTGATCTGCTACCAGCTTGTCCTTTGCCCTGGAATAGATAGTTGTAGACGTTCAGTCTCCCGAGTTTGAGGTCACCTACAGTGTCTCCACCTGGAAGGAATCACACACCGTCCTCATGAGATAAGCACAAGGCCGTGCTGAGTCTGGCACTCGGACCAGGAGACAGCCTCTGAGAAGCTGACTAAAAGGGGCTCGGGGGTCTGAGACTGGACCGACAGCACACAGAGGACTGTGGCCGTGAGGCTGGTGTCGCACCCCTGGCAGGCCGTGCGTGCTGTCTTTAAAGAATGGTTTGTATAGAACACCTTTGAGTGTCCGGTTGGGGGGGCCCGTCCAGGAGGGGCTGCTGACTGTGGCCCTGTGCACTGCCCTAGGACAAGAGAGAAGGAGAGCAGAAAGATAATTAACTCTGTAGGAAAGCAGAGGTGGGCTGGGGTTGCTCACAAAGGTGGATGTCGATACTGTGAAGGAGGTTGCGGGGGGCACGGTCATCCTTGCCCCGGAAAGTCAGCTGGAGGGGCTCTGTGTCACCCAGTGACAACACAGAGGGCACCTTTTTTTAAATTGCATTTTAAAAGTTTGTTAATTTATTAACGGCTGTGCTGGGTCTCTGTGGTATCACGCAGGCTTTTCTCTAGTTGTAGCGAGAGGTTGGGGCTGCTCACTGCAGTGCTTTCCTCTTGTCATAGAGCCTGGGCTCCAGGGCGACTGGGCCTCAGTAGCTGTGACTCACAGGCTTAGCTGTGCTGATCAGGGATTGGACCCGTGTCTCCCGCATTGACATGCAAATGAGTTTGTGCCTACAGTCCTGACAGTTGGTCACAGTCTGTATTCTAGTGGCTTGCTGAGGAGGGAGAAAACATCTACCCGAGGGCACCTCAGTAGCCTGAACGTTTCAGATCAGACTGTTTCAACCTGCTCTCTCGGGGCTTCCAGTTGAAGGATCACTTGTGATGGCCTCGGAAAGAATCCTGATGTTGCCGTTCACTCGCTCAGTCGTGTCCGACTCTTTGCGACCCCATGGACTGCAGCACGCCAGGCTTCCCTGTCCATCACCAACTCCCGAGTCCACACAAACTCATGTCCATCGACTCGGTGATGCCATCCAGCCATCTCATCCTCTGTCGTCCCCTTCTCCTCCCGCCCCCAATCCCTCCCAGCATCGAGGTCTTTTCCAGTGAGTCAGCTCTTAGCATCAGGTGGCCAAAGTACTGGAGCTTCGGCTTTAGCCTCAGTCCTTCCAGTGAACGCCCAGGGTTGATTTCCTGATGTCAACATGGTAGAATTTGGGGAAGAACTGGGAGCTGGGAACTAGCAAGTGCATGTAGGATGGATAGAGTCAGCAAGGTCCTACTATGTGGTGCAAGGGACCGTATTCAGTATCTCCTGATAAACATAAAGGAAAAGAGTATTAAAAAAAAGAATGTGCCTGTATGTATAACTGGATCACTTTGCTGTACAGCAGAAATTAACATTGTAAATCAACTATATACTTCAATAAACTTTTTTTAAATGGTAGAATTTTAGGTCTGGAATGAATTTTCACGGAAGTTGTAGTTTCATCTCATCGTTTTATGGTCAGAGCTCATGGCTGACCAGTTCAAGGGGAGCCCAGGTGGGGCATGGGGGTCCCCCTCCTTTCACCCAGGTGGGGCATGGGGGTCCCCCTCCCTTCACCCAGGTGGGGCGTGGGGGTCCCCCTCCCTTCACCCAGGTGGGGCGTGGGGGTCCCCCTCCCTTCACCCAGGACCATGCAGCCACTGGTTTCCCATCAGTCTAGAGCAGATTGTTGCCATTTCAGAAAAATTCAACCTTTAGTTAATGCAGCCTCCCTTCCTCTGCCCCCAAATACAGTCATAAAAGAAGGTCAAGAACTCTGGAGTGACGGGGATGAGCACAAGCCTCACCCTCCTTTTATTCTTAGAAAGCCTTGCAGTTTCGGGCCAGTGTTGGCAAGGCTTTGCTGTGGGTGTAGGGCTACTCCCGTCTCTTCTGTCTTCCTTTCCTGGTTGCCCCTAG
>SJYX01008788.1:155294-177456 GCA_006410675.1 Oreotragus oreotragus | reverse complement strand
CCTCACCCTCCTTTTATTCTTAGAAAGCCTTGCAGTTTCGGGCCAGTGTTGGCAAGGCTTTGCTGTGGGTGTAGGGCTACTCCCTTCTCTTCTGTCTTCCTTTCCTGGTTGCCCCTAGCCTCCTGCACGCACACACCACGCCCCCACCTCCTCTGCCCGCCCACCCCACCCCCTGCCTTCTCTGCCCCCTGCCCCCGGCACACTGGGCTTTGGTTTCTGTTTTGACCATCAGCCCCTCATTCAGGGCAGGTCGTGAAACTGTGATGACGCTCTTGCCCGGCATCCAGGCTGCTGATGGGCTGTGGACCGTCCAGCTCTGCTCTCTCCTCACACTGCACCATGAGGGTCCCTGAGGAGCCTGCAGGCGACTGCCAGACTCTCAATTAAAGTGCCTTAAAGGTCAGCAGTGAGGTGACTTCCCCTGAGCGGTTCTCGCCCTGGAGAGAGGGTTTTCCGTGTCCACTGATGCAGCCACAGCCTGGAAGGCACTTCCCCTCTGCAGGGTGGTGCCCTCTTGGCGTGATTGTTGCCATAAAGCTAAAGCCACATGAAGACAGGAGCAGAGGCCAGGGCGGAACCGTGGCTGTGGGGCTCGGTTCCAGGACATGGGAAGCGGGGCTCCCCCTGGCACCCCGAGCTAAAGCCATAGCTGGCAAGGGACAGGTAGGTCCAGGCAACTCGCTCCAAACACCCTCCCCTCCTCCTGCGTTTCTTGTCTCTTAAGGCAGGAGCTGGCCCTCTGGAGTCATGGCTTCAGATTTCTGTGCCTTCCCTCCCTGCACTGCTGTGCAACTGAGTGATGCCCCTCCAAGGCTCTGGCCCTTTATTTGGAAAAAGGAGAAGGGTAATGGTACTGACCTCCGAAAGTGGATGGAGGCTGTGATCAGATCTAAAATGTGCACGTCCAGATGCCTGGGTTTTTCGAGCACCTGCAGAATTAACCTTCATTAAGGTTATCCGGGTCCAGCTGTGGTCGCCCTGCTGATGTGGTCAGTTCAGTGGCTCCTCTGGATCGTGGAGGGCTCCGAATGATCTGACTTTTGTGAGGGCAGTTAGATATTTCTAGAAAGCTTATTTAAAGCCGTGAGGGACTTCCTTGATGGTCCAGTGGTGAAGGCTTTGCACTTCCAATCCTGGAGGCATGGGTTCCATCCCTGGTCTGAGGACTACCCACGTGACACATAGGGCCCCCTGTCCACCCCCCGAAAACCAATAAAAAACTAACCAAGTAAAGAAAACCCTTGACATGCGGTAGGATTTAGTTGTGTTGCTGTTTAGTGGGTGGGGGCTCCCTGGAGGAGGTGGCCCCCAGCAGGAGGGTGGGTGCATTCCCTGGGCAGAGCGCTCTGGGCCCAGAGGACTCTGGGACAGAGGGGAAGTTCAGTTTCCCCTGAGTCTAGCAGAGATGTTTATTTTTCTGTTACAGAGTAAGTTCTGGCAACATTTTGGGTGCAGTTCTGCCCCCTTCTTCCAGGGGATTTTAATTTTTCTGTTATTCCATCATTGACTTTGCCACACTTTAAAAGCGTTTCACCCTTGTTATGTGTCTTTAAAATGTGTGACTTTGATGATCCTTCAGTGCTGTACCATTCTTCCAGAAATCAGGGAAAACAAGAAAGGGTGGGGGAAAATAGAACATTTGGCTCTTCACTGAATCGGTTGTTTTAAGACATTTGTGAAGTGTTTATCTAAAGTGGTCTGTTGCATCAGAAATGGCAGGAAGGACGTCCACCCTCCGTGTCCCGGCGCAGTGCTCTGCACACCTTATTGGAGAGGCCTGAGCAGCATCTGGAGACGTCTTGAGACGGAGTCCTGGGTGCCTCCACGGTGATTCTCTTTCAGGGGGGAGACGTCTCGAGAAGGAGTCCTGGGCGCCTCCCCCGGTGATTCTCATTCAGAGGGAGATGTCTCGAGACGGAGTCCTGGGTGCCTCCACCGGAGATTCTGATTCAGGGGGTTTGGCCCGGGCCTGAGCATCTGCATTTCCAGTGTGTGCTGCTCTCTCTGTGGATCCTGCTGGTTGGGACCACATGCCAAGGAACACTGCCCTGGAGATTCCAGGGCTTTAAAGGGCACCACAGAGTTTTCTTGGGCTCCCAAATCACGAGGGACAGTGACCGCAGCCACAAAATTAAAAGCTGCTTTCTCCTTGGAAGAAAAGCTATGACCAATCTACACAGCGTATTAAAAAGCAGAGACATGACTTTGCCGACAAAGGTCCGTCTAGTCAAAGCTGTGGTTTTTCCAATATGGGCGCCAGATTGGACCATAAAGACAGCTGAATACTGAAGAATTGATGGTTTTGAACTGTGGTGGTAGAGAGGACTCTTGAGAGTCCCTTGGACTGCAAGGAGATCCAACCAGTCCATCCTAAAGGAAATCAGTCCTGGGTGTTCATTGGAAGGACTGATGCAGAAGCTGAAGCTCCAATACTTTGGCCACCTCATGCAAAGAGCTGACTCATTGGAAAAGACCCTGATGCTGGGAAATATTGAAGGTGGGAAGAGAAGGGGATGACAGAGGGTGAGATGGTTGGATGGCATCACTGACTCCATGGACATGGGTTTGGGCAAATTCCGGAAGATAAGGAAGGGCAGGGGGGCGGGCGTGCTGCAGTTCCTACAGTTGCCGAGAGTCTTAGCATGACTTAGTGACTGAACAGCGACGGAACGCGGTGTATCAGGTGCCACTAATTTAAGCATCTGGGCTGTGCCTAAGCGTCATGGGGTTGAGAAATGTGAAGCCGATTAGCAGCACTTCAGCCCTTCCATCTAGGTCATGGGCTGGCTTGTCTTATTATTTACTCCAGAGTGCCTTTTACATCAAAGGGAGTGGCTTTGAAATTTCAAGCTCAAGTTAATTTGTGGAGTTTCCAAGGCAAGAGAATTCAGTAAATCAAACACAATGACCCATGTTGGTGGACAGTCAGAAAAACGCCTTTTCAATTGGGGGAGTGATCTTTGGATGGAAGAGATGAAAATATGCATCAGTCAGACCTGGGAGGAGTGAAGAGATTGTGAGGGAGCCCCTGGCTGCTCTGCAAGCTGTGGGGGCAGGGGGTGGGATTATTTGTTTACTTCCATCCCACCATCTCCTTAGCCCCCACCCCACATCCACTGTGTGTCCGTCGTTCTCCAGGGCAGTTCTAGGCCCTGAAGACACAGCAGAGAAGAAAGAAGGTGAAACTCGATGCCCATCCTGTAGCTCACACATCTTTTGAGCTCCGGGAGGATCCTGCAAATGATATTAGTCTCCACCCCCAACCTGCTGTTCTGAAGAATACCTTCCAAACAGAAAACTCAATGTGGGGAAGAGAAAAAGTATTGATTTTAGCAGTAGGAAAAAAATGTGGTTCCTGCAAATTACAAACCTGTGAGTTTCACTTCCACTGTCCAAATACGTCCAGAAAGACCTGCTAGCGAATGTTTTGTGAGAAGAGCTAGCAAGCGGGTCAGGAGGATGCCAGTCTCAGAGATTGTTGGCATCCTTGGCGACTGGCCAAGACAGAGACAAGACGGGCCGGGACTCTGTGGGCAGTGCCAACCGGGTGGGAGAGCTGGCGCCATTGAGAAAACTGCTCCGGGGTGCCTGCACAGCCACGTTCTTGAAAATCCTTGTTTTTGATGCTTCCTATGTCTTGGGACTATGTCCCTTACATTCTTCCTGTTGGTTCACTCACCCTCAAGAAAGTGCCCTAAGCAAATTCCCTGGTCACAGGCCTGTGGGGTGACAATATTGATTATACCTTAAGAGACAGCGCCGAAGAATTGATGCTTTTGAACTGTGGTGTTGGAGAAGACTCTTGAGAGTCCCTTGGACAGTAAGGAGATCCATCCAGTCCATCAGAAAGGAAATCGGTCCTGAGTATTCATTGGAAGGACTGATGCTGAAGCTGAAACTCCAATACTTTGGCCACCTGATGGGAAGAACTGAGTCATTTGAAAAGACCCTGATGCTGGGAAAGATTGAAGACGGGAGGAGAAGGGGACAATGGAGGATGAGATGGTTGGATGGCATCACTGACTCGATGCACATGAGTTTGAGTAAACTCCGGGAGTTGGTGATGGACAGGGAGGCCTGGCGTGCTGCAGTCCATGGGGTCACAAAGAGTCGGACTGAGTGACTAAACTGAACTGAGCTAAGAGAACAGCTGGGATTGGGGCATGTGTGTGAACACAGGAGATTCTAAAACTTTGTAGCCCAAAGAAAGATTGCTGAAACCTCAGGGAAGAGGGCTTCATGCTGGAGACAAATAAAAATATAAAAGACAGCAATACCTGCTCTTCCGGTGATCAACGGGAGGGAGAGGCAGCACAGCGCAGGGAAGGAAAGGGGCATAGCTTTAGAGTCCGCTGGCCTCAGGGAGGTCCCTCCCCCATCACTCCCTAGCTGGCTGGCCCGGGGCATGTCCTTGCCCCTTTCCTCCTCTGGACGGAGAGAGTGGTGCCCAACCACTCTGTGGGGTCCCCTCTTGGCTGCTTAAGGAAATGTGCTGTAGCTTCACTGCTCGCTTCTACCTGACCCGTCCCCATTTTGTTTATTATTGGATGGATCAGGTAGGCTTTCCCGGTGGCTCAGATGCTAACGCGCCTGCCTGCAGTACGGGAGACCTAAGTTTGATCCCTGGTTTGGAAAGATCCCCTGGAGAAGGGAATGGCAACCCACTCCAGTATTCTTGCCTGGNATTTTGTTTATTATTGGATGGATCAGGTAGGCTTTCCCGGTGGCTCAGATGCTAACGCGCCTGCCTGCAGTACGGGAGACCTAAGTTTGATCCCTGGTTTGGAAAGATCCCCTGGAGAAGGGAATGGCAACCCACTCCAGTATTCTTGCCTGGAGAATTCCATGGACAGAGGAGACTGGCAGGCTATAGTCCATGGGGTCACAAAGAGTTGGATACGACTGAGGGACTAACATTTTCACTTTCACTGGAGTAGTAAAGGGGAAACATCCCAAGAAGGATTTAAAGGTGATTGGCTTGAGAAGAGAGATGTGAAGTTAGATTAAAAAACAAAGCAAAACAAAACACTATCTTGATCAGAGCATAAACAAAATTGTTAAAAATCCTGCCTACATCCAAGTCTAACATTTAAAAATAGCCTTTCTTATTCAAAGGAAAACATGTCAGTTTCAGAAAAATACAGATAAAGAACCAGAAGAAACATCTTACTGTTACTGAGAGGAGATTACAATCAGCGCTCTCTAGCTGCTCATTTCACTCTGGCCTGTGACGAGGTGATAAAAGGCAGTGGAGGCATTTTATTCATAACTGTGTATTTAACGTGGGCTCTTTTTTTTTTTTTTTTTTTCCCGGCTTCTTTGTAGCGGGTGGAATGGTTGTCAGGAGCCCCAGTCAATTCTTCCCTGCCCAATAATGTGTTCATTGTGGTGGTATTTCCTGGACAGCTGGGGTTGCTTAACTATGTAACAACAATAGAGAGATGAAGGAAACAGACTTTCCAATTGAATATTTTGATACACGATGGGTTGAAAGAGGGCACCATATCCTGCATCCCAGGTACTGCTGACTGAATGATGACCAAAACAAAAATTGCATCGGTACAGCATCACCGTCCGAATATGAAGACCAGAGAGGAGGGGGTTTGCCCAGTCCAAGGCCATCCTCAGAAGCCCGAGTGTGGACTTAGCGGGGATGCAGTGATCGCAGAGCAGTGACACCTTTAAAATGACAGGAACTAGACATTGGTGGTTGGTAGCCCCCCGGCCAGTCCCAAAGCTGACCTGCTCCAGTCCCCACCCACTGTTTAAAGACAGACTGTCTCTTCTCATCCCACGCAACATGCTTGATGATAATTTCATCTGAAAAGCCTCCATCATGGGGCTTTATTTTCACGAAGGCAAATAGTCTCAAGAAACTGAGAATAAAAATATCCAATATATTCCATCAGAAGTCTCTGAGTCGCTTCTCACAGCTCTGTCTGGACCAAAGTTAAACATTTATAAGGAGTAAGCCGTGTGGTTTTCAGTCCTTATGTTGTGTCTTCGTCATATGATTTGCATTCATATAGGAAGCGCTGCAAACTTGGAAAGAAAATGACTTTCTGATTGAATCATATATTTCAAACGAAGCTCTTTCATGAATAAAGAATATTAATTACTGTTTCCAGAGTGGTCCCTAGGCCTTTTTTTTTTTTTTTTGAGTTGTGTGGTAACAGAAACATTTGTGCATTCCACCCAAGGTCCACATAGATTTAAAACCAGACATATGCTTTAAAAATTAATTCATGCTGGAATTGAGAACATGGAATTAATTAGGTGTCCAGAAGCATCCCGGCCTCACCTCACCTCTTACTTTTGATCCAAGTCCCTTATTTCACCAATATTACATTCCCCGCCCTCAACTTCCAAAATGAAGGTGGGGGGTGGGGGGCGGAGCAGAGCTGAGTGCTCTTATCTGATCAGTTATCATGACAGGGTGTTTCTCAGGCCAGGCTTGTGTGAGCCAGGCCCCAAGCAGAGCAGTTACATTGGCAAGAAGCAGGTGGCTCCCGTGTTGCTCCATGGATTGCCTCGGAGCCGTGGAACAGGATTCCTTTGTGGGAAGTAATCTACTTTAACCATATATTAACACACACACACACACACACACACACACACACACACACTCACTCACTCCACCCCCACCCAAAGTATGATTTATTTGTTTTTAATTTGCTCCATGGAGATTTCCAATCCCCACCCTCTACCCCTCGAGGCTCTATCCTGTTCTGTGGGCGAATCTGTTGGAATCAGACCCTGGTTTATGACCTACTGATTTCTAGGGGAGGGAGTGAGCAATGCAGAGTGAGGCAAGGCAGGGGGGAACTGATCCTTCCAATAAGTCACACAGGCTCAGTCAGACAAGTGAAGAGAACATCGTGTCCAGGAAGGCCATCTCCTGCGTGACCGCAGCCCATTCCTGGGGGTAGATCAGGCCCGCTGCTGATGGCTCATGAGCACACCAGGTAGGAGAGAGTGTTGCCTCCATTTATCCTGGGGCCTCATTACCACTGAGGAGACAGATATCCGGGTTTGAATGTGACACACTTATTTGGCAGGCTGGACCTCATACACGACTTGTGGTTGTTAAGTTGCTAAGTCACGTCCAGCTGTTTTGCAACCCCATGGACTGTAACCTGCCAGACACTTAAAAAAAAAAATGTGGTGCTGGAGAAGACCCTTGAGAGTCCCTTGGACTGCCAGGAGATCAAACCAATCAATCCTAAAGGAAATCAACCCTGATTATTCATTGGAAGGACTGATGCTGAAGCAGAAGCTCCAGTTCTTTGGCCACCTTCTGCGAAGAGCTGACTCATTGGAAAAGACCCTGATGCTGGGAAGATTGAAGGTGGGAGGAGAAGGGGGACGACAGAGGATGAGATGGTTGGATGGCATCACCGACTCATTGGACGTGAATTTGAGCAAACTCTGGGAGATGGTGAAGGACGGGGAGCCTGCCATGCTGCAGTCCGTTGGGTTACAGAGACACAGATGGACACGACTTAACAACACAACCCTGAGTTTCAAGTGTAAACTCTTGATTTATGCCCAGTGAACAAGGCAGTCTGAACAAAGTAGCTCCAAAGGAAAAGGAGGAGCAATGCATTCCGCTCGGGGTAGGGGGTCTTTAGTTGAAATTGCTGGCCACATGTGTGGGTTATGGTTTCATATTTGAGACATGCCTAGTTTTAAATGAATCCAGTAGTAGAGTTCACGGAAAGGTAGACACGAGAGTCCATACTGATCTCAACCCACGTGTGTCCCATGAATTCCTAATTTCCCCGAGATGCTGGCAATGAGCCTGGGAGGTGAGATTCTTCTTCCTCTGGAAAAGCCTGAGTGTGTGTGTCTGTTTGTCCAGCATTTTACCAGCTAGTGACTGTTTCTGCCATTGGGGCCTGAGGAGCCAGGAGCTAAGCTGAGCGTGGCAGTGCCTGGATGATGTCAGAGTTGCTCTGGAGTTTTTACTGTGAAAAATGCCCTTTGTAAATCCAGACGGGACTCTTGTACACTGAATGCACCCTGTTCGTTAAGAATCACCATTGGGACATCCCTGGCGCTCCAGTGGCTAAGACTTTGCCTTCCAGTGCAGGGCGTGTGGGTTGGATCCATGGTCTGGGAGCCAAGAGCCCACGTGCCTCATGGCCAAAAAAACCAGAACATAAACAACAGAAGCAAAATGCTGTGACAGTTTAATGGTGGCGCTGCTAGTAAAGAAGCCGCCTGCCAGTGTAGGAGGCGTGAGAGATGCGGGTTTGATCCCTGGGTCGGGAAGATCCCCTGGAGGAGGGCATGGCAACCCACTCCAGTATGCTTACCTGGAGGAGCCCATGGACAGAGGAGCCTGGTGGGCTACAGTCCATGGAGTCGCACAGAGCCGGACACCACCGAAGCGACTTAGCACATATTTAAAAAAAAAACAAAAACAAAACAGGAAACGTTGGTATTTGTTAACTATGGCACATCTGGGTGTGAGCTGGATTGGGTCCCCTTCTAGAATTTATATGTTGAAGCCCTACCCCCTCAGAGTACGGCTGCACTTTGAGACAGGGCCTTTAGAGAGGTTATTAAATTAGAATGAGGGCTCTCAGATGGCCCCTAATCGAATAAGACTGGCGTCCGATATTATAAGAAGAGAGATTAGAACACAGATAGGCACAGAGGGAAGGCTGTGAAGACCCAGGGAGAAAACACCGCCTACAAGCCATGGAGGGAGAAATCCTGACTTCAGACTTGGCCTTCAGAGCTGTGAGAAAGCACACTTGTGTGGTTTAAATCCCCTGGTCTGTGATCCTTTGGGATGGCAGCCGGAGCAGGTGGGTGCAGCGCTGTTTCAGACGCCATCATGAATGCATCAAGCTGTCTTGGTTGTCAAGGTCATTAAAACCTTGGCAGCCGCTTGGACATCCGTGGACGTTTTCCCGTGCACCCTGGCCTCCTCTGGGAAGCATTTCTGCTTGTTCGTGCCCACCGTTTCCTGTGGGCAACATAAGTGCCTGTGTTGCTAGGAGTGTTGAGATTTGTGATGTTGCTGATTCTGTAACCCTTGGAGGGAGTGAGCTGACAGACCCGCAAAAGGTCTGGATGTCTCCTGGGGGACACGTACAGCTTTCCTGATGCCCAAGCCTGGGTCCCGATCTCATTGGACCTGGAGTGTGTCTGATGCTAAGAACTGATGGCTTCGTAAGTGAAGACTTCCACTTTGGGGAAGGGAAGACTGCATCATACAGACTTTCCCTGCAGCCTTCCAGGGTTGGGGTCCAGGGCTGGGAAGAGGAGGCAGGCTGGGAAGGTGAGAGAGGGCTCCCCGGGAGCAGGCGGGCTCCGCAGGTGGACTGGGCAGTGGCTGGGCAATTTGGGGCCACTTAGTTTTCCTGGGGAGACATGCCCTGGAGTTTGGCTGGAGGTGGAAGCAGTTTCAGAGTTTGGGGGAGTAGGGGGTGGGGAGGCAGATTTGCTCAGCCTTTCTTAGAACTTAAGAAGGAGAGGGATGGGTCTTGATGGAGGGATCTGGGGATAATCCTGACTTCTGGACTGGTGCCTTTCCCTGGAGATTCAGATGAATGGGGGCCTCTTTTACCCCAGACTGCCTGCAACATTCGGTGCCCCCTCCCCGCTTGGGACTGAGTGAGAAGCTGTGTGTGTTGGCTCCTCTGCCTGCTTGCTCCCAAAGTCTGTTACCTCTTTACCTCCCGCCCCCCTCCCCAAGCAGAGCAGAGTGATGTTCTCTGACTTGCTTTCCCGAAAGCCCTCTCATCCTGTCTCCTCTCTGCCCTAGCTTCCACTCCAGCCTCCCTTTGCAAGTCGGGGGACCCGAGTGGAGTCAGCCGCACACCCCCGCCTTGGGTGCACTGGGTGCTTTTGGAGGGGGTGGGGGCAGGGGACACCCGGAGTGAGATCCAGGGCACAGGGGCTTTGGGGGATGAAATGGGATAACTATGCTGACATCTGTGAAGGGCCCCCCAGCTGAGCCTGGTGTTGGCCTTGGCCCTCTTGGGAGGAGCAGCCCAGGGCCGGTCTGGCTGAGCCTGGAGGCCCTGGGCTGCAGGAGGAAGGTGGTGGGGAGCTGGCTCCTTGGGGGTCTGGGTGGAAACGCTAGAAGGGCTGGCTGGGGGTGGGCAAGCCCACCCTGCTCGCTGTGCTGGGGTTTAAAGCCTGGGGTTAAAACCTCTAGTAGGCGGGAGGTGCAAACCCGCCCCCCTCCCCAACAAGGCTTTGGTCCTGGATTTGTCAATCAGTATGAATTACCTTTTTATATCTTGTCTGTAAAGGAGCCGGTAAACTGAAAGTGTGTTGCGAGCGTGGCTTACAGAGACTAGCCACACCACTGCTCTCCAGTCTTTATCATGAGTGAGACCCACTCTGGCCTGGCTGCAGGAGGTGGGCTAGCTTTGCCCTGCCCCACGCAGGCCTGGGGAGGGCGGTGTGGGCAGACTGCAGGCACAGGTCATCCCTTGGCTTCACTGCAGCCTGTGAACGCTGGGCAGCTGTGTGCTGGTGGCTTTCCTGGACTTCCACCTCAAGGGCTAAATCTCCTCGGGCATAAACTTCTGTAATTCCAGAGAGCAGTCTTCCTGAGAGTCCTTTGGTATGAACATTCTCCTGCCTTGCGTCACTTAAAAAGAAAAAAATTTTTTTTTGCACCCAGAAATGTCCAGTGACAGCTGATGTTTTCTGGAGATTCCTGGACACTTTGGGTACAGGGAGGCGGCGTTTGCAGAGTGGCCGTCTCTGTGGGCCCACTGCAGCCTCCCAGGCCTTCCCGGAATGTGCCATTTGAAAAGTGATGAAAACCACTCTTCTGAGAACTTCAGAAATGCCAGGTACTCAGAGCCACAGGATCCTTGAATTGACTCTAGCGGAGGAGGTCTCATCAGTAGCCTCTCTTTTCTGAATTATTTCAGGTGTTGTATTTCTTCCTTGGTGTTCTAAGCACCTGGCCCAACAGCTTGCATTTCCTTCTTTTCCCCAGTGGCTCAGCGGTAAAGCATCCGCCTGCAAGGCAGGAGACTTTCAGGAGGCTGTGGTTCGCTCCCAGAGTCAGGAAGATCCCCTGGAGAAGGGAATGGCAACCCACTCCAGTATTCTTGCCTGGAGAATCCCAGGGACAGAGGAGCCTGGCGGACTACAGTCCAGGGGGTTGTGAAGAGTCGGACACGACTGAGCACAGAGCACGCACGCAGCGAGGGCCCAGGGCTGGGCAGGTGGCCCTGCTTGCAGCATCCCAGTGAACCGGCTGACCACCCCCATCCCGGGCTGGCTGGGAACTCCTGGGTGAATCTCCACCCAGACTGTTTTGCATAGTGGGCGTGACCAAGACTCAGGCCCTTGGGTGGGCGGGGAAGGAGCACCACCTTCCCGGAAACCTCCAAGGAAAGCTCTCTCCAGGTAGCAAACTTTCTCCCCTCTGAACAGCACAGTTCAGTCAGTCCAGTCGCTCAGTTGTGTCCGACTCTTTGCGACCCCATGGACTGCAGCACGCCAGGCCTCCCTGTCCATCACCAACTCCCGGAGTTTACTCAAACTCAAGTCCATCATTGAGTCAGTGATGCCATCCAACCCTCTTATCCTCTGTCTCCCCCCTCTCCTCCCTCCTTCAATCTTTTCGAGCATCAGGGTCTTTTCCAATGAGTTGGTTCTTCGCATCAGGTGGCCAAAGGATTGGAGCTTCAGCTTCAGCATCAGTCCTTCTCTCTTCCCTAAAATGAAGCTTCTGCCTCAGGGACACCGCCCCCACCACCAGGCAATCAGGCTCTGGGCAATCTCTCCTCCTTCCCCCTCCCCCGCCCTATCGCGTTTGCCTGTTTTCCACCGAAGGAGGGGCAGCTTTTCTCAGGGGGCAGCCACCCCAGATCCGCTGCAGCTGAGGCTTCTTGTGGCCAGGGGAAGAAATGACTCACTCTGTCCTCTGCTGCTGCTAAGTCACTTCAGTCGTGTCCGACTCTGTGTGACCCCATAGACGGCAGCCCACCAGGCTCCCCCGTCCCTGGGATTCTCCAGGCAAGAATACTGGAGTGGGTTGCCATTTCCTTCTCCAATGCATGAAAGAGAAAAGTGAAAGTGAAGTCGCTCAGTCTGTCCGACTNAGAACACTGGAGTGGGTTGCCATTTCCTTCTCCAATGCATGAAAGAGAAAAGTGAAAGTGAAGTCGCTCAGTCTGTCCGACTGTTAGCGACCCCATGGACTGCAGCCCACCAGGCTACTCTGTCCATTGGATTTTCCAGGCAAGAGTACTGGGGTGGGGTGCCATTGCTTCTGTCCTCTACGCCTTTCTAAACCGCTGGAGACTTCCTAGATACACTCGGAAGGGGCGGGGGCGGCCCCGGTGCATGCGTGGCCAAGTAAATCCGAGCATCCGAGAGGGGGCGGGGCCCAGCGAGTCAGCTGACCTCAGCTGGTGCTTCCGTCTATGGGGTCGCACAGAGTTGGACAGGACTGAAGCGACTTAGCAGCAGCAGCAGCAGCTGCTCCACCCCCGTCCCCAACTAAGCTGGAATCAGCCCCCTGGATCGATGGCATCAACCCCTGGGCAGCATTTCTTCAGTAGAGTGCTGATCAAGGCTGAGATTTAAGAGAGAAAGCTGCTGGCCCTGGTCTTTTGGGGGGAGATGGTTGTGTCCACGGCATGTGTCAAGTGTCAGGTCAGAGAAAGTGACTGATACCCTGAAGGGGTATGCACAGGTGTGTGTGTGTGTGTGTGTGTGCGTGCGTGCTCTGCACTGCAGCGGTCTGCAGGGGGGTGGGTGGGGGGCCGTCCGGGGCCTGGGGTGCAGGTGCTGAAGGGACATTTGACTCTGCAGGTGATGGGAGTCTCTGGGGGTCTGGGGCAGCATGGTGCCCCAAAGGTCTGTGATTGCAGCAGAAAGGGTGGCTGCCTAAGAGTGGGCTAAGCCAGGGGCATGGTGTGCCAGGCCTGCCTGCCCAGGGCACCCAGGGGAAGATGGTGAGGATGGAAAATACTTGCAGACAGGGCGGGCACTCCTCGTTTAGGGAGGATATGGGGAGAGGCCGAGGACAGACAGACAGAAGATGGGCTTTTGTTTCTCTGTCCGATTAAGTGGGCGATGATTGAGCCGTTTCATGGGCCGGCCTGGCCTGAGGCGAGGAGGCGATTGTGATGGATGTGCCAACTCAGAGCGGGGGAGAGAAGGGTGTGGTCATGAGGCTGGAGAGCCAGCTGCTCTGACCACTGCCCTGCACGCTTCCTGGGAGGCATCCTCAGGGAGGCAGTCAGCTCTGATCGCTGGCATGGAGAGGTGGGTGGGGGCCCAGGGCTGCAGTGGGGACTGCAGGACGTGGTGCCCAGCCCTCCCCGCTGTGTGATCGTCTGCACTGGGCCCAGGGCCCCCGCACTTGAGCTTGACTGAGAGCCTCTTGGAGATGTGGAGGGTTGGGTGAGGGCCACGTGCTGCCGGCCCATGGACACGCTGTGAGGCGCATCAGTCCAGCGGCTGGCGGTTGGGGTGAGCGTGGGCAGGGGGAGGGGCTCTCAGAGGCACCGGCCGGCTGGCAGGGTCATGGCTGGTGTAGACAGCGGGATGCCTTTGCTGGATTCAAGGGTCTGAAGGACTGGGGAGGAGAGGCTGTATTGAAATAACAGCTGTGATGGCAGTTCTAGGAGAGGATGGCCAACCTGGAGGCTTTGGGAAGAGAATGTTCGAGGCTGGGATGGTAGGATGGCGTTAGCTCAGCGTGTGGCTGTGTGGGAGGAGGCCCAGGAGGCCAGTGAAAGCCTGGAGACCCCTAGAGGGTGGGAGGCGGGGGTGCCCTGGATGGACCGAGGACTTCCCTGGCCGCCTCCCTGCGGTGGAGTGGAAGAGGGACCCAGGCATGGTACCCAAACCCCCGCCCTGTGCCCCCCCTTGTCGCCGAGCCAGCTGGTCGTGGCTTCATTGGTTATCGGACTTTGTCATTTAGAGGCTTCTCAGGCCACCTTTGACCCACCCACTGTGGTGCCCAGAGCTGGCGAGTGGAACCTCCTTTTCCAAATTTAGAAAGTTTTGTGTGGGTCCGTCACCAGGCAGGTTCACAGTTCAGCAGCAGTCCTAGGGGGCCAGAGACGACAGGAAGAGGAGACTCAGTCCAGATTTTGGACCCTGTAGATCGCCTGCCCATGGCTGATTTATTCATCATTCCCGCTTTGGTCCTTCTCTTTTCATGGAAGGTTCCAGGACAGGTGATGACTGTTTTTAAAGGAGACATGCCTCGCACAACTTCATAACCAGGTAAAGAAGCTGAGAGCCCGCCAGCGTCATCTGGCCCAAGACCTGCAGCCCTGTGTTCCCCAGTGCCCCTCCGCACCCCTCAGCTTTCTGCTCCAGGAACCCCCTCACCCCTGCTCTTTGCAGGCTGGGTGCCGATGGCCGGGGCATGGCGAGCAGATGCGAAGATGTGGACATTTTATTCCGTCCGTCTTACTGTGTTGGAACTGATCCTGGTGGCCCACTTCTCTCCTGTCCCCAGAACTGTTATGCAGATTGTTACTGAGTCGGGGGTGGCTGCTGTCGCCAGCCGCCATGGGGCATTTATCCTCCCAGCCTGGGAACCAGGAGCTGGTGACACCTTGGCTAAATGAAGGCAGGAGGCTGATCACATGTCTTCCACTGCGGATTTGGGGTAGCAGGGGTGGATTTGAGCTTCAAACAGGCATCTCAAACATGCAGTTTTCAGCATTCAGAGAAAAACATATCAAACCTTTACATCCCCGGGCAGAGATGAAAGATTTCCAGGTATCTCTGCAGCCAGATGCCACATGGGCTGCAGTCATGAGAACTCTTGTTCAAATAGGCTTTTTCTCCATAAAGGTGAGCTTTGTCAGCGTGCTGATAATTCCCAGGGCATTATTTGTGTCCTCGACTTTTAGTTTCACAGGAGTTCTGGATTTTACGACTCTTTGGGAGGGGGGATCTGTGGGTCCAAAGAGCAGCTTGGAGAACACCCGGCCGTTGTCACACACACGCTCAGGTGGCTGGTCTTTGCCAGTTCCTGGCGTTGGTTTCCACTGCAGAGGCTGTTAGGAGGGTCCCTGCAGACTCTCGCTGGGGTTTTGCTTGCCATGTCTGCAGGACCGCCCCGTCGGGCAGATGTTATTATGAGGGGGTCCCTCCTGTGGGATCCTACAGAGGAAGATGTTAGCAAGTGGGCTCAGCCCCTCTGCCCTCGCAGGCTGGGAGGGTCAGGTAATCTGCGGGAGTTGCTTGGGTTTGCTCCACACACATTCCAGAGCTGCTTCGCAGCTGTTCAAGGAACAGGTGCTCCGTTGTGTGCTGCCCTTGATTAAATCCTTCTGACTCCTCGGCTGAACCGCCGCAGAGAGCTGGAGGCTGGATGGAAGAAAGGGGAGCTTCCTTGCTGGGAGCCCCACAGTGGCTGTGGGTGGGAGCCGCTGTGGTTGTCACTAGAGTGGGGGGTATTTGTTTCCATAAAGTGACAGTTCATAGGCTTGGCTTTCATTCTAGCCTAAGTCTCTTTTGCCTGACACTTAGCAAGACCATGAAGACGTTTGTGACACATTCCTGTACTGGAGAGTGAGGACCTAACTCCTCCCCGACACGGGCATATTTCTGAAGTCAAAAGCTGCTCGTCACCAGCCTGCTTAAGTGGACTTGCGGTTTCCACTTCACTTTAGACTTTTCTGGGGGCTCCTGTCCCAGCTGTGTGCTGGGCCCTCTGCTCCTCTGCTGGGGCCTCAGGCAGGTGGCTCCCCATGGAGTGAGCTGCTTTATCTGTGAAATGGGTCAAAGGTCCGTCTAGTCAAGGCTATGGTTTTTCCAGTAGTCATGTATGGATATGAGAGTCGGGCTGTAAAGAAAGATGAATGCTGAAGAATTGATGCTTTTGAACTGTGTTGGAGAAGACTCTTGAGAATCCCTTGGACTGCAAGGAGATCCAACCAGTCTATCCTAAGGGAGATCAGTTCTGGGTGTTCATTGGATGGACTGATGCTGAAGGTGAAACTCCAATACTTTGGCCACCTGATGTGAAGAGCTGACTCATTTGAAGAGACCCTGATGCTGGGAAGAATTGAGGGCAGGAGAAGGGGACGACAGAGGATGAGATGGTTGGATGGCATCACTGACTCAATGGACATGAGATTGAGCAAGCTCCAGGAGTTAGTGATGGACAGGAAAGCCTGGTGTGCTGCAGTCCACGGGGTTTGCAAAGAGCCGGACACAACGGAGTGACTGAGCTGACTGAAGATCTCTTCCAGCCCTCACTTGCTGTAATTTAAACAGTGGTTCCCATTTGCAAAGAATGGAATGATTGTCACCCTGAGCTAGTTCAGGAGGGGACCGTGTGACCAGGTATCTCCTGCCCTGGATCTGAGGCCCGTCCAGTCTACGCACAGTCTCTGCAGGGGCTCATGGCGGGAGCGGAGATCCCATGTGTGCTCAGGTACTCTCTCCACACCTAGGCCGTGCTGGAATGCACTCCTGGGTCCAAACCTTCAAGCATCTTGCTTAAGACATTTTCTGATTAAACACAATACCACACTGCTTTGGATTTTAAGTAATTAAGATAGGTGAAACCTCATGTTTTTCCTTTCCAGCATTTTAATTGTATTCCTAATACTTATTCATTTAAACCAATTGTAAGTGATGACGTGTCTATCACAGATTGCCTCCTCTAACTGCTGCTGTTCTTTGCATTTTGGGAGAGAGACGCTGGAAATAATTGCTTCTCTCTCTATAGCGAGGCTGTCCCGAGCCTTTCCTGATTGCATGCAGAAGCAGGCAGGACTGGTTGAATTAGTAAACCGGTAAAATGAAAAGTCGAGAAGACTGGGAATCCCTTTTCTCCTTCCCACGTGAGTGTGTCTGGCCTGTGCCTTTGGACTTGTGGTTTCCCACCTGGGGCGTTGTGCCCCCAGGAGACGTTTGCCAGTATCTGCCAACTGCAGGGGTGGCGTGTGTGTGTGTGTGTGTGTGTGTGTTGCTACCAGCATCTAGTGGGTAGAGGCCAGTGATGCTGGTAAACAAGCATTCTATGATGCACAGGACGGGCCCCACCAAGAAGGAACCAGCCCAGGATGCCCAGTGAACCATGGTGGATGCACCCTTCTCTGGATGAAAGNTGTGTGTGTGTGTGTGTGTGTGTTGCTACCAGCATCTAGTGGGTAGAGGCCAGTGATGCTGGTAAACAAGCATTCTATGATGCACAGGACGGGCCCCACCAAGAAGGAACCAGCCCAGGATGCCCAGTGAACCATGGTGGATGCACCCTTCTCTGGATGAAAGCCACATACCACTTCCCTTTGGAAACCTTGAGTGTTTCAGGTAGAAATACTAGTGTTCTGCCTTTCTCTTACTCACCTGCTTCTTAACTCAAGTAGCACTTTCCCCTGGTCCACTGACTGTCAGGGTGGCCATTTGTGATTTGTCTCGAACACGAAGTCCTCTGCGAGTCAAGTGTGAGCACCCTCGTGCAAGCGTGGTGCCGACTGCCAGCATCTTATCAGTCAACAGTCAGCTGAAATCTGCAGGAAGGTCCCCGGAGAAACCCTGGCTGCAGAGACACTGGGGGAGTGGCTCTCCCATCCTCCTCTGCCCTGGCCCACCCGCAGGGGCACCCAGCTCTCTGGCTTCCATGTGGGCAGAACTCCCCGAATCTCAGATCTGAGGATGCCTTCGGACAGGCACTGGACTGCGAAACGCTTTCTTCTGCTGTCAAACAAGGCTCAGTGGTGATCAGTAGTGGTGACTTGGTTCCTCACTCTCAAGCCTGGAGCTTGGTTGTCTTGCCCATTACAATTATGCCATGGGGGCTTCCTGTTAAAACTGAGGGGTGTGGCGCACAGGCCTTGGGAAGTCTGTGCGTCCAGACACGCCCCGTGATCCCGTCACTAGGCCGGCAGTGATGGCACCATTGTTGGTCCTTGAGGGAAGATGCTGCCAAGCTACTTGGAGGCGCCCCCCCCCCCGCCCCGCCCCGTGGTCTTTATCCTGCTGGATCACAACGTCCTTGCCTCAGGGCCTGAGCACAAGCTTTGTCTTTCTGTGACTCGGAGGTCCCTCCCTCGAGTCCCAGTTTGACCTGCAGCTTCAAAAACAAGGGACAGCGAGATCCCTGATAAGGTCAGTCCCAGCAGGGTGATGGCAGGGGCTGAGCATCTCAGCAGATCCTAGATCTAGATCCTGCTCTCCTCCGTCTGACTTCAGTCTCTGGCCGAAAGAGATTGCTAGGGAATTGTTCAGGAAAACACGCATCTCTTTCTTTGCTCCCTGTATGTATTGGTCAGTCAGCCTGCTGCGAGAAAAGAGCCGGGTCACAGGCCCCGTGACAGCGGCGAGAGCTCTTTGTCGGCTCTTGGGGGGTGGGCGTGCAGAGGCCAGGACAAGGCCAGTGGGGAGTGGGCGGTTTCTGTGGTCCACAGATGGGGCTCTGCCAAGATGCTGTAAACGTGGTGACTGGCTGGCATGTTCTGTTATTTGGAAAGGCAGCTCGTGGAGCAGATGGCTCTGCGGTTTACCAGGGGCTTCCTTTTAAACACGGCTGACCAGCTCTAGGAAGGTTTGCGAGAAAGCATTTTCACACAGGGATGTTTCATTTGTAGGCAGCTAGACGTGGCCCGGGACCGGAATGTCACGGGAGGGTTGAAGGACCTCTATCAGCTTGGGGCTGGGAGAGCGGCGTTAGCTGCCAGGGTGATGAATGGGGGGCAGGGGGCGTAGATAGGGCCGGCCCCCCCCTCCCAGAACCCCCTCTGCAGCCCTCCCTCTCTGACGCCGGCATCTCTGCAGTATCAGAGCTTTGCCTGCTGCTCGGCTTCCATGTGGCAGTAAGACCAACCCCAATCTCTCTTTTATTTAAAGCCCAAATGGTGATACAGATACACTCCATGGCTGGAAAAAATTCAAGAAATAATGGCCTAGAGGGGCTGCTTTAAAAAGCAAGAGGAACATGAAAGCACCATGCCCACCTGAACATGTATAGTGTAATCATTTTTATTTTTCAAAGGCAGGTCTGGCTGTGAGAAAGAGGATTTAGATTCTGGAGTGGCAGGTTCTGGCTGAGCCTCGGAAGAGCCCATGTGTCCAGAGCAGTAGGGAGAAGCCATTCTCCCAGGTTTTCCGGTGCAGACCATTGGGCCTCACGTGGAATCGCTATAACTGCGTGGAATACAGTGCTGCCGGTGAGGCTGAAGGCACCGAAAGACGGTGAGCCCGCCGGCTGGCCGGAGCAGAAACAGCTCGCTCTTCAGTGTCATCTAAGGTGGATCAGATGGAATCTTCTACTCTGCAGCCTGCGGCCTCCCACGGCAAAGTGCAAAACCCGGGCTGGATTTGAGGGACTGGAAGGACCCTGACAGTCCAGCTTTGCTTGTTTAGTCCTGAAGTCGCATCTGGCTCTGTGTGACCCCCTGGACTGGAGCCCACCAGGCCCCTCTGTCCAGTAGGATTTCCCGGGCGAGAATACCGGAGTGGGTTTCCTTCTCTGGGGGATCTCCGTGACCTAGGGCTCGAACCCACGTTTCCTGTCTTGGCAGGTTGGATCCTTTACTGCTGAGCTATCAGGGAAGCGCAACTGCACAGTATTCACGTTCTAAAGAAATGCTGGCCACCCCCGTCCCCACTGTTGGGCTTTTGCGAATGCCCCAGATATCAAGATATAGTTTATATCTTAATTATGGGCCAGCTGATTTCATGTTAAAATTCATCTCAATGTTTTGAAGTTGTCATGGTGAGAACAGACCACAGGCTAAGCTCAGGTCTTGGATCCTGGTCCTAACAGAGATCAGGTCTCTCTGCATTGCTGAGTTTTCCTTTCTCTGCTTGCAGAGCTGGTGGCCCTTTAGGCCTCGACAGCTGTAAGATTGGAGGCTCTAGATGTCTCTTCGGGTGCTCGCCCGTTACAGGGCACCTGTATCATCCTTTCAGCCTCCTGTCTGTGTGTGTGCCATCACTTCGCCTTGAGATCTGCAGCCTTTTTCATGGGTTTGTGAATTCTGGAGATCAGAGACCTTGCCTCCTCACTGGGGAGTGCCACAGTGGATACTCAATATATATATTTGATGAATAAATTCAATAAATGGAGCAATGAATAAATGAAGACTTGCTGACAGGTTGTGAATCATCTTTGTTCAATTAGTGTCAGATTTGGGCTTCCCTTGTGGCTCAGCTGATAAAGAAGCCTCCTGCAGCGTGGGAGACCTGTGTTCGATCCCTGGGTGGGGAAGATCCCCTGGAGAAGAGAAAGGCTACCCACTCCAGAATTCTGGCCTGGAGAATTCCATGGACTGTGTAGTCCGTGGGGTCTCAAAGAGTTGGACCCGACTGAGTGACTTTGACTCACTCACTCAGTGTCAAATTCAGTAAGAGTCGCCGTTTCTCTCTCTGATGTCCACAAAGCAGAAAGCTAACAGAATAAGCAACGCTGAAGCATGGAATTGAGCAGGGGCAATGTGCTCCCCAGTGCTGCTCTCAGTGACGAGCTGTGTAGACCTGGGGAAAGCACACTGCCTCTCTGAGCCTCTACATTCCCCTGACCTATGGGTTCCAGAAACCTCATTCTGGTTGATGACTCCTGCCCGGCTCCAGTGGTAGAGGTTGGTGGTTCGTGGGTCTTATCAAAGGGGGCAAGACTGATCTGCCTGGGGTCCCCCATCTTCGCAGTGAGGATGTGTTAGAGGTGCCACTCCCGAATCCTTGAGTGTCAGGGGCTGGGGGATGGAGCTTGAGTCGATGATGGTGGTGATTATGTGTCCAGGTAGAGCCTCTCAAGGTGGTCAAATGTGTCTTAAAGTACTTTTTAAAACAGTTCTTATTTTTCAGAATAGCTTTTGGTTCATAGCAATATTGAACAGAAGGCACAGAGACTTCCCATTTATCCTGCCCCCATGCCTGGCAGGCTACATGTCCACGGGGCTGCCAAGAGCTTGACACGGCTGAGTGACTAACAGATACAGATACAGACACAGACACACACATACACAGACACCCCCCCACACACACACAAACACAAACACACACACTCCCACCATCACACACATCAGCATCCCACCATCCTGCCACCGGACTGGTTAGTTTGTTACAGCTGATGAACCAACACCGACACTTGATCATCCCCCAAAGTCCATAGTTTACATTAGGGTTCACTCTTTTTTAAAAAAAAATTTAGTTTATTTAAAATTGGAGGATAATTGCTTGACGATATCGCATTGGCTTCTGCTATACAACCACGTGAACCAGCCACAGGTACACATATGTCCCCTCCCTCCTGGTCCTCCCCCTACCCCACCCCCCGTCTGTGCTGTCAGGGGACCCCCCCGTTGTCACGGACTGCCCCCGTCTGTGCTGCCGCGGCTCCTCACTGGCTCTACGCCTGGCCCTGCATGTATATCAGCGCCGCGCTCTCAGTCCGTCCTGCCCTCTCCTTCTCCACCTGCGTCCAGTCAGCTCTCTGTGTCTCTCTTCTGCCCTGCAGATGGGTTCATCAGTGTCATTTTTCTAGATTCCATGCATGTGCATTAATATACAAAATTTATTTTTCTCTTTCTTACTCTGTGTAACAGTCTCTAGGTTCATATTTTATGAGTTTGGACAAATATATAATGATACATATCTATCATTCAGGGTACAGGGTATTTTCAGGGCCCTTAAAATCCTCTATACCATAAAGTATCTTTTAAAAAATAAACTCAACTAACTTTTATCTCATCAAGTCCAAATATCTCATTTCACTGAGGTAAAATTCAGATTTCCTAGGTTATAACCTCCTTTGTAAGAGACCCCGATTCATCTTTATAGTGTCTTCCCTGCCACAAACACAATAGGTGCCCCATAATTATTCGAGAGACTAAAGAAGGGAAATCAGCATTTGCAAACAGCTGTCTAATCCCACAGTCACACCTGGCCTGGCCTCCAGCCCTTTTCCTAGAAACCACCTCTCTGCAGTCTTGGCATTTTCAGGCCTAGAGAAGGCTGTAGAAAAGCATCCAGTTTGATGAGACATTTTCTTTCTGAAACTTTTAAACAAGCGAACTGGAGAGATCTATGTTCAGGACATCACGAAGAACTAGTACGTGGATCAAGTCCATTGAATATCGTGCTATGTTGGATAATACGGAGAATCAGTATCTAGAAAGCCAAGAAGTAGCTGGTGGGGCAAAAATGGCAAATACTTAGTGGTCACACAGAATGCCTGCCCGTGCGACTTAGCTAA